>SSNU01000068.1:0-15666 GCA_012064415.1 Gyrodactylus bullatarudis
CTATATATATATTATTTCAAAGAATGGATTCAGATTTGCAAAGATTTTTTCTAAACTATTTTGATTATTACTGTTTTTATATATATCTTCATTATTTATTTTTCTAAACCCTTACTTATAATTGTACATAACAACTATTTTTAATATGAAAATGATTATTGTAAAGCAGAACATATGAATTGTTCAATAAATTTTCATTTCATTTCATTTTCTGACCGCTCTGCTTATCAGAATTGTAATGCAAGCTATAATAAACATTTTAGAGCAAAAATAAGACCTGAAATTTCTCGAAATCTACAGGCTAAAAACATTTTAGAATCTTTTTAGTTAGAGCTAGTTGACATGAAGATGAGAAATTAAATCAAATATTCAATATTTTTCTCCGGGTAGGCAGGAAAGAATTTATTTTTTGAATTCAACGATCAAGAGTTGAGGAAGTTTAAAAAGTTGAATCTGGCCAAAATTAGGCCATTTTACTAATTTCCTCCTTTATCAACATTTTAGCTCAAAATTTTTATCGATTTTTAAGATTAAAAGCAACACGAAACTGATATTTCGGATAAGATGAAGAATCGAAACTTGGACGTAGAGATTGAGCGAAATTTGAGTTTTTTAATAAAAAGCTAAACTTCAAAATGTTGGGTCATTCTTCTTCGTGATAATTGAAAAATTCGGATCGGGCATTTTCCCCCAACGATGACAAATTTCTGTGGACTTGTTTGGTCAAATTTGGATTCTTCTCCTAATCTTAATCCAAAATATTTGTATCGAATTTAAATATTCGAAATTTCAGAGCTCAAAAATTGATAAAGGGAAAATTTTGGGAATTTTTGAATTTCGTAAAATGGCCTAGTTTTGGCAAGATTCATTTTTTTATTACCACAACTCATAATAAATCAATTTTTCATCCTAAAACAATAGCTGTAGATTTAAAATATCGATACCTCTCATATTTTAAAAGATAACTAGGTTTAGAGCCAGAAAATACTACTTTCAATGGCTATTATGTTCAGAATGATAATACGAACTTCAAGAAAGAATTCAGATTCGTAAATATTCTAGACTCTAAATTTTCTACTTTGTGTGATATAAAATAATAATATGGGCCATATCACATGTATTGTATTTAAATGACGATTGTATTTCTTGTATACTCAACAATAAGGCATATGCCGTATGAGTTTATCAAGTTTTATATAAAATGATTTCTACTGATTCAGCCAAACTTGGTTTTTTGGTATTCGTCTGATTTTTATTAAACTTTTTATTGAAAATAAATTAAATTATAATGGGTAAAATAATTAATTTATCCAAGAATGAAAATATTCAACAACCCTAGTTAACAAGATTTTATTTTCCTCTTTCCTCTCGGCTTCATGTAGATAACAATCAATGAGGTTTGAACTGAGATGGCCAGAAATACCCTCAATAGCTTTCATATCAATGATTTCATCAAATTGGCCTGCATATATTTGAAATGATCAAAGCATCCTATGTAATAGATTGCAATACGTCGAATTTTTTGACACACCGTTTTATTATTCAAATTTCGGTTGTATTTCTGATATACTCAACAATGAGACATGTGCCATATGGATAAGGTTTTTTCAATTAATATTTATTCATGTTCTAGAGCTATTTCTACTGCTTAACCCATACTTTGTATTTCTAACTTGGAACTGGATGTTCGTCTGGTTATTTCTAAATGTTTTTAAGAAATAAATTAAATTAGTAGGGGTGAAATAATTAATTTATTCAAGAATGAAAATATTCAACAACCCTAGTTAACAGGCTTTTATTTTCCTCTTTCCTCTCGGCTTCATGTAGATAACAATCAATGAGGTTAGAAGTAAGATGGCTAGAAATTGCCTCAATAACTTTCATCGGGTCCATATCAATGGTTTTATCAAACTCCTGAACATATTCCTCGGTGTGTTTGCATGCGTCTTTAATAGCATCCATCAATCCGAAATAAACATCAAGGAGGAAGCCACGTTTCGGAAATTTTAAATAGTGTTGCATAAACTCTTCTTTTATTTGATCAATTTTTTTCATATTTCCCTTTCCATAATAATGAATGTAGTCTTTATATTTGAAATGATCAAAGCATTTGTACTCTTTCCTATTCCTGAGCATATTATATAGGTCCAAAATTAACAGTCTAAATTTCTCTGAAAAGCACACTTGTGATAGCGTACTCAAAAGATCAATAATCAAACGATCATTGTAATCAGGATCGCTGGATTTCAAGCTCTTCCTTATTCTATCAATAGGGTTGAAATAGACTGTTTTGAAGTCAAAAACCTGGCCTCCTTCGAAAAGACAGGAGTAAAGAAAGGCAAAATGCATTGAGAATACAGTCCCATCTCTATCTGTTTCCTGGTATATGCATAAAGATTCGGAAATGTACTTTCCACACAGTTCAAAGAAGATTTTTATGATCTCTATGAGGAATGGATCACGTTGTACTGAATTCTCAACAATTTTTATGAGCCTTACTGATATTTCTGCTCTGACCTCATCGATTTTGTTCCTATTCATAAGAGAATAAATTTCTTCAATTGCATCTGAGAATAAATCTTCGAATATACACCTGAGATTATGAGTTTTATCCTTATCTTTCAATATTTTTTGACACAAAAATTCCAAACACGCTAAAATAAAATATCTTAAACAATTCATAGTTTCTTGATCATTCTTCATCATCCTGGTATGTTTTATGAGTTGCTTTACGTAGTTTTCCAAAAAGATCAACGTGTCCCCGTTAGATTTTTCCCATGATTTTTGAATAAATTTATCCGATAGATCTTGGAAATCAATTTTTTGCGTTTTATGCATCTTTAAATATAGAGCGTTTACAAAAGATTTGTAAGCTTCTTCTGAGTCAATTAATTCCATTGTAAAGCAATTGCAGAATATCAAAAACTTTTCTAAAGTTTCAAAATAAATTCTTAAAATTGTCTAATTACGCTTTTAAGTAGAAATTCAACACACGTTCTTTTCTACTTAAATTTTCAAGAAGAAAGATTCTCTTCTCATATCTCGATTTATTTTTCAAAACATGAATTTTTAATGCATTACTTCCCGGAATTCTTTAACTCGTGAATTAACTTTTGAATTTAATTTAAAAATGACCGATTATCTCAACAACTAGATAGCAATCGAGAGTGAAACCTGTCTGTTGACCAACTTTTCCTAGTAATAGAACATGAAAGTTAACAAACATAGCAGAATTGATTCACATATTATCAGGTCAACCAGAAAAAGGCAGTATTTTGAATGAAAAAAGGCATGTTTTCCCGATGATCTATCGGACTTAGCATATAGTTACGCACTAGTTAAATTTTCAACGAATTTTCATCGAAATCATTTTCAACCAATCGAGAACTTTTTACAAATCATAAAAATTTTCTATTATTTTTTTTGAACTTCCCCCAGTTTTATCATGATTATCCAATGAATTAAATATTTAATCCAAAGAAGGTTTTTCAAGATGTATAAAAGGAAAACTCAACCCTTGAACCGAGCGATCATTACATTTTCGAGCTTGATATACTTGAATTAATCTAACAAAAAAATCTAATCCAACTAATCTTGATTTAAAAGTTGGAGGTTGATCAAAAGAGGTTTTTCAGGATCAAGATTAGACAGGAAAGCTGACTAGCACCGTCAAATTACCGACAGTCACCCCATTTTCGGAAGATTTTGAATTTTCGAAGTTTCATTGATTTTCAAGTAGTGAAAATGGTCGAAAAATCAAAATTCCGCTCCCAAATAGTAATGAGGGTGTTTTGGAATTCGCTCATATTTCACAGATCATTCAAAAGTCACTTTTATCACGAGACACGATAATGTTATATTTTATTTTTGTTTGTCATTTAAAACAATGAATATATATATAAATCTGAATTTGTTCTAAAACACATTTGTATGCAAAATTGAATCCTTTTGGTGACACCGGAATCATCTCCCCCTTGAGATTCTATCTAGCTGTACCTCGCCGGCCTTTTTATTACTCTCTTGCCAAGAGGCGGGTCATCCTTCTTGCTTTCTTTCTCCTGGGTGGGCGTTTTACTCTCTGTAGTCTCATTGCCTCTGGAATACACATCATTTGAATGGACTAATCTGCCAGCTTCATCTCTCCACGTATTCTTTCCCTCACTCCTCACGGATTCCTCGGTCACTGTACCATTCTCTCTCCACACCAGAACGTCCTTGACTTGATTATCGAAATTAGCATGGTCTCCAGGCAATTCGGACTCGCGACCCATGAAGACATTGGCAGGCACCGCACCTTGACTCCCCGGCGTCCAGTTATGATAACCAATGAAAGATTCAACAGCTTCCAAAATTGGAACACTCGTCTCTGATAACAATTTGCTCATGAAGACCTTGAAGATCCGAACCGCCACTTCCGCTTTTCCATTTGATTCGTGATGCCCAGGCTGGCTTCTCTCGTGCGCTATTTTTCTTTCAGCCATAAACTCTTTACAAGCCGCACTAGCAAAATTGGTACCATTATCTGTCACAACCTTCAACGGATTTCCATATCTCAGAATGAACATTTTAAGGGCTTTTATTACTTCACACGACTCCATACTCTTTAAGATGTCAACCCAGATGAAATTCGAGTAAGCATCCGCTGTGACCAGGAAATTGTGTGCTTCGAAATGCGCCACATCACAATGCACTCTCTCCAATGGACTTTCTGCCTCTGCTCTAGAAATCAATGCAAACTTTCTTCTCGTAACACCTTGCCTGATACAGACCTCGCACGAACTGACAAAAGCCGCCACTTCACGATCTAGACCCGGCCACCATGCGAACTGCCTGATCATTCTAATCATTTTGTCTCTGCCAGGGTGTCCAACATCGTGTACCGCCTGTAACACCTTCTTGCTGAGTGACCCAGGAAACACCACCCTGTGTGTATAATAAAGTAGGCCATCCTGAACCAACAGATTTTCAGCGACCGCCTTGTACTTCTGCAGTTCCTCTGAGCACTTTATCGGCCACCCTTTTACCACCAGGCCTTTGACCTTTTCAATAATGGCGTCTTTGACTTCCTTCACCTCCTTTATTAGCTCATCATATTTCGGAACCTGCATCACTTGGTGCACCACTGCAAAATCCACCTCTTTTCTATCAACCGTCCGGTTTACAGCCAGACGTGAAAAAGCATCCGCAACCACGTTCAGCTTTCCTTCAACATACAAGATTTCATTTTCGTAGCTCATTAAAATCAACTTCCATCTCATGAGCCTCATGCTGACCACGTTGCTCCAGTTTTTTGCCGCAAACAAATCCTTGAGAATTCGATGATCAGTTCTGATTGTTATTTTTCTGCCAAAGACATAGTTGTGAAAATACTTCAATCCTTCTACTATGGCCAGTGCTTCTCTTTCGGGAACGGAGTATGACTCTTCTGCCTTTGACGCTACTCTGCTGACTCTACTATCTGCATCATATCTGTATCGTGACTGAGTATGTATCCGAAACCGGCTTCAGACGCGTCGCAAGTAAGATACAGTCATTTTGGTGGATAATGTCCTAACATATGAATTATACCTCATGAGATTTTACCACCCCAATTCAGCCAATCAGAGAAGACTTTATTTTACAACTTTTTATTTTTTTTCTTTCCATCCTTTCAATCTCTAACATGAATTACTCAGTTTAAGATTCTCTATCTGACCATTATTTTAAAATGATCCTATTTGGTCGAATAACAAAGTTAGGTTTTTACGCTCGTATACCAATAATTTTAGTACCATTAGATAGGGAATAATTTTCTAGTAATTATAGTAGAATTATAGCTTTATTTAACTCAACGGGAGACGACAGTAGCAGTTCAAAGTTTACTAGGTTCGAAAATAAAAAGTAATAAATTAAGGAATGTCTTTTCGTCTAGTCAGATGAGTCATCTGGTGAAGGTATAGACTTAACTACGATAATTACTCTCTGATTGGCTGAATTGGGGTGGTAAAATCTCATGAGGTATAATTCATATGTTAGGACATTATCCACCAAAATGACTGTACAAAGGTTTTGAAACATCATAATGAACCAGCACCTTTTCCTTCATCGTATCAATCAACAGCCTGAAACGTCTCGTGTGATCCTCGGTCCACTTCCACACCTCATCCTTGCGCGTTAGCTGATACAGCGGTTTTGCAATAGCCGAGAAATTTGGGCAGTATTTGTCATAATGTCTTAGCATGGCCAAAACTGAATTCAACTCGCCGACATTAGATGGGACCTTTAGAGCCTCAAACCTCTGCACCTTTTCAGGGTCTGGGAAAAGTTTGCCTCTGCTCCATACGAAACCCAAATACACCACACTCGACTTTCCAATTTGTGACTTTAGCTCGTTCTCCACAAAACCGTGTGTTCTCAGCCTACTTCTCACTTCGTTCAGAAGGTACCGGTGTTGTTGCTCCGACTTAGCTCCGATAATCACGTCATCTTGGTAGGCTACCACTCCTTTAAGGCCATCGAACAAACGATCCATAATCTCCTGAAATATGAGCGGGGCCACTGAAATTCCGAATTGAAGGGTCTTATAAGCGAAATAACCCTTGTGGGTAACTATCGTTGTCAATGCCTGGCTGGCCTCATCAAGTCTTACTTGCAAGTAAGCATCCTTCAAATCGAGCACTGAATAGATGTTCGCCTCACCCAACTCATAAAGTACCTCGTTCGATGTTGGCATTTTGTAGGATCCTCTATCAATCAACTTGTTAGCCGTCAATGAGTAATCACCACAAAGTCTTATGGGCCTGGCACTGCCGGCCTTCTTTATCACTGGCACCACTGGAGCCGCCATCTCTGGATTATTGACTCGATATATTAATCCTTTGCTGCTTAAGTATTCTAATTCGTCTTCCACCAACTGCTTCATGGAAAACCCCACTGACCTGGCTGCATACACCAATCCTGACTTTGGCACATCACTTCTCAGTCTAAACGAGGTCACCATGCTAACTGATTCTGATTTGACTTGGTTGATTTCTTTAGCAAATGTAATCAGGCGCAACTCCTCACACATTCTTACACCCAGGACCGCCTCTACCGGGCCATCAATCACAAGCACATCTGTCACGGCCTGTTCTGAACTGCTTCGAATGATAGCCTTGGGGATGACCCCGGCCACCCTTGCTTGACCACCACAAAAACCTCTTAGGACTGCATTCTTAGGGACCACTCTCCTTTTATTCTCTTCACTTAGAACTGTCATTGGTACAGCCGTGACCATGGACCCTGAATCCACCAACACCCGGATGGGCTGACCAAAAATCTCAACGTTGACATACTTCAAAACACCTGGGGCACTTATAGAAAAGACATAGGGTGATAAACCTTTATTTTCAAATTCATTAATGATTTGATTAACTCTTGACCTGGGTTTGAAACCTGGTGGCCTGCGGCATTTTTTCTCGACATGTCCTTTGACACCACATCTTCGACACTCAAGATCTTTGAATTTGCAGTCGCTCTTGTAATGCGGGCCTCCACAGCAATAACATTCGACACGGTCCTGAGTACTGGCAGCGCACACTGAACTCTCCACGAAGCTTGATTCTGTTCCGGCCGTAAATATTTCTGCCCTTGCCAGAACATTATCCTTTTTGGTGCCGGGATCGGCTCTCAACTTATTTCTCGCTGCTTCACTGTTCATGGCCTTCGTAAAAAACAAAAAAACCATCATATCGACCTCTTTTGTCCTCGTGCGATTCACCAGCGCCAAGACCTTCCTGTAAAGTTGCTCGAGAGTAAGGCTGCCTTGCTTCAATTGTTCTAACTGGGCATAATACACTAGCGGATTGTCATTCCTTTCGTAATATTTAAGAATGTTCTCTTCAATTTGATCTAGGGTTAGATCTTGAGGTTTCGTCTCCAAAATTGTCTTAATCCTCGAGTAACATTCCAAATCAATAGTGTCGATTAGCAGCTTACCTTTTTTCACCTCTGACAATCCCGTAGCACGCACTGATAATCTCTCAAAGAAACCGGTGACACCACTTAAGTCATTTGGCATGGACTCATTCCTCGTCGCCATGTTTTGGAATTCGCTCATATTTCACAGATCATTCGAAAGTCACTTTTATCACGAGTCACGATAATGTTATATTTTATTTAAAACAATGAATATATATATAAATCTGAATTTGTTCTAAAACACATTTGTATGCAAAATTGAATCCTTTTGGTGACACTGGGATCAGAGGGTATGCATCAGATCAGATTCAGTTGAATTGGCTAATCTTGATCCTGAAAACCCCCTTTTGATCAACCTCCAATAAATCAATAAAAATTTTCGATTCAAAGTTCGAAAAAATGGAATTTTGGTGCTAAATCGAAATTTAAAAATGGCCATTTTTCAGAATGGCCTGCTCTACCCCCCAAACAATTCGTCAATCCTTAATGAGGAATTCCCTTTTATGATTACAGGGATGATAAAATCATCGCCAGATTGAGGAAAAACTTTCACAATCTAAACATTTTTATAACTAAACAATTGAATCCGAAATTGTGAAACATAATTTTATTTATGCCTTTTTTTATGGTTGAGTGCATATAATTAAATTGTTACATTCAAATTTCTTCGAGGTACCTGTTGTAAACCCCAAATTTTAGATACTTTAAAACAATTATTGATAAGACAAGGTTTGACTTCATTGAAGGCTTTCTGAATCATGTTATAAATCAGGAATAACGTATCTTCTCTGGAGTCTTCTTCTGAAATTAGATTTGAAACTTCAGATTATTCCTTGATCTAACGGCTGACATACTGATG
Source organism: Gyrodactylus bullatarudis (assembly GCA_012064415.1). Taxonomy (NCBI): domain Eukaryota; kingdom Metazoa; phylum Platyhelminthes; class Monogenea; order Gyrodactylidea; family Gyrodactylidae; genus Gyrodactylus; species Gyrodactylus bullatarudis. Next base: position 8,798 of record SSNU01000068.1, read on the forward strand.
TACAGTTAGGTGGCAAGAAAAGCATCTCATCATTGGGAGGTGGCATAACATTTTTATGGAATGAAACATTATCTGCCAGTAAAAGAATATTCCTGCCTTCATAAAATCTCCCAAAATCGTTCAACCATTCTTGAAAAACTTCTGTACTATTCCATGCGTTTCTATTTCTTTTGTACGATTCTGGAACATTTCCTCTAAAACACCTAGGTTTTTTTGAGTTTCCTAAAAAAATATTTGATTAAATAATGATTTCAGATTAAATAGAAGAAAAATTTATCTTACCTATAACTAAAGGAGGATATTTTTCTCCAGTCATGCTGCAACAAGCAACTACCGTTAACCTATTCTTCGTTACTTTTGATCCCCGGCAATTCATTGAACTTGTATCCAAAGTTATACAGCCTCTATTTTGATAGAACATGGAGGTTTCATTAACATTGAAGACACTGTTTTCTGGATATGAACTCAGCTTGTCTTGATTATCCAACCTTCAACGAAATTCCAATCAATGTCTTTGCCTTCCCCGTAAATTTTCAAGTTTTTAATTTGGTGTCGGGATTTGAATTGATATGCCCAACCATTGCTAATACTTGAACCATTGATGATGGCATCTACATTCAGTCTTAATTCAAACTGAATATCTACCATTCTGACAGGGAGATTTTTGCTTCTCCACTTTTGGATTGAATCTTTCTATCCAAATTAGAGTACTTTAGTGATGAAAGTATTTTGTAAGATTTGTTTTGGGATGAATTTTGAAACTTTCTCATTTTATGGGCTTTAGAAATCCATTTTATTAACGTTTCAATTTGAATTTTTTGTTAGACATAAATCTTATATTGAAAATAAATAAAAAAATATAGATACAACTTATAAGGAGAATCTGAATGCATAATAGTAGATAAATACAAATACAAAATAATGTTTATCTGATTCAATAAAAATGTTAAATCAAAAACTCTGGATCTAGTAAAACATTGCAAAATTAATATGAAGACTAGGGTCTGCAAGATATTCGAAATCATCTGGTTAATGAAGATGTAATAATCATGAGCAACTTTCTTGTATCCATTAATATCACATAGATCAATAAAGTGTAGCTTCTCTTTAATATCTAAAAATTATTATTAAGATATCTTACGATTTGTCTTTTGAAGTTGGGATGAATCTTTAAAAACTGTCTTATGAATCGATATGTGAGATATATTTTTAGCGATTCAGCTTTCGATTTAAAATACATATGAAGATTCGAAAACAGAATTGGTATATTGAAGTCATATAAAAATTTCTGGATTGAGTCATACATAATTTGATGAGGATTTTTGGCTGTTCCAACGCGTTTACAATATTTTACATGATTGAGAGTGAAACCAGTTCTTTCACAAATTTGCTTATTTGTTAAGCCTTCTCGAGCAAGTTGAGCTACAATAACTTTGTTTTCGTGTTTCATGAGTGGAATTTCTTCGCACTCATTCTCAATTTAAATCAAAAAAGAGGAAAATGATTGGCTCATTTTAGAATATATCTTGCAATATACCGTTTATTGGATCATAAATAATTCATGTTTCGAAAATTTTAATTTTTTCGAATGACACCTAAGTTGAAATCAACCCTATGACTTCTCCAATCTGGCATTGAATTTACCACCCATAGAAAAGATGATAAATCATTAATGATTCATTTGTTTGTTTTGGGGGTAGAGCAGGCCCCTTTTTCACACCCAAGATATTTTTGAGGAAAAAAGAGAAATGATGTTGCAGAAAATTTTTTCACCATTTCATGATCAACTTTAATTGATCATAGCATGTTTATTTTAAATCTAAGTTATGCAGTTTATTGTACGGTTTTGATCTAGAAATTAAAACCTTTGAATGGTGTAAAAAATAACCGAAACTAAATTTTTAGGTTGAAAAACGATATTATGCCTACTTTCAAGTGATGACACGAAAATTTTTGTATATTTCAGGGGTAGAGAGAAGAGGGGGTTAATTTTCCACATCCATCTCTGGGGTACTACTGTATGTATGTACAGATGGTCAACCCCATGACTAATCATGGAAAGGGGTATGGGATTGGTTAAACCAAAACGACTTTTTTTGATTATTCATCTAAAATCAACTGAAATCTGAAACTAACTTCAAAATTGAATTTCAGTCATTTATTAGAAGAGTTTTTGTCTCTTGAAAACACTCTATGAAACCCATAATCGACAGTGCCCGCCTTTACATCAGGTACCTGATACGTTTATTGGGGTCAACGATGAATGCGACATAGAAAATGTTTCCAAAGATCTAAATAGCATTCACGAGGATATGAAGTGTGAGAACAATGAAACTCTAAGTTTTCTACAACTAGAAGTCATTCGGGAAGGATCAGTTGCCAAAACTAAAATATATCAGAAGAAGAATGCTCACTCACAGTTCCTTCCTTTTTATAGTTTTTCCCCTAAAGAGCACAAGAAAGGTGTTGTAAGAAATGAGTACCTGAACATCTAACGCTTAGTTTCAGCTGAATTTGTGAAGGAAGAAAGAAGCAAATTGAAGTCCCTTTTGATGAGAGAATGGTTACCCTGAATCATTTATTGAAAAGCATGCTCATGCGAAACGCGAAGAACCCGAAGACGAAGATCAGCCTATTTATTTAAGGTTACCCTTCAAAGGAGACACCTGCAAATCGATCCTAACAAACAAATTGGCCCACATAACAAAGCAGACGTTCCTAGGCAGGAGGCTCCAAATCATACAGAAGACCACAAAGCTCTTGAATGGGCGAAATAAGGATCAAATTCAAAAGTTGAGGAAGAAAGGAGTAATTTATCTCTTCACTTGTTCATGTGGTTCAAAGTACGTCGGCCAAACATCGAGAACACTAGGTGAAAGAGTAAATGAACATCTTAGGCCCAAACACAATAGTGTGGTGCAGAACCATCTACATCAGACGGGACATCTAGCGAATGAAGGAAGTTTTTGCTATTCTCACCAAGTCGACCAAAGCCTGTCTTGTCGTGCGAGGGAAAAGGATTTATCAAGTGCGGAAGCTCAAACCTTATCTTTGTGTACAAAAAGTGATGGCATCGAATCTTGGTATCACAGGCAGAGATAGGTTCATCAAAGGGTAAAAAATAGCAAAAACTGAGAAAATTCTCAAGCCCAAATCCCTACCCCCACCAAAATTTAGCTCAACTCAAAGTATAAGTGTAAATCGAGATGAAAACCAAGGGAAGTTGGCTGTAGCCAATAATCACCATACACAAGTGCAGAGTTCAGTCACAGCAACTAGCATAGAGTTGGCAAAATGTGAAAAACCTGAGAAGTCAACAGTAATTGATAATCAAATTATGAGCCAACCCGCTATTAGCACAAGAGTAGACAACCCATCAATTAAGCGGAAACGTAAGAGAAATAGTGGTCAGTGGCTAATCAATGGGCCTAATCTAATGAAGAGACAAAAGTCCATGGATACAGGAAGACCTATGCTCCCATCCACCCCTAAGTGAGGGATTTCTTAAAACAATGGAAGAGCAGAAATAATTGCATTGTAAAAGTATGAAATTCAAGTCCGGGTTTAAGTCTGAAGAGACCCGGCGAAATAAAACGTTTATCACTTATTATTCGCTTGTTTTCTAATCTTCCTTATGAATCTAAATCACAACTGAAAAGATAGTGTATTTTATGAATCATCTTATTGAGTCAGCAAAATTTATCAATACTATTAGAAACTAGAGTGTGAAGAACTTCGATTGCTTCAGTCTCAGCTTCTAGACTGCCACCGTTACCCTTCCGATCCGAGTCTTCAACAGAGGCAAAGTAAACATAAGATATGGCGCCAGCAATTCCAACACTATAGTGGTCGCAAAATTTAGGTTTTCACTTGAATTTTTCCTTTAACTTCCATATTTTAGATCCAATTCTAATAAAACATATGCCAATATAATTTTTACAGCCCATACAACATTTTGATAAATTATTTTAACAAATTCATTCAACGGTATTTGAAAAATTTAAAAATACTATACTTCATTATGATACAAAACGCAATATTTATGTTTTCACTTTTTATTTCAAGAAATCCCCTTTATTCTCAATGAAATCAATTCATCTTTGATACATAGACATAAGATAAGGATCAAGATCATCTTTTCTAAAAGAATCCCACTCTTTAGTGATGGCATCTTTCAGTTCTTGTATATTTCTGTATTGCTTCCCATTTTTGTAAACTTTCTGAGATAGAGTTCCCCATATGTTCTCAATTGGATTGAGATCAGGATTTCTAGGTGGCCAGTCCATGACATTTATATCAGCTTAGTCTAAGAACTCTTTAGTAAATTTATATCGTTGGCAAGGCGCGTTATCATGCTGAAAAATCAATCCATTTTCTAATATCTCTTCTTTAAATGGTATCAGGGAGTTTTCAAGAACTTTTTGATAGGTTTCTGAATTCATCTTGGAGCTTATGAATTCTAGCCTCAGAGTCCCTGCATAACTGATGCCTCCCCAAACCACCACCAAAACTTCTTTTGACTGTTTGCGATTTCGAACGATATTTTGGTTGCCAACGATAACTAAGGCCATCAGGGCCGTCTAAATTGAATTTCTTCTCATCTGAAAATATGGCTCTCTTGCAATCAAATTTCTCTCTTATTTTTCCTTTGACCCAGTCTAGGCGTCTCGATTTATCAATTTAAGATAAGAAACAAACTCGTTTGCCCTCCTCCAACGACATTCAAGGTTTTTCTTGACAGTATTTTGGAGTGTTCGTAAACTAATGTTGAGATTCAGTTCATTTCTTATCTGTGAACAATTCTTCCCATCTTTTTCAATCATTCTTTTGATCTTTTCCAACATCAAATTAGTAATTTTAGGACCTCGCTTAAATAATTTTTTCTTGTACCCCTTTCTTTCTAGAAAGTTGTTGATGGCTGTCCACGAAAAACCAAGCAATCTGGCTATTGCTAGGTTGCTTAAATTTCGGTTCGTAGGCTCAAAAAGCCCATTCAAACAATCTTTTGTGAATAGCCGATTTCGATTAGGAAGGAAAATTTTATTTTCAGTAGTTGAGCTAGAAAAATTTCATGGAAATTAATCTATCATACTTGAGAAAATGGGATGCTAACTTAACAATAGAATCAATTATGAAAAAGTGAAAAACATAAACTTTGCGTTTTGCATCTTAATGAAGTATAGTATTTTTGAATTTTTCAAATACCGTTGAATGAATTTGTGAAAATAAATTTATCAAAATGTTGTATGAGCTGTAACAATTATATTGGATCTAAAATAAGGAAGTTAAAGGGAAAATTCAAGTGATATTTTTGCGACCACTATACAGTCAATTACACACATGATGACACGAGATAGGGATTTATTTCATGAACGAATGTCTTTTATACCTCTCTGCCCCAATAATATTAACCAATGAGGGTGTAGAAAGGTCCAACCAATCATATTCAAGTGAGAGGTGATAGTAAAATTTGGGGATTAAACATAATATTTAGCCATTAGTAATACTCCAAAATGAACTCTATAAAATATTTTTACATCATTAGATTTAATATTTTTTCTATTTTAGAATGCAATAAAAATTCTTCTCTCCACCCTTCTGAATGAAGTTGCGAAGGCAAAATGAACCAATGGAAGGTCCCAAATAGAGCATTGTAATAGTATTTATATGTTAACCGGGGTAGAGTCTGAAGAGACCCGGCGAAATACAACGTTTATCACTCAAATTTACGCTTGTTGTTCTCTAACCTTCCACATGAGTTTAGAATCTAACAAAAATTATTCTTGTATCACTTTCTATAGTGAAGATACTGTATCTCCATTAGTTGAACTAGTTGTCAAATAAAAATAGCACCGTTGGATAGAGGAGAATTATTTATAATAATTTACAAATCATGAAAGAAATAGTAAAAGTCAAAGAAAATAAGAATAAAATGCAAGCTGAAAAAACACCAAAACTCTCCAATAAATATCAGGAGAAAAAAACATCTACTGATAGGTTGGGTTTCATTAAAATAAAAGTGTCGTCAACATATCTGATGTAAACATCAATGTAAGAATTTTAGACATTTTATTTAATTCTAACCAACCTAGAAAGATGTCTGCTAAAAGAGGACTAAGAGGTGAACCCATAGCTATCCCATCTTTCTGGATGAATACTTTGTTTCGAAACGATAATGGAACGTTTGTACAACAGATCCTAATAAGATTAGTGATTTAATTACTTTGCATTTCAAAACCTTCGTGTTCATCAATGAAAGATTTAATAACAGATAATGTCTCCTCAATAGGTATACTAGGAAATAAAGAGCTTACATCTAATGAAATCATTTAAACCAATATTTAAATCCTTAATTCTATCCACAAAAGCGAATGTATCAAGCCCTGAGGAATGGTCTAACGAAATAGAGAACGTGAAGTTAAGTCTGAAGGAAAATGGTTATCCCGGTAAATTTGATGACAAATTCATGAATGTATCTATGGATAGAAATGAGCTTGTCGAAACAGATGAATTGGAGAAAACAACTATTTTTATGAAGCTCAACTTCAAAGGTGATGGGTTCAGTAATGACATTAGAAGAAGGCTAAATGATCTCATCAATCAACATTATGATAATATATAATTGAAAATTGTATTTAAAACTCAGAGATTATTTAGTTTGATTCATAAGGATTTGCTGAAGCCAGAGGAGAAAACTCTATTAGTTTACAAATTCCAATGTGATTGTGGAGCCTCATATAAAGGTAGAACTATTAGGAAATTATCTACCAGAGCGGAGGATCATCTGAAGAAGGATACTGCGGTTACTAGGCACCTTAGACAAGAAGATCATACAGCTTCAGTTTCTAATTTTTCCGTTTTATACAAAA
>SSNU01000068.1:15958-70655 GCA_012064415.1 Gyrodactylus bullatarudis
GATTCAACCCATGCCATAATCAAATCGAAAAAAAAGAATGGAAAGGAAGACCCCTCCCCACATAAATGTGAGAGAGACTAGAGTTAAATAAAAAATGCAAGGATATCAGATCCCCCAGTTTATTTTCAAATGCATTTTTTAATGTAGCTTCGAAATACCATGCAAGAAGAAATCTTCCTTCATAAATATCTTGAATAATACTCCTCAGAACTCTATTGAAAGGAATAAATCATTCTCAAAATGCATTGATTTCGATAAATTAAAACCTTTAGATAGAAAGTTATTTTTGATAGCAAAGAATTCTTGTGATATACTTTTCAGAAATTTAGTTGAATGTGGAAAGTTTTCAGATGCCAAGGTCATAAAGAGAATCTCTTCAATTTTGTTTCCAAATGTTATTGATGAAAACATAACAAATCTCGGATTTCCATATGTAAGTAATTATGATTATTTCCAGATAAAAACAAAAAATCTCTGTGTTACTGGATATTTGAGTAACGAGGAAATCGATAAGTCTATTGATTTGAATAAATCACGGCTTGAAAGTCAAAAAACTCTCTTTGAAGACATCCTTATCGAAAGAATTTAGAAAGCCTTTGATAATGAAGAGAACCTAAGTTATTTAGAATTTAAGGAGCTAGCCATGAGAGTTGGTGAATCTTTAGGAATGATCGATTATAAGGCATCTTACGGACACCTTCAAAAACTTTGCAAGCAAAATGCCCTATGCTTTAGAAAGGTAAATTATTTTTGATAATTTCATAGCCTTCTTAGAACTTAATAGTGCTCCTAGTGACTCTTTAGAGAAATTTTATTTTGAATATCCATTCCTGATTAGAGGATATGCCAAGTCTGAAATTTACAATTTAGATGAAGCAGCTTTATTCCTTTATGTTATATATCGAAAAGTGTTTTGAAGATAATGATGTAGAATTTCTAAATTACAAATCGTCCAAAAAGATATGGATGACCCGGGATTTATTCATCGATTATCTAACCCAATGGAACCAAGAACTAACCCAGGAAAGAAGAAAAATAATACTTTTCATGGATAATGCTTCGTCTCATGTACTCAGAGAAGAAGATCCAACTTTTTCCAATATTAAAGTAAGGATTTAATTTCATTTTTAAGATTCATTATCTTCCTCCGAATTGTACCTCGGCCTGTCAAACTCTAGACGTAGGAATCATCAGGTATTTCAAATGTAATTATAGAAGATTGAAAATTATGAATAATCGAATTCAGATCAAAGATATAAAAGGGAGGATTAATTTACGCGAATGTTTATTTATTGCCAAGCAGGCATGGGAAGATGTCGACGAGAGAGTAATGTTAACTTCTTTGCCAACGTGAAATTTACCGACAAAGAAGCTCAAGAAATAGAAAATATAAATCTTATTTATTCAAATTTAGAAACATTAATTAACTTATTAAGATTGAATGGAAAGTTGGGGATGCTGGACGAAATACAGCAACTGACGTTTTTTAAAGAATTTGAAAGCAGAATAAGAGATGTTTATAATTTTGAATAAAATTTTTGATAATAAAATTTACTTAATTTCTTCTCATGGAACGGCCTAATGTATTGAATAACACCTATCACTCACAAGTCAGCAATGGTGGACCCTAGAAAATCTGTCTGGGTACGAAAGCCACACCACCCTATGTAAGGCTTGTAATGTGGTAAAAATGCATTTGAAAATAAACTGGGGGATCTGATATCCTTGCATTTTTTATTTAACTCTAGTCTCTCTCACATTTATGTGGGGAGGGGTCTTCCTTTCCATTCTTTTTTTTCGATTTGATTATGGCATGGGTTGAATCGTTATTGATTTTATTTAAAATCTTGGATGATTTTCATTTTCGAATAACTCAATAAGATTTTCTGATAAAAAATTAAAAACTTGACAAGATACATAAAATTTTCTCCTCTATCCAACGGTGCTATTTTTATTTGACAACTAGTTCAACTAACGGAGTATCTACAGTATCTTCACTATAGAAAGTGATACTATATATAATTATACTATAATTTTTATTGCATTCTAAAATAGAATGCATTAAATCTAATGATGTAAAAATATTATTTAAAGTTCATTTTGGAGTACAGTATGACCTCTAAGATAGGCGTCAAAAAACTATCCCTCCCTCTCCTCCATTATAATTTCAAAAAGTTTTTTTGATATCTACTATAAAGTGGTCATATTGACACATTTTTTCTCAAAATTTTATATTTCTATAAAAAACATATTGCTGAATAGAGCTTAATTTGCTGATCATTTTAGTATTGTATACGATATTAATTGTTTCTATAGTTTCGTTTCTAGAGATGTGTAAACTTTCCGAATTTTTGGAAAAAATAACATTTGCGAAATATTTTTGCGATATAAAAGAGGGTGGGGTATTCACACGTAGTCTATCACACCTATTGGTGTCAATCCTTTTTTAATTTTAGGGTAAAGTGTTATAACTACGAACAGTGAATTAGAGCATTGTATTTAATAATCTATGAAATTGTAAATGAAAAAAAAACTTTTTATACAAAATGAATTCAATTTCGATGTTCTGGAATTTGGTTTGTATTCCATATTTTAGAAACTGTGAAGCAATTCTCTATTGTTTTGGTCGACACTTTCTGAAAAGCTGTATTAACCATAACATGCTCTGGCAATATCTGGCATTATGAAGCTTCTTGCTAAAAGTTGACTAAAATGACTCTTGAAACTCCATATTATACCTTGGTCAAGAGGCTGGCAAACAGATGTCGTATTAGCTGGTAGAAACAATAGTTTGACATTTGGTGGTTGAACAACTGTATGGTGAAATCTCACATATTGTTCTCCAAACTCGTTAATCCACTTCTGAAAAATCTCTGTGTTATTCCACGATCGCATAAATCGATCGGTCAGGAAAATTTTCAATTGTTCTGCTTTTCCTCGAAGATCAGAGTGAAGTTTTTGTCATTTAACAGGTCTGTTGATTTCAATTAAATATTCGATAATGCAATCATACATTATTTTATTTATCCTACGTTATCCTATTTGGTGTTCTTTTAATTTTTTGTCACCTGTAGTACTTGATTTATCGAAAGGTTTAATTTTTCAGATATTTGTTTAGTAGTAAGGCCATTATCAACTAGATTTTTAACAGCTACGTGGTTATTTATTTTCATGGTCAAGTATTAAACTGAATAGAGAATCTAATCTAAATACTCATGTACCTTTAATAAAACCTCATTGGATGATTAGCTAAATGAAATGTACATTGTACAAGTGTATTGCAATATAGAATTTAAGTGTATTAGACAACCATTTATTACTCCTAATGTTCGAATTGGTAATTAATTTAAATTTGCAAATTTTTAATAATTATATATCCCACGAAAATATAATTATAATTTATAAAATTAGAAAAATACAACTTTAAGTCATTAATTATTAATTAATAATTATTTAATTTTACTAACATTAAAAAAGGATTGACACCAATAGTTGTGATAGACTACGTGTGAATACCCCCACCCTCTTTTAAATCGCAAAAATATTTCGCAAATGTTATTTTTTCCGAAAATTCGGAAAGTTTACACATCTCTAGAAACGAAACTATAGAAATAATTAATAGTAGGACCTTTCTACACCCTCATTGGTTAATATTATTGGGGCAGAGAGGTATAAAAGACATTCGTTCATGAAATAAATCCCTATCTCGTGTCATCATGTGTGTAATTGGCTGTATTTGTGTAATAGGAATTTTTTTATTATTAATCTCTCTTTTTAAAGTTGAAGGTGGTTAAAAGATGAGACTCTTTTTGAATCCCATAATATTAATTTAACAGTTTAAAAAAAATGTGCAAAATTACTTATCCTGTATAAAAATAATAAAGCATAGAAGATTGAACTCGGGTCTCAAAAAATACATCATATGTTTAGAGAAATTTACGAAGACTTCCTAAATTTAGGAAGAAATATTTCTACGCTTCTGCCCCATACATCAGAATACATCGAAATGTACAAACAACCTTTAAACCCCCCCCCCATCATTATTATTCATCCCTTATAAATTATGAGTCATAATATCTTGATTTTAAGCAATCAAAAAACCTACAAATTAAAAGGTATCTTGATAATTCTTTTTGATATCATACTCTAAATTTTCTGATCTTCAGCATGATGTATTTTAGATTATCTGCTTTGTAACAGACAAGTCTGATTATCGCCAGGATTTTCCACAGAGGAAAATGAGATCTTGCAAAGAATGTCCCTTAAAAATAAATAAATTTTTATTACCTATAGAAAATAAAATACATCCATGAGTTGCGAAGTGCACTGTACTATTCAATATACAATACATTCCTCTGCTTTTATTATAAATAACCTACTCAGTTTGATTTGTAAAAATGATACAAATTCGAGGAATCTTTGAGGCATCTTTCAATAAAATCATTTAATGAAATGAATTTCAAATCATCTCTTAATTCGGCAAGATAGCTTTGCTTTTTTGATTTGAAAATTATTGGTGATTTTAACACATTCAGTAGATAAGAAAACAATGTAATTGACAGAGACAAGGATTAACATGAATACATTCCAGATTTTACTACATTCCCCCCTCCCAAGCATATGTTGAATGTGTGCTGAACATGAATAAATAAAATACATTGATAAGCACAGCCTTTCCCATGTCATTACATTAGATTATTATGCAATACACGAAAACATACAAATAAACAAATGTAGAAAGGTCACGGTCCTTTTTGAGGAGCACCCAGGAAAATTTGTTACCTTAATAAAACTTTCTACTGTATCATACAAATTATTCAACCTTGTGTATGTTTAAGATTTTTTTGCATTCAGTTCTATTTTGACCTTGCAAGAGAGTGTTTGTCTTTCAAATGCATCCAGATACCAGAAGTGCCTTTATTTGGCCTAGAAACAATAACATTTTACAAGTGGCAGTGTCTAAAGTGTTTAAAAATATTGTAAATTAAGCAACTTTTAAGCAAATTAAAGGCAATTTCAGCCATTATTACCTTCTGAACTTCAATTCCAAACCTCTGCCTAGGTAACAAAATAAGAATAACATGATAGTGAAAAAGATGATTGTTTAGAAATCAATATTGTATTGAATATTTCCTATACTTCAATGTTAAGATTCTGAGTCCAACACATAGATGTGTGTGAGGGTATGAAATTGCTTTATATACCTCCGAATAGACCAAATCATTCCACTGTTCTTGTTACTCTCTTGTTTTAAATGATAAGTCGGCTTTCAAAAAAGAGTTCATATTCTAAATTCTATTATTAGGAAGGCTCTAAATTTTCTATTTTCTGTGATATGAAAAAATAATGATAGACCAATAGAAATTGAGCCTTTGTCGGCCAATCAGAAATGTAGCGTGGTAGGATTACATTCTATAGAAAGTGTGACCCACTCTCTGTTCATTGGGATAGTGAGTGCGTGAGAAACCCCTATTCTATGTAGAAGGAGGAGAACAGTGTGATAGTTTTGATTGACATGTTTGTATTCACACATATGTAATACATAGTATGTATGTAAAATTGGTCAACCCCATGACTAATCATGGGGAGGGGTATGGGATTGGTTAAACAAAAAAAGCCTTTTTTGATTATTCATCTAAAATCAACTGAAATCTGAAACTAATTTCAAAATTGAATTTTAGCCATTTATTTTCGTGTAGAAGCTTGAAATTTTCATACTACTTGACTCAAAATTTCATATTGAGTATAATGGTACTAAATTTAAGCCTGACTGACCGCTGCTTTAGCTAATTTTGCTATAGCCTCTTTCAGATATGATAGACAGGAAATTCGAAGTTAAGATTAATCAGAACAAAAGATTAAGATCATCTACAAAATTTCATCAACCTGTCGAAAAGTTTGAGATTTTAGTAGCGAAATATATTTGGAACCGTAGAAATTTTGTAGAAGGAATATTGCTAGATTCTGATTAGCCGAGAAATGCTCAATCACATTCACGCAACTCTCGTCACTTTAAAGAGCTTTTACCTGTATATCAGTTTTTGATATTAAAGTTTGGCTATAATCATAAAAGGTTAAAAGTGATTTTACGAGAAATTATTAGGTGCAAAAAAGTTATTGGGCAATTATTGGGAAGAGGAAAAATTATTTATAATCTGTGGGGTAGAAATGTTGCTCGTTGGTTTAGAGTTTGAAAGTGGGAGAGTTTTTCTTTTTCTTCAAAATTATACATTTTATTAAATCAAAATAAAATCATTATTATAAAATAAACATTATCACAAAGTAGATATTTACAGCAGGTTAAAATAACAGTTCTACCTTTCTCTTACCCTTCTCTCAATTCTAGTAGGCCATGGAAGTTTGAGCAAATTGACCACGTTTTTTGGATACACAAACTTGGTTTCTCCTTGAGAATGAGAATGCTTCTGCGGGTTTGAGCATGAGAAGGTTTTTCTCGGTTTCTGTAAAGTTGAGAAGTTTTCGGGGATATTTCCTTCTTGCAACTTGCCACATGAAGTCTGCCAGCTGTCTTCTTACCTTACAGATGTTTATCGACTCTTTCTCCCAGGCGAAGTATCGTGTGTTCAATGTATTTAGCTTTGCAAGGACATAGGAACTTTTAGACGACGTGGGACTCTATCAGAAAGCTTAGCCTGTCTTTAGAAAGGTTATTAAAAAGTTTTTTTTTAGTTTTGAAGACTACCTTGAGTTTTACATCAGGATAAGCTTCTTTAAGGACTTCAGTTGCCTTTTTTCTGCATGTTGCTGCTAGCATATAACCTTTGAATGGAATTAACAGTGTGACTTCTGCTACAGCTTCTACGTGTTGCCTCTTCGGTTGGAAAATACTAGCGACAAGATCTTCAACTAGTTTTTCTGGGTAGCTACTAGCTCTGAAAAATTTGTCATTTTCTCTCTTCAGCTCACCCTTTTTGCCATCGCAATGACAAGGCCTCTTTTCGTCTCGATCGGAGAGTAGGAGTTGTAGTTCAATATCTGACCAGTATATGTCGATTTATGGTGGATTCGTCTGGTCGTCGAGTTATCCTCATTTCTGACAATTTTGACAACCAAGAAAGGCATCTGATTATCCTGTTTTATTTGCCAAGTGAATTGCAAGTTTGGATGGGCCTTGTTGAATTCATCTAGTCATTTTTGGACGTCGACGTCTTTTTTGACCACCATGAAAGTGTCATCGACATATCTATGGTACGAAACAAAATTGGAAATGGTTTCTTTCAGAGTAGATTGTTCTAACTTCGCCAGGAAGATGTTAGCTAGTAGGGGTCCTAAAGGTGAGCCCATAGCGACAACGTCAACTTGGATATACATCCTTCCGTCAAAGCTAGAGACAACCTTTTCACGGTATAGAACTAATACTTTTTAATACCATTTTGCAGGAAGTTTGAACTCTTGAGGGTTGGTTCTGATGAAGTCACAAATTTTTGCACCTAATTATTTGTAAACTCACTTTTACCCTATAATTATCTGGTAGTCTATAATTATATTATTAACTACCTCAATTTCTGTATATCCAGATGTTTTATTCCAAATGATTGGTTGATAGTTAAAATCACCCCTATCCCAAAAAGTCTTTATACATCTGCTCATGAAACCCTCATAAAGGTTCACTCATTCTTGATCAATGCTAGGCTCTATAAGGATGCCAGGGTATTTGAACAAATTTTGTCGCTTTTCGGAAAACGTATGAAATTTTAGTCGGTTTATCTTCCGAGTAAGTATAAATATCCAAATTATGGAGTAGAAGTAATATTTTTGACTTTAATAATATTTAGTAACTTTGAACATCTTGGCTAGATGACCAATGGAATGAGTTTCGTAAAGATTTAAGATCTCCTGCTTTTGTGAAGAAGAAATATATATTCACATCCCAATTATCAAAAACCCTACCCGATTGACAGTGAGATAAATTTCGAGAGGTACCCCAACACAACGAGAGAGCCAATAATATTAACTTATATTTTTTATGTATTTCACTATATATTTGGCATGTAAGAGGCTGATGAGTATGCCTGAAATAAAGCGCTTATTCCTCCCACTTTAGGCATCCTTTTGTCTTTCTCAAAGTGAGAATAGATAAAATTAAAGGGTATAGCTCCTTGTATTTATAGGGCTAATTTCGGTTGAATATTATAATAATTATTGGTCGATCGAGGAAAACTCATGGGAGAATGTAAAGCTGCATGCTTTTTCTCAAGATCATACAATCAAAAAATGGCGTGAGTACAAAACAAGGATACCTGCAAATATTGGTTTCGAGCCAAAAGAACGTTTTACTCAATTTAGAAGTAAGAAAGCATAATCTTGAGAAAAAGCTTTACATTATAGGCTCACTGACGCACGAGTATTACGTAAGACACCTAAATGTGTGTGTGTTTTTTTACTACTCCTATTAGCTAATGACAAGGTATATATGATTTAGGGGGAGGGGTAGCAGCAGAGTATTTGTGTGGATGTGAAAATTGGACCGTTTTTGGTTGTAGCTGTTGGTGCCGGAGTGGGGGTGTAGCGCCCAGATTTGAGACCAAGTTTTGGTTTGAAGGGGGATGGTTTGTTTGAATTTTTGAGGTCATTTTTGAGACTTTTTTTATCATCTTGGATGGAGAATTGACATTTCATTTTTAATTTCAAAAAACAAATCAGTGTTGAAATGCAATCTTGATTTCCTTAAGTTATTTTTCTATTGTGACTGAAAAAATACTTGAAGAATCGTTACTGATAACTATATATATATTATTTCAAAGAATGGATTCAGATTTGCAAAGACTATTTTGATTATTACTGTTTTTATATATATCTTCATTATTTATTTTTCTAAACCCTTACTTATAATTGTACATAAAAACTATTTTTAATATGAAAATGATAATTGTAAAGCAGAACATATGAATTGTTCAATAAATTTTCATTTCATTTCATTGAGACTCCAAATGATAGTCAACTAAAAAATCCTAAAGATAAATTTTGGAGCAGAAAAAAGTTACTGGTTTGTATGTGATAAGAACATATAATCAACATTGACATATTACCGCTTGGGTTTAAAACAATAGTTTTAAACATTTTTCATAATATATTTTTTGAATAAACACATACTTCTAATTTGAATTGCAATGCGCTTGTTATATCTGAAGACATGCAGCACAGCAGCCTGAGAGTAATAAGATTACGAGCAAGGCTCCACCTAGATGAATCATGATCATGGCGACGAAGTCATTATCCAAACTTACTCGGAATCGGTGTAGTTCTTCATGAGATTTGACACGTATCTTGAAGCAGAAAAAGTGAATAAAAAGAAGGCGCGAGCAATTCTCCTGGCCTCCCTTGACCCAGAAAGCTTTTCAGTGGATTCGGACATAGTCGACGACCTGGATAAACCTAAGACGACTTATCAAACAATCAAGAACGAATTTTTGGATCACCCTATCAAAGGCAGCAACAATATCAAGAATCTGATAGACTTGATGACTCAAAGAAACCCATTCATGCAGCCTACTGAACTTATGAGGAAAACCAAAAGATTTTTCAGAGAGTGTGATTTATTTTTTTACGGTGGCTGCAGCAGTGATCTCTCTAATTGCAGAAGAACTCAGTGAGTTGAGGCACATAGGCAGGATTACAAAAGACAACGTGATAGAAGAGCTAGAGGCGATCAAAGCCATAAAAGGCATGAGTTTGGTTAATATAATAGGAGAACGCAAACATGAGGTCAGAATAGACCGCAGGCCAAGCAACAATGGTAGAACTTGCTTTGCATGTGGTTCAAGACGACATCTGCTGGTTGATTGTCCGGATAAAGGAAAATGATGCACCATATATGACAGATTTGGACACACTAAGGAAAACTGTCGCCGCAGAAAGGTAAAAACAATAAGGAGAGAAGGCTCCTCATCTGACTCTTTAAATGAATCCATTGATGACTATTGCTTGTGCTCTTTTATTGAACTAAAATATCTAGAAGTAGATTTTAATGGTAGACGAGCCAAATTTTCGATAGATACAGGGTCTCAGATAGCGGTGGTACAGGCTTGTTAGAGGCCAAGTAGTCGAAGTGGAAGGATTTGGATATCCTCAAATAAGAAGGCACCTTAATAGCCAAAATATGCAAGAATGGCGGTCAGTGCATGGCCACAGTAATCAAAGGTAATTTCACACCCATACTAGGTCTAGACGAAAGCGAAAGATTAAAAGTAGTCAAGTTTTGCTTGCCGGTTAAGATATCGGATAACAAATTCATAGCCTCTTTCAGATTGAAGAAAGATATTTCAACGTCAGGCATGATATTCCCTAGCAGACGGCTTGGATACTCAATGAAAGAGTTAGTTGAAAAGGAATTACTAAGAGCGTTTGATCACCTAAGGATGCTGAGGAGGTGGGAAAATTTTCAGCAACGATAAGGCATTACAGCTTGTTTTGTATAGGTTTCCAAACTAGATCAGCCGGACTATACAGACTGATGAAAAAGAACTCAGAGTGAGTCTGGACCGATAGAGAAGAAAAGATCTTCAGAGGATTGATCAGAATAATGGATCATTACGGATGCTTCAGAAAGTGGTATCGAACACATATTGTCACATGATGCAGAAGAGAAAGAGATAGTGAACCAGGGGGGAGAATGCTCATCAACACGGAGAGGAACTGCTCCAACATGGAAAGAGAGACACTATCCATCGTGGAAGGAGTAGCAAGTTCCCACAGGTACCTGTAGTGTAGAAAATTTGTGATTAGGACTGACATGAAACCTTTAACGTTCATCTTCAAACCAGGATCACAACGAACAGGCTTGCCAGATGGAGGTTGAAACAAATCTCTCCAATGCAGGCAAAATGGCAAAGAAGTCAGCAGGGAAGTCAAAGACGTCAGACTGGAAAAAGTGAAGAGGTACATAAAAAAGGTTGGCCGAGAACGGTGGAAGAAGGCCTTCGCAGGTTCAAAGCCGTGAAGGACGAGCCGATCAGAACATCCTATACAGAGGGACAAAGGTAGTGCTGCCCACAGACCTCAGAAAAGAGGTACTGAGAAAGCTGCACGAAGGACACGATGGTATAGTGAAGATGAAGCAGTTGGCTAGAACGGCAGTATGATGGCCGCTAATTGATCAAGACATCAAAACCTGTGAAACGTGTATCAGGAAGAGCAGAGTGTGTCACAAGAAAGACTTGATATCATAGCCGGAAACGACGGGGCCTTTTGAGAGGCTGCACGCAGTCCTAGTGCACCTTGGTAACAAATTTATATTGGTGATGCGTATTTGAACTTAATATACGCTGAGGAGCTGGCTAGTCTGAAGACGGAAGAGATGAAGCTTCAATAAAAATTTATCAGCTCAATAATATGAATAAATTGATACGAATTTTATCTACATACGGATTTTTTATCCTGAATTAATTAGATAAAACTGTAATTTTTACTATAGAAAGGCGAAGAAAAGAAATATGAAGAAATAAGTACTTTATTTCAGGCATACTCTTCAGTCTTTACATGCCAATATAAATACATTAAAAATTACAATAAGAGCAAGGTACAATCTGATTGGTAGACCTTTCTTCAAACGTGTACAATATATGATGTAATTACAAGTGTGAAAATGACTAATAAATTAAAAGTCCATCCCCAACTGTACGTTGTGGGGAGTGTGTATAGACATATATTTGACTTCCAATGAATACTAATGTATACAGAGATTAATGAATATACAAGTACAAGTGTTAATACTGTTGACAATCCATTGATGAAATAATATACAGTATCTGATTATTCAAACAATTGGTTAATAGTGAAATATCATTTGTTACATTTTATGGTTTTTTATAATTTAACATTGTGACAAAAATGTTAAGATAGAAGTTTGTTTTAAACTTATATCTACTGATCGAGCCGTCGGTTTGGATAGCGTTTCATTTGTCTCAATGCTATGTGTCATTTACAAAATTGGCCTAGGCAATACCAAAGGCTGCACAAACTTCTTCTGTACACACAGATTAAGCTTTTCTTTTTATATCAGTAGGGCTTCAGTTGTTTTGAGGGCTGCTACTTTTTACATTTTAGTAACTTTAATCGGAGTGGATTTAGTTAAGTTCAGCATGAATCTCATCTGGATCCTGGTCATCTTTCAACAGAAGGAAAGTGTCGTCCATATTACGTAGATATGCTACGACCAATGTAGAAACTAAAATCAGTGTATAAACTGACCGATCCGGAATTACGTCGTACAAAATAAGGTCTTAACATTAAATTTAGCGATGACATGATTCACGTAATTTTTCAAAATCGTCCGAAAATTCGCTTAAAATCATATATGTAGAGATAAAAGAAGGGGTTTTCCTATTCACTAAATTTACATTTCTTTTTGGTTCATCAGTGACACAAATAATGATGAAGGTTTAAAATTCATTGAAAATATTATTTTACAAATTTTTGAAAGAATTACGCTAAACTTCCTAGAAAATTTATTATCTGAAAAATAATCGGTCTAAATATTCTTGTCTACTTACTCACAAGTAGGACCATTAAATCTAAAAATAATATTTTTTGAACTTCATGTATTCTAAAGTTCCAAATGAGGCCTAAACTTCACAATAAAGTAATGAAATTCTGTATTTTGGCTAATAATAGTATGCTCTTCTTTCCAAATCTCTTTTCATAATTCTAGCACCATTAATAAGCAAAATTATTTTTTTGTACTACGTCTATAAAAATAACTCTATCTGATACAAAATGAAAAGTTGTTTCTCTTGGTTCAAGTTTCATGCATCAATACCATAATCGGTGAAAACTAGACGAGTTTAAAGTTGATCGGGAATTTCGTTTTTGATTGAAAATCGAAAAAAATAGTAAAAGTTGAAAATTAGAATGAATTAATAATTATCTATAATTAATGTGAGCTGAAATAACACCAAAACTCTTCAATAAATAGCAACAGTGAAAAGAAAAGTGAAAAAGCTTACATAGGCCATGCTCGGTCAGTGTATACATGGTTCTACATTGGTGGTAACAATTACAAGTTGGCACCTTTGATGATGTTGACTATCTTGGAGGATTCCTCACAGTCCCAAGAGTATGAGCAAACTCAACCCTCATTGGTCAATCTAGGATGAATAATTGATAATGTTCCTTAAACTTGCATGTATCTAAAGTCAGAGTTTGGTCTAAAGAGAACCGACGAGAATAAGGCTTAATTCACCAATAATCCTTGGTTCTTTCTCAACACTATGCCCATTTCAACCTCTATTATGGTAAAATGATAAATAGGGCCGATTAAATCGGCTTTCAAAAAAGAATTCAAATTCTAAATTAGTGTAATTATTATTAGTAAGGCTCTAGATTTTCTTTTTTTTGTGATATGAAAAAATAATATGGGGCGTGTCACATGGATGATGCCAGAATATTGGTCAAATAACGATTTTATTTCTGGTATACTCAACAATGAGACATGTGCCATATGGATAAGGTTTTTTCAATTAAGATTTATTCATGTTCTAGAGCTATTTCTACTGATTAACCCATACTTTGTATTTCTAACTTGGAACTGAATATTCGTCTGGTTATTTCTAAATGTTTTTAAGAAATAAATTAAATTAGTAGGGGTGAAATAATTAATTTATTCAAGAATGAAAATATTCAAAAACCCTAGTGAGCAAGCTTTTATTTTCCTCTTTCCTCTCGACTTCATGTAAGTAACAGTCAATGAGATTAGAAGTAAGATGGCTAGAAATTGCCTCAATAACTTTCATCGGGTCCATATCAATGGTTTTATCAAATTCCTGAACATATTCCTTGGCGTGTGTGCATGTTACTTTAACAACATCCATCAGTCCGAAATAAACCTCGTAGAGGTTGTCACGACTCGGAAATTTTGAATAATGACGCAGAAACTCTTCTTTTATTTGATCAATTTTTTGTAAATTTTCCTTTCGATAATAATGAATGTAGTCTTTATATCTGAAATGATCAAAGCATTTGTACTCTTTCCTATTCCTAAGCATATTATATAGGTCCAAAAGTAACAGTCTAAATTTCTCTGAGAAACACACTTGTGATAGCGTACTCAAAAGATCAATAACCAATTGATCATTGTAATCAGGATCGCTGGATTTCAAGCTCTTTCTTATTCTATCAATAGGGTTGAAATAGACTGTTTTGAAGTCAAAAACCTGGCCTCCTTCGAAAAGACAGGAGTAAAGAAAGGCAAAATGCATTGAGAATACAGTCCCATCTCTATCTGTTTCCTGGTATATGCATAAAGATTCGGAAATGTACTTTCCACATAGCTCAAAAAAGATTTTCATGATTTCTATGAGAAAGGGTTCACTATGATCTGATTCCTCAAAAAATTTTATGAGTCTTCCTGATACTTCTGCTCTAACCTCATCGATTTTGTTCCTATTCATAAGAGAATAAATTTCTTCAATTGCACCTGAGAATAAATCTTCGAATATAAATTTGAGTTTATACGTTTTTTCTTCATCTTTTAATATTTTTCGACATAAAAATTCCAAACACGCTAAAATTAAATATATTAAACAATTCATAGTATCTTGATCATTCTTCATCGTCCTAGCATGTTTTATGAGTTGCTTTACGTAGTTTTCCAAAAAGATCAACGTGTCACCGTTGGATTTTTCCCATGATTTTTGAATAAATTTATCCGATAGATCTTGGAAATCAATTTTTTGCGTTTTATGCATCTTTAAATATAGAGCGTTTACAAAAGATTTGTAAGCTTCTTCTGAGTCAATTAATTCCATTGTAAAGCAATTGCAGAATGTCAAAACTTTTCTAATATTTCACAAATGAAATTCTGAAAATTTTAAGTAATTACGCTTTTAAGTAGACTCAACTCATCTACGAAATGATATTATATTTCCTACGAGAAAGATTCAAACGAATACCCTCATTTACGAATTTATCAGCAAATGCATCGAAAAATTTCAATTTTATTCTCAAAATATGAATTTTCAATACAATATTATTTCCCGGAATTTTTAAACTCCAATCAAACAAAGAATCTAAAGCCAAAATAACGAGACCCAAAGAAAAATGGTCGATTTAGACATCACGAACCAAGCAACAGCTTCTCAATTAAAAGCTGAATTTAAATTGAAAAATAATCTAAACATCTATTGGGAAAGACCAGAAAGAATTCCTAATCTAAATATCAAGGATGAGGAATCGGAATACCTATGGGCTGATGATAAAATTGTCCAAAACCAAGATTGGATTAAAATCATGTTTTCAGGTGGGCCATCTTTTAATGAGTAAGTATTTTTAGAGACAATTTCTAGTGAATACTTTTATTTTTTCTACCACCATAGTGTATGCTACTTAAAAGAAGATTATAAAAATTATTTTCTCGGTAGGGTAAGTCATAATATTCCGCCTTATCGTGGGATAAGACATTTTAATCATGAAATGAATCAAGTTGGAATATTATCCCAAGCTTAAAATTTTTGTTGGACGCATCAAAAGCTCTCAGACCAGGCCCAATAAGGAGATTAAATCACTTTAGAAAATTTTTTTATCATTTATCTAACAAGGTTTTAGCCCAGAAAAAAGCAAAATTATTTTCGTGAGGAACATCCTTGATGCCTAAGAATGTTAATTTCATAATTTTCCTTAAAATTCTAGTAACTTAACGGAAATAGCCCTACTAATTTGTAATTTCAGTAAAGGTTGAATACGAATCTTCTAGACGAAAAAATAAGATAAAATTAAACTGTATTTTATAATTCTTATTATTGAGTCAGCAATTGAGATTTTTAAGAGACTCTGTGTAATATAAAAATCATAATTTCTCTAAACAATATTCTGTTCTTGAGCATGTTCAACGTGTTAGTTATTTGTCGATTTCTTGTAGTGAATGAACCAGGTGACAGCGAATAAAAGTCCAGAAGTCGTACAGTCTGTCATATCAAGAGAGGTTTCCATAAATTCATGAATATTATCAGGAACTGGAGTGTGAACAACTTCGATTTCTTCATTCTCAGCCTCTAGACCGCCACCTTTACCCTTTTGATCTGAGTCTTCAACAGAGACGAAGTAAACATATGATTTGGCTCCAGCTATTCCAACACTATTTCTGTAATAGGAAAATTTGTATCGTTAATCTCGCTTATAAAGCTAAAAGTGATTGAAAGTTGAGAATTCAATTCTATTTTATTCTCATGAAAAACCGTAATGAAATGAGGCCTAAAAGTTGTTGAAAATCGTGATTGTAAAGATTTTCTCACTTTACTTATCGATAGGATTTTTTGGGAATTGTATTGATCACCAATTCTTATAAATAGGTCGACTAGAAAAAAGGCACAGATTTTCACAGGAAAACGCAATTTTGATTTTTCAAAAAGGGAAAAATAGGCATCTTGACTGATTTTTGAAATAGCTTAAAAGTAGTATAAAGTTATATTTTTTATTGATCAATGTAAAAATCATCATTTGTCTTTCATATATTATATGAAATAAAATAGCCCCCAAATAGTTGGTAAGAAAAATAAATGAGCCTGAAAAAATTATATTGTTGAATTAGCGATGAATCTAATGAAAAAGAAAAAAATTATCTTGAAGAATTTAGTCCTCCAAAAAGACAGCAAAAAATCTGTTCAAAACAAACAAAATGCGAGCAGTGTGGACGAAATCAAGATGAGTAAACCAAAACAAAAAGTAACAGTAAATTTCCCATTGACCCGCGTAAAGTAAAAAGTTTGATGACAAAAACTAATAATTTTGAACTCCGTGAAATTTCATTATAATTGCAATCATAAATAAAGAATTAAATAGGAGTAAAAAAATACTGTAATCAACAATTATGGAAAATCAACCAGTTATTGACCATGTTGTAAAGTAGATTAATATTATAATGTATTTGATTTAGTATTTACGGTCGTAAATCCTGGTCTCAATCAGCTGAAAAACAAAACGCTTGCCACTCTACCCTCAGCCTCTGACTTGATTCTCAAGAAGAAAATTGCTGCATAAAAGCACGTTAATACTCGAGCAAATAAGCAGCTTTTTCTCGCCTGCTCCAATTTCATCAAAAATTCAGCAGGAACCTAACTTGCACCTTAGCATTCTCCTGTGGAATATTCGCTCCATCCTCAACTCAACCTATTATCTCAAACAATTAGCAGGAAAGCACCACCCAGATCTCATCCTCATCACTGAAACTTGGCTATCTCCTTTCATAAAATCTGATATTAATATCCAGAACTATAATATACTCCGGTCTGACCAGACCTTTTCAAAGGGAGGTGGAGTTCTTGCCTATGTATCCAAAAATTTCACTACTGACATAATCTTTTTATCCGATTGCCCTGAACTAACACCGATCACCGACAACTAACAAGCTATCTGTCATACTTATTTATAACCCCTCTCCTGCAAACCCAAATTCCGAGGTTTTAATAATAAATAAAATCCAATCATTTTCAAGAAAACTCCATGGACACGTTATTCTCTGTGGTGATCTTAATAAACCAAAGTATACTCCCAATATGATTGCCTATGCCTCGCCTATTTTTGATTTTGCATTCTCTCTCAACTTAATCCAAAAGACGGATCGTCCCACCAGAGAATCCCCAGCCTCATGCCTGGATCTGCTGTTTACAAATCTCCCAAGACTTCGCTGCAGCTCGTCTATGCCTTCGCCAACCTCAGACCATCTCCCAGTCTTTTTCACAACCGAGTGCCAGTCTAATAACTACCAGACTGAATCTACCCACTTAGTAACGTCTTTTTCGCATTTCCGGCAACTCTGCCTCTCAATGGAACATCATATCTTTGACTCTGAATTTAATACTGACCTTTTCCACTTCCTTATCCTTAGGTCTGCCAGAATATCAAAAAACTCCATAAATGCTACTCCTTCAGTATCTCAAAACTTATTCGAAACCTCCATCAGAGACGACCTTAAAACCCATCCCGCAAAAGCCTGGAGCAAGCTCAAATACCTAGCAAATAAATCCCAGAAAAACTCTCTTCCTGTTTCGACCTCAGCTGAATCACTCAATGCCTTTTTTAAATCGGTTTTCTCAACGGATTCCACTACCACTATCTTTCATACTCTAACAGCACCGCCTCCTACAATAACCAGAGAACTCATTACTGATCTCCTCCTTGACTCAAAATCGAAGAAAAGGAAAGATATTTTCTATAATTCTAATGAACTACTCCTTTCTCTGCCTGACTCCATCCTAGATAAAATTGCTGCTTTCTTATCCGCCGCCCTTTAAAATAACTTTATTCCCAACGAATGGATGAAAACAAAAATCACTCCAATCCCTAAGAAGTTCAAACCTGAGGCAAATTCAGACTTCAGACCCATCTCAAATCTATGCATAATCCTTGGTTTAGTTGATGGCATATGCAATCATCTCATCAGCCCTCTTATAGACATAAAAAGCCTAAATCCTTCTCAACATGGTTTCCTAAAAGGACGTAGTACCTCCACTAATCTGTTATCCTTCTTCAACAAAGTCGATGACCTGAACTACAAACGGATCCCCTGCTTAGTCATTTTTTTAGATATCTCCAAAGCCTTCGATAAGCTACCTTTCATAACAATCCAAAATGCCTTGTTCAATTGCCACGTCAATCCCTTTGTCATCAACTAGATTACTAAATTCATATTAACAAGGTCACAAGAGGTCCATTTTGGCGGACAGATTTCATCCCCAGCCTCAATTACCTCGGGAGTCCCACAAAGATCGATTATTGGTCCTCTATTATTTAACCTAGTTTTCTCCGCAATCAAGCCATCCTCTTCCGGCATCTACTATTATAAATACGCAGATGACCTTAAGATACTAATCCCCAACTACTCAAATGACACAATTCGAAGAGAACTGGATCATATAAATAATTCCCTTGATGAAATCGGACTCAAAATCAACAAACTTAAGATCAAAATCATGGTCCTCAACCCAATCTCGGCAATAATTGATATTGGTCCTGAATTTTCCAACCTTATTGTGCATAAAATCAAAGATCTTGGTTTATTCTACGATCACAAGCTCTCGATAAAACCTTACATCAATGACCTCATTAAAACTCTCAGATACTCAACGTATCTTATCACGAAATTTATCACCTGCCCACAGCTCAAACTCTTGGTCTATAAGAGCTTCATCATCTCAAAATTTGATTACGGTGCAGCCCTCATAATCGGAATTACCAATGAGTCAACCAAGAAGATTGAACAAATCCAATTCAAGTTCCTTAGGTCCTGTTACGGTCCCCTCAGCTATAGAGCAGTCCTTGACCTTTCTTCCCTCTATCCTATATGGCTTAGAAGAATTGCTGCTTCAACAATTCTCTACAACAATTAGACGAGGAAAGTACCCCTGCATACAATACCCGTAACAAGCGACGTTTCTCAATTCTACTCAGGAACATTCTAACATTACAAACCAGGTTCCAAATTGTGTTAAGGAATATTCCATCTTCCAACATCAAGTCCTCATGTGATTTCCTTTCCAAAATGATCCCCCCAAACCATAACCCATTTTCAAACTTTTTTTCATGAATTCAGATCACTATGTATATTTTATATATGAATTTTTTAATAAATATAAATTTCTATTCTAAAATTTATGAATGACATTTAAACAACAGTAAGATTTGTACATAATATTTGTTTATATACTTTGCATCAATACAAAAATTTAAACATCACGTGTCTTATCTGGAATAAGCCTTTTCTTACTTACAACAGACCAATAACTAGATTCTGAATATTCTGAATTAAAACGAAGAATGAGTAGTGAGGAAGGAGCAATTTTCCATATAAAGTACACAGGTTATACACTGTATTTAAAGTATATAAATTGATTGAAATGAAACCAATTTTAATCCTGGTACTTGATATTTTCGATAGATAAAAGATGCATTTGAATTAAAAGTATTAGATGCTGAAGGACTCTAATCATTTTAATAGAAAATTCTTTTTTCATTTGAATGAAATACTATAGAGTTGATTACAATCAATAAAGATTGTGTTCTATGTAGCAAAAATCTCATCTGATTCTTAGAAAATAATTTATTTATAATGAGTAGAACATTGAAAGAGGGTGGCACTAAAGGTTTAGAGTCTAAGCTATGAAGATTTTTATTTATATAATGTTAAACCAGTTGCAGCCATCATCAAACTACATGTACAACACTTAGGCCAGTCTAGATCTCCCTATCAAACTCATAATGACTTTTATTACTCGATCCTGACCAGGACTACCACCTCAGCAAGATTGAAGCATCGGATCAGCCTCCGGAATCCTACAGATGACCACGATCTTTTTAAAGACTACTATTTATAATTTCAAGATTTATTTTTCTCAATGTACTTTTCTAATTAAAATTGGAACTCACCTGTAACAAGCAATCAATTTCAAATTTTCTTCTTTAACTACATAACCTGTTTCTTCGAAAACTTCAGACACTGCAATTTCAGACGGAGCTTTATTTTTATCAATAATTCCAGCACATAGTTCAGTAGTAATACCAATTTTTTGATCGGGTAATTCTTTTATGTCATCTAGATCCTTTTGAGTTAGTTTGGTCAAGTCGAGTTTGAAATTTTCACACAACTTGTTTAGATAGACCACTGAATGTTAAAATAATTTTTACTTGGCCTAAATTGTCTGACAAACACAAAGCTATTTTGAGTCTTGTTGTGGATAAGGATAGAAACGCTTAAAAATAATTGTCTAATTGGAGATTACCTATCATGAACTTTAGCACCGTGCCATTCGCGAGGTTTATTGTTCTAAGATAAGAGATAGTTCTTACTAATGTAAAATTCAAACACATTGGTTTGATAAATGCTGAACTGTCATTCAGTTTAGACAAGGAAAGATAGGTGACTCCACTCATTTTTTTAATTCAAAAAGTTTGTATTGACACGACAATTATAAACAAGTTCTTTACAAATTGGATTTAAGACATTGTTTCAAATTTAATACACATTCAAAGTCGTTAATGGCCTTGAAAAGAATAACGAAGGAATTAAAGGAAATGGGTACCGATCCCCCATTGCAATGTTCCGGAGGTCCTATTGCAGATGATTGTAATTTCTTATTCTTATGATTTTAATTTAGTATTCCATTGGAACGCTACAATAATGGGACCAGTTTGTTACTAAAGATTATATCTTAAAAATTAACTTAAATTAACATATATTCTTTTTATAGGCTGATAGTCCTTACGAAGGCGGAGTATTTTGCTTAAATATAGCATTTCCTTCAGATTATCCATTCAAGCCACCTAAAGTAGTCTTTACCACAAAAATTTATCATCCAAATATCAATACAAATGGCAGCATCTGCTTGGATATACTTAGAAGTCAATGGTCTCCGGCCCTGACAATTAGCAAAGTTCTCCTTTCAATTTGTTCACTTCTCACAGATCCAAATCCCGATGATCCACTAAGTCCTGAAATTGCCAAAATATACAAAACAAATCGAGCAGAATACGACAAAAGAGCTAGAGAATGGACACAACGTTATGCTGTATCTTGATGCCGGTTTATAATGGAATCTTGCTGACCAATAAGAGCCTATTTCTGAACTTTTATTAAAATACTTGACTCATTATGTGTGTATCATTCTTTAGATTTTTATTATATTGTATTGAAGTGTTCGTTATTAAAAAAATTTCAAACCAAGATGTTATTTTCATGTTTTTTTTCTCCTTTACACCACCTTAATTCTAATATGTATGCTGAATAGATTTTCGATGAAATAAACTCAATTTATTTATCAAAATCAACTTATTAACTACAGACTAAATTCCTGATTACTTCTTCTGAATGATTCACTTCATCACGTCTCATTTGTGTGATGATGAAAATATCTGATCAATTTCACATGAGTGTGAATTGAATCGAAATATTGATAAGCTACATTGCAATATATTCCTGCTCCATTATATTGATCAATGATCAGTGAAATTTGTAATTTTCAATGTATGTCTAGTTCCTAGAGTGGATCATTTGAAACTACAGTTTACTACCCCTCCTTCTGGCAATCAATCTAGAAAATGAGAAAGTCAAAATATTTATTTATAATGGATAATTTATTGAATAAATTATTTTTGAAAATTCAAATTTTTAAATGAAAAAAATCCCAGATTTACAACTATCTTCCGAATAAAGAGGACGCCCTGGATAAAGAGGAGTCTAAACTGTGACTACATCATATTCTTCTCTCCACGGGGCGGAAATATTGGCGGGGTATTTTTCATAAAGATAATTTAATCTGAGATAAATTATAAATTCTTCTTGTTATCTTATTAATATTAATTTTTTTAATATGTTTCTTTTCGCATTTCTTCTCAGACAGATATTTTAGATCTACAGATATAAAGCAATATTTTCTTTTTTTCTCATTAAGGGGAAGTTATTTTTTACAAAGTTTTCTTTTGTCTTTTGGAGCTTTACACAAAATAATAATAGGTTTGATAATACAATTGCAAATCATTTAAGAGAATCAAAATGACTGAGGAGATAACAATAAATGGTGTCTTTTTTTCGTATATCTAATTAGATGAGGGGGGGGGATTTGTGATAACTTGTAAAAAATGTGATCGTGTATTCAAAAAAACATGGAAGAGAGAGACAAACAATCATATTTTGCGAGTCAAAGGTCCACAATTGTCATAGGATACATGCAATATATAAAGGAAGAATTCGTGGTATTTTTCTTGTAAAAAAATTGATAGAAATGATGACATTATAATGATTATTCCAAGGGATATATAACTAGAGAAAGTGATAACTGAGTCAAGGCATGTAAGTTAAAAAAGGAACATGGAGCTGAGGAGGGGAAAGGAACGGAGTCATAGTAAATAAATAAACAAAAGGGAAGTTTTTCTTGGTGTTTTTCTGGAAAAATACAATGTGTAAATAAATAAGTGGGTGAGCTGAAAAAAAGTTAAACTTTAAAAATGATTTTCATAGAAAAAATAGGATTATGTGAAAGAGAAGGCGAAGGAGATTTACAAAAATTGGTGAGAGATTTGAGGAAAATTCAGACAATTTCTTTTTTCAGATCTACACACACACATATTATATTATATTATATTATTAACCAGGGGGGGTGAGGAGAAGAGGGACGAGATTATTATCGTGAACGATTAAAGTCAAGGTTGAAGGATTGATTAGGAATGCTAGATGGAGTTGGCATGTTGTTGGGATTAATCTGTTGTTGTTGTTGACAATTACGATCACTAACTGTACATTGGCTGGCTTTATGTCCGGAATTTCCACAGTGATAACAGCTAATAACTCTTGAATTTCGACCTGTTTTATTATTGGGATTGTTTGAGTTGTTGACAAAGTTGATGACAGGATTAAAGAAGGAGGTTGCAGTTGTGGCGGGGAGGAAATTTGACATGAAACCATTGTTGAAGGCGTTAAAAGCATGAACTCCCCCAGTCGGATTTAGTGGGGGCTGATAGATGCCAGCATGCACAGGGGGTGGCATACGACAAATCCCACTGAAATTACCATGAGACATTTGATGCTGTTGTTGTTGTTGATTTGATGAAGAGTTTGTTGTCTTTTTCGACTAAAACAATTTTTTAAATTTCAATGAAAATTAGGCATTTGGAAAAGCATTGGAATAATCTTTATATTGTTGATCGGGGTAGATTTTGAAGAGACCCAGTGAAATACGAAATAACGTTTATCACTAAAATATACGTCTGTTTCTTCATGAGTGATATTCTTGATAAAGTTTGACAATATAATCGTAAAGAAAGATCTTGAAAGAATGAGACCCTATCAAACTAACTAAATTAAATTATAGAAAAAAGAATTTTCGGTTGAAGGAAGAAGAATAAAATGAATTCTAAGAATGGATTGACACTTTCTTGTTTATTAATGACTTATTTGAGATTACGAAAAAGTAGAGAAAATAAAGTAAGAACTAGCCTTGAAATGAATACTAAATGAAAGAATTAAAAGAGTTTGGTAGGAGACAAAACTTACAAATTGATTGTTCAACAGTTTACCAGATTGCTGATTGGAAAAGTTGTCCACGTTACTGGCCACAATCAAGTCTTGAGATGGCGATTGAGCAGGACTGAATTCAAGTCTGGAGTTATTTTGATTAGTGTTACTGTTACTAAGAGAGGATGACACAGATGGGACAGGATTCGATGAGGAAACATTGGGTAGATTATTATTCGACGGAGAGTTTGATTGCAACGGAGATGATTGTGAAGTGGAAGAGTTTGATGATGTTTTCGCAGTTTGGCCTTGAGAATATCGATAATTTTGATTATGATTATTAACTGAATGATTAGAGGGATGTCCATTATTAGAATTGACGTGAAAGGCAGCATTTTGAATGTTTGGAAAGAGATTGTATGCAGCAAATTGTGGTGTTGCAATCAGAAATGCCTGAGGGTTGGCTCCACTCGTTGGATTATGCTGAGTGTAGGCATTATTGAAGGAATAAGCACCATAGTTGCCAAAGTACTGTGGTTGAGAAGGTGCTGCCAAAAGCTAGAAATTATAAAGAGAATAAAATTGTAAAATTATAATTATATGAATGATTATTTGTACTTCGTTAAACACCCATTCGATAGGAAATCTATTAATCTCCTAGAATACGAAAAGATCTCAACTAAATCATTCGTCAAACGTGTGCTATACTAATTCAAAGATTTGGTTTTTTTTCGCTGAATTTAATTTCTTTTGAAAACCAACTTCCCATTATCATAGATAAAATCATACCTGTAGAATTCAAAAATACAATCGCCTGAACTCTATCTACTAAAGCTTCTAAGCCAGTAGATTCGTAATCAGCGTATTCACAAACCATATCATAGACAAAAAATTGACCAAAAACTCTCTGGGACCAACTAAAAGGGTTTAAAAAAACTTGATAAAAGCACTCACCGAAGGATTATGTGCCAGATTGAAACGCTGAGGCATGGCGTAAATGGCTTCATAATTTCCCATAACTGAATTCCCCATGGACATGCCAAGATTGTTGTTATTTTGAATTTCGAAATTCTTATTCGGAGTTGATGATTGGTTAACACTTATCTGAGCTGCATTGCTAGAACTAGGGTTCAAGGTGGATTGAGAATCAGGAGTATTATTTGAAGCGTCTGCCTTTGAAGAGGGATTGGCTCCATTACCGTTGGACGAGGATCCAATTACACTGGACCAGCTAGACCCAGTCATTTGACCCCTCTGTTCAATAGTCATGGTAGTTTGGTTATCTTTGGATCTAAAATAGAGTAATTTTTAATGTTTGTGGCATGCTTCAAACTGATAAGTATGCATGGAAAATCGAAATTTTTACATGTCAAATAAATAAAGAAAATGATTGTTTTGTTGTGCATTTGGAGCTGCCAAAATAAAATGGTTGAAATATTTTTTATAAACTAAGCTAGACAAAGAATTAGTTTTTTTTGATTTCAAATTCAATATAATAAAATTCATGAGAGCTAGTTAATATATCGATTGACTTTCTTTTTTTGCGCAAGAGCTTAGAAACGAAGTACACTACACCATTTGAAATGACTAACCTTGATTTCTTGAGAGATTTTTCGTATTCATTGTCAACGAATTCCTCTTGAGATTCAATGGATCGAGTTTCCTCGTCTGAACTCTTGGATATTTCTCTAGGCTCATTGGTAAACGATACTTGGTCCTTCTTCTGGAATTCGTCAGATGATTGGACTTGACTGGAAGTTGTATTGTTATTTATTTTAGCCAAAGCATTTATACCAGGACTTGTGGATGAGTTTTTCAATGTTGACGAGGAAGAGACACTGGGAATACTTTCACTGACCGGAGGAGGATAGACAATCGATGGTTTTGGTAATTGGGGAAATTCATTGGTGTTGTTAAGATTGGGAGTGGAGTTGCTTTCGACAATGTTTTTACTTTCATCCAAAATGTTTGATGTATAATTCTCTTGGTCACTACTAGTAGAATCAAAATTCATTCGAGCTGCGTCAATTGGAAACAAGGATGGATTATGGCCGAGGTGGCAGTTCTGAGTGAAGAACTCTTCAAAGTTTGCCAATAGGTTAGCATGTGGATTTTGAAGATTGAGATGGAGATTGCGTGTATTCATGGGGCATTCTCGATCTTGGAGAGAAATTGCAAAACATCAGGATAAAAGAGAAAAATCTTGTACAAATTAAAAAGTAAAAACAATTCTGAATTGAATGAAATGGGAATGAATGAAAAATTTATCTCACGTTAGTGTTCAGACATGGTGTTAGATATGGAAGGGGAGGTTCTCAATAAAATAGACATGGATCAATAATGATTATTTTGTATTCTAGCTAAAAATAAACAAGTGAAATGTTACGAAAATTTCTTTTATGCCATATTATTCAAGCAAAAATATCACATTATCTAAAGTCCCCAACACGTGATTGAGAAAAATTTTTGATAAGCTAGTCTTAATAACCATAAAAATAAAAAAAAATCAACTTTGCCTTGTGGGAGAATAGGACTGATGAAATTGAAAAATGAATTTTTTTTGATAGATGGCTAATAATCCATATAGTATTAGTGTAGGATAAGATATCTTACACGAATGGCGCAATTAAATTAAAGGAATGTAATTATTTTTAGCTTTTGCAATTATTTCGGTAATCTGATGTAATTCTAATTGGAGATTGAATTCTGAGAAAAAATGCTGAATATCCAGACACGAATCTACAACTTTTTCGACCTTGACCAAAGAATTTAAATTGAGAAAATCGTCTCTACAGCCTACAACTTTATTCTTGATTGGTTGGAATTTTAATACACAAAAAACCTGATTATAAAGGACTAGATTTTGATATTTTATCTTGCATTAGCGAATCAATATTGCATAAAACCAAAAATAAAGTATTCATTTATTCAAAAAAATTGGGTGGTAACCAAGATGTTTTTCCGCTCGTTAAATATGCTTTAAAACTAGGACATTTCAATAAATATAAATAATCAATTTTAATAATCAGATGAATTTCCGATCAAAAACCCCTATGTGAAAAGTAAAGGAAGCAAGAAAAGATTATCAATTCAGTTTTAATTTGAAATTATACTCTTGAGTAGGTACGTGATATTCGCAATGATGATCAAAGTTAAAAGGTAGCAATTAATCAATTTCCAACTCTGTTTACATCAGCAGTGTATAAATATACCCATGAATTCATCTCTGTAATTGTACTAGTTTGTATGGATATGCGCAAAGAATGGTGCAGCATATATAGTGTATTTATTTAGTGTAATGATTAAGCAGATCATTTTGATTCTATATTATAAATACCATGAATAGAACTAAATTTGTATATTATATGTTTAGTACGTGACATAAACCATTCACTTTGTGTGTGTATGGAAATAGATTTATGCATACATACACACATTGATATACTATAATATATATGGAATAGACGGAGTGAAACCATAACCCTAAAAAGTTGATGTACTATCGAGATGACTAATTGATTCTTGATAATAAAATGTCTCTCTGTGATAGTTGATGATGTTCTATTGATTGGCTTGTTTGTGACTTGAAAAATTTTTAAAAAGTCGAGAAAAATCAAAAAGTGTTTACAGTCATTACAGTCTTGAATAGTTCGTATGATATGAGATATCAATAAGAAAAATCTATATGGTTGAAAATGAACTATTTCAAACTTTTGGATAGTGAGAGAGAGAGAGAGAGAGAAAAAAATCGATTACACTACTAATTAGATCAATTTCAAGGCGATATTTTTGTTGAATTTTCTTTGAAAATTGACTTTGTATGCAAATTCAGTTGAGAGAGTTAATTATTAGTTTTTTTCAAATTTATTTATTCTTCTGCTACCGTAACGGTAAATAAATCAATACTTGTAAGATAAAATACATGTAAAGTAGAACCAAATGATTATTCTCTAGTTGTCTAAATGTACGATTAAAAAATGTATAACAAGCAGAGAATTTTTGACCTGCACATTTATAAGAATTGATTGACTTGACAACAAAGATGTCAAAGAAGAGAAATTATTATTTCTGGTTGTGCTTCTGGTTTGGAAATCTACCAATTACTAGTTAATTATAATTAATGATTCGTCCCGATTATAATTAGCCAAATTTTGAATTAGTTTAATCCTTCAATGCAATCTAAATAGAGGGTCAAGAGTAACGAATCCAGTCAAAGGTATGAATTGATTTCTTAACACCATTTCTAGACCTCGATTTTTGAGAATCAAACCAGAGAATATTTTAAAAAAAGTAAAAATTTTAGTATGAGTAGCATACATAGTAATAAGTCAGTTTTTGAATTGCCCTCAAATCGATCAAAAGAATAAATAAAAAAAATTAGTTGACAAAAGAAATGAAAAGATCAAAGATCTTTTTCTCATCGAAAAAAGTACACGGGGTGAGAGAGAATATTCAATTCAAAACTTCTTGGAGGAAAGTAGTAGCTCAAAAGCCAAGTTTCTTGTCTAGAGTCAAGACTCTCTTTTACAGGATTGGGAGAAATCACGCGTTGAGGAATCATGAATAAAGTAAATGGATGATGAAATACTCACAGGTGTAGTCTTTTCTTTTGGGATGAGAATGATTCTTCCTTTTGGTATCGTCAGTGTTGTCTTCAAAATTCTTGTAATTCGAAGGTACTTTTGTTGACTTGGGTAGATTACGAACCGGTAGACTAGAATCAGAGGTTGTGGATTTATTGCTGTTTTGTTCGGGATCTGTATCGGAGTTTTGTCCGTTTTTCGAAATCCTTTGATGGTTGTGGTTATTTTGACGTTTACCGCTATTGTTGTCTAATAATTTTCCGTAGTTATCAAAATTTCGATTTGACTGGAGATCACTCATATGATATTGATTGGCGAGAAATGCTGCTGCTGCTGCATAAGATTGATTTTGTAGAGAAGCAGTTGATTGGGGATAAACACCGGTAATTGGGGTTTGATAAAAATTGGATTGTGCAAAAAGAGCTGCAGCAACCGCTGAGCTAGAGACAGAACCCTGATTCACAGGATCTATGCAATTAACTGAAAAAGAATAATATTGGATAATAAAAGAAAATTTTGATTTAGTAAATAAACTAACCGTCAAATGGAATACCTGCAAGGCCGGGATGAGAAACATAGGCGGGTATTGTATTAGGAGAGATTAGACAGATTTGTGGAAAAGTAGACTGAGTTGGCATTGTGGTCTGGCCAATTTCAATGACAGAGTTTTTCATGTTGTCAATGTTGTCTGCCTGATTAATACCCACGTTTGTTGAAGAGATAATCTTTTCAAATGCTTTGGAATCACTGGAGGTAATTGTTTTATCAAAACAATTTGACGGACTATTGCAGTTATTTTCAGTATTGTTTTGTTTGATATTATTATTGGTGTTATTAGAATCGACTAAAACGACGCCATTGGTAAAATTCGAATGTAAACTGTTTATCAGGTAGTCTTCTGAGGGTGGAGTACTCAAATGACTTGACGCCGAACTATGTCGTCGGGGTAAATGGGTCATTTGACAGTTGGAACAAGATCCGGAATTTCGTGTTACATGACTAACTACCTGTTGGTGACTATTTGGTGGTGAAAGACAGGACTCTATAGAATTTTGATATTTCTTGGATGTGCTCGATGATGTTTCATCCCTTTGATTGGAACAGTCTACTTTGAGAGTGGCCAACTTGGTACACATGCAGCAGAGGTTAGTGTTTTGTTTCTTGAAAGACTTTTGATCAAAAAGGTTAGATAGTCGTGAGTAAGAGCAGGAAGACTTGCCACATTCACTGAGAAAGCCACCAAGACAAAAATTTTTCAGATTCGAATCAAAAGAATGACAGTACTTTCCTTCCACTGATGACAAAGTAGAGTCTAATATGGTTGATTTGCTACGATAATTAATCATGAGATTATCCTCTGAAAGAGTACGCCTTCGGAATTTAACATTCTCCTTGGGATGGGATTTAAATTCACAGTTGTTGACATTCGGAGCAGCATGATCAGTTGTCTTCATTTTCTAATAGATTTTTGAAAATGATCAATGAATTAAAAATAAGAACAAACAAGGAAAAAACTAACATTTCTCCATGGAACAGAACTCCGTCGGTTCTTAGTTTTGGAAAATTCATCTGAATAAAAGTATTTCATTAGTTACATTATTGGAAAAGATTTGAAAAAATGTATACTAACCCAAAAAGCTGAGCAAACTAGAGTTTTCGAGCTGTAAAATAAAATTAGATGAAAAATCTTTAGAGAAATATACTTCTATTGAGAATAACTCACAAATTCTGAGTTGTATTTACAAATGTTGACTCCACGCTCCCTCTTCAAGTAAAGATATAAAATTGCACGTAATCTCTCAAAGAGACGATACTTTTGAAAATGTGAAAATGCTGGATGATATGAAGCGATAGAATAAATTAGTATAATATCCTCAATAAATTCCCAGCTTGCTATAAGACCTTCATTGAAAGAGTTCCCATTGTAACCGTCACAATAATGGTCAGCCATTATGCACGAGTAATAATAATTTGCCAGAATATTATTATTGGAGCGAAGTAAAGAGATTGCAATAATGATGTTATTGATACAGCCTCTTGATACAATCAAGCTTGTACATGTTTTGTTCTTCATATTTTTAATTAAAGCCTCCTTGAATGATTCAAATGAAATAGAGGGCTCATCAGCATTAGCCCTAATTTCGAATGGCTTCAAATGATTGTAATCATGTCGACCGAGTTCTTCTAGACAAGATCCATAGAAACGAAGCTCAATTGGAGAACAAAACT
Organism: Gyrodactylus bullatarudis; assembly: GCA_012064415.1. Taxonomy (NCBI): domain Eukaryota; kingdom Metazoa; phylum Platyhelminthes; class Monogenea; order Gyrodactylidea; family Gyrodactylidae; genus Gyrodactylus; species Gyrodactylus bullatarudis. The sequence continues at coordinate 46,727 of SSNU01000068.1, forward strand.
GAAGTAAGCCACAGATTAATTCAATCCGAGTAGCTCTTTTGAGTGTAGAAAACCAATTAATCACCTTTCGGTTGTTTAACGATGGATGAACGTGATCCATAGATTTCAATATTTAAGAAAAACTATTCGTGAATATTAGATATCCATTTTATAAGATGGAAAAGTTTTTTCAATCAAATACTGGAATCTTTTTAAGCTCGATGCGGACTAACTAAAGTTCTAACAAAGTTTAAATTTCTTATGTATAATCACAATTATTTGTTTTAAATGTTCAGAAAACTAAAATATTCCAAGCTTAATTTATCATTGATTTCGCGCATCATGTCTAACATAGCTAACGAAGGTTCAGCGTCTGTAGAGCTTCCTCCTGATGTATTTTATAACAAAGTCCAAGAAACTAATCGAGATTTAACAATAGCAGTGATTAGAGAATACCAGAAACGTCAATTGATGCAGAAATTAGCTCGCAAAAATATTAAACCATACGGCGGATTGAAGATTTTGGAAGCATTATCAGCAACTGGCCTTCGATCCGTTAGGATGGCTAAAGAAATACCCTATATTAAACGCATTTTTACAAATGACAACAACCCGAATGCTGTCAAGATTATTGAGAAGAATATTGAAACAAATCAAGTGGGGCATTGTACAGAAGCCTGTTTAAATGATGCGGTACAACTTATGATACGAAATTCTTCTTTCAAGGATAATTTCGATATAATTGACTTGGATCCTTATGGAACAGCATCCCCATTCCTAGACTCTGCCTTACTTTCGATTAAGGACGGAGGCTTACTATGCGTAACTTGCACTGACATGGCCGTCTTATGCGGTTCAGCAGTGGGAACCTCATTTGGTCGTTATGGCTGTGTAACAGTTCGTTGTAGTGCAATTCACGAACAAGGAATCAGAGTACTTTTGAGTGCTATTCAAAATTCAGCTTCAAAATGTGGTAAAATCATTCAACCCCTCATAAGTCTCTCGATAGACTTTTATGCTAGAGTATTTGTAACTATTAAAAATAGTCCTGGAAAAGTTAAATTGATCAGCAGTAAATATTCAATGATGTACTCATGTGAGAGCTGTTATGCCTTTCATTTGACACCGATGGGTCAAGTTCGTGAAGGCAAATTTATTCCAGCTCGAGCATCGTGTTCTTCCACATGTGATGAGTGTTCTGGGAACTATCAAATTGCCGGGCCAATCTGGTCAGATCCAATTCATGATCCGGAGTTTGTTGAATCAGTTTTGAGCAGTATAATAGATCCAAAATCAGTTGAGTATCCAAAAGACTTTCCAATCGCTGAAAACGTCACTCCTTACTGTGAACCTATTGATTATGGCTCAAAAGCTAGACTATCTGGCATCCTATCCTTGGCCAAAGATGAACTTCATGATGTTCCTTTTTATTTTATTCCTGACAATCTTGCCCAAGTGATTACAACCACTGTGCCAAAGAGTATTCATCTCAGATCTGCAATTGTCAATGCTGGGTATAAAGTTTCTGAATCGCATTGTCAACCAAACTCCATCAAGACCAACGCTCCATGGTCTTTTATCTGGGAGCTGATGAGAAAAGTAAAACTTGAATATCATCCAAAGAAGGAACAGGCCAACGAGAAAAAGAATCACAACTTGAAATGTAAGGAGACGATATTGAGTAAGCCCAACGAGCACAATTACAAGATTGATTTTACGCCAAATCAATCCCTAGTTGATTCGGTCAAAGCCAGAACACTGCCAAGGTGGGTCTAGATTTTATGACTTTGATTTTAGATTCCTTCCAAATCCACCCAATTGGGGTCCCAAAAGTAGAGCAAGAGCTGATAAGTCACCCATTAAAAATACTAACGATGAAGATCTAAACGATAGTGCCAAAAGATCTAAAATGGAAACAGAATCCTGATTTTTTCTTGTACATTTTTCATTTTTAAATCAATTTAATTCTTTTTTATTATAAAAAACATCATGTTACTTACAAGTAAATAGCAACTAAAATAGCTTCATGATGAAGAGTTATTGTTAAGTGATATTTTGTATATTTTATAAATACAAAAATACAATATAGTCATTCAGTAAAAAGAGTAATCTTTCTTTGTCAAATTATAATTGTTAGCGTAACTAATTAGTCAGATGGATGGTTTTTTTGTTCAAACAAAGTGAAAATCAACAAAAATTATTACGCCAAAAAAGGGAAGCTTTTGATGATTTCGTTCTCATAAATGACATAAATCACAGTGCAAAGAGAATGAATCAATCATGATCTAATCTTTTTTATTCGGGTGAAGACAATTTGTTCTTCGATGTTTTGGAAGTGATTTTTATAATAAATAACATTTAATAATAGGAGTTAATAACAATCATATAAAAAAATTCTCGTGGTCAAGATCTAAAATTCAAAAAATCATAACAGACATTGTCAAGAATGAAAGGCCACTAGAGGATTAGACATCAGGTCGAGGTGGAACTCTTGGTATGTTCGGTCTTCTGAAATTAAAAGGTTGTTTGAAATTAGACAAAAATCGTGAAAAATTCGACAGAACAACAATTGAACTGATACGACAAGAAGTCTGCTTTACAAGCTGAACTTTTATCTTGCGTGTAGCACCATGAAAGATGCAGTCTTGGAAAAGTTCAATTTAAAAAGAACAAGAAACATGAGATAAGCATACATGTAAAGCGAAACTTTTGAAAATTAGGAAAAATACAAATGAAGGAATTTTGTGTGAATGTGGGTGAAGGAAGGCATTAGAGGCCTCTCACTACAGTCATTTCTTTCCGTGGTCTCTAAGAGGAAAATTACAATGGTGTCGATAAGAGGAAGATTTTAATTTTCATAAAGAGTGCTTAACTAATATTAATGACTGTCTTTTTGAAATTCTTGACTACTGGAATTACATTCTTGTATTTTCTTACAAAGTGTAAAAAAAGAAAGCTTGATGAATTATTTTCTAATTTCCTGTTACATGATAAAAGAAAAGAAACTAATGAAACAGATAATTTTAGTCACAGAAAAACAATGTACAATAAAAATAAATGAATATGATGAGTAATTCTTCATGGACAAGTTGAAGAAAATTGTTAAAACGGATAGATAAACATGAAGAAGAGGTTGGTACAATTTAGAGGGCCATCTTCTAAGCTATTTTATCGTTTGATGTCACGCATAAAATTTATTTTCTTGCTTAAAGAAACTGCAAAAATTAGTCTATAGATGGTCAAATACTAATTCAAATCTATCCAGCATTAATCTCATTTTGAAGATAACCAAAAACTAAGCATTTTTTCCTATAAAACTACGTGTGTGATTTCGAGTATGTTTTGATATACAAAATCTTGGTTGAACTTGCGACAAGAAGGAATTTTTAAATTTTGTTTCAGTTTTTAAAAATGAAATTTTCGCGGTTAAAACATGAATATTTGATTCGCTTTTCTTTAAAGCTATCTATTGACTTCCTCAAGTGATAATCTAAATTGATTGATGGTTTTGAAATACTTTTATCAAGACAAAAATGTCGATCAATTCTAATTATTATTATTAGAATAAAACTTTCAAGACTCAATTCAGAATTAGCTCATTCGTTTTCTGTTTTAAATAGAAAAAGGAATGATCCTCTTAAATTTACCCACTCTTCAATTAGTTTATCAAAACATCCAAAGAATACACAAAAGTAAAGTAACACCCAGATATCCATACAAAGAAAAATACAGCAGACATTATTTGTGGAATATTTGTGAGCAAGTTTGTGATGATGACATAAATCTTACACAGCATTTGGGCCATCGTTAAAGCTGTTGCTATTCCATCTGATTGTACTATCAAAATTACTAAAAGAATCCCCAGCAAATGGATCCCATTTATCAACAAGAAGATTTCGATTTTTCTGTGATCCCCTCATAACTGTACCATAGCTGTTGGGGACCATTTTTGTTGAATCACTCTGCAAACGCGTTGGATTCAAGGGGACAGTGTTAAAGTTTATTTCAGCTAAATCGCTCATCGACTGACTGGCATGCAGATTTGATCCGAAGGAATCTTTCGAGAAGCGCTTTTGATAGTTTTTCGAAATAGATTGTTGTCCAAAACGTCTTTAGAAGGATTTTATAGTATTATTTTAAAATTCTCAAATTAAAAAAAACAAGTGTGTACCGACATGCAGATGAGTTTAAATTACTCAAGAATCAAAAAATTCAAGATGTGTATGAGAGAGGTAAGGTGAAGAGTTATCATCATCATTTGAAGTGGAAAAATCTTGTTATAAACTTACTGTGGAGTGGAAGGAGTTGGTGCAGGTCTTGAAGGGGCAACCCTAGGCTTATTTTGATTAGGTGTCGGACTGGGAGATATTCCTCTTAGGCTGTCTTTATCCTGAAAATGAATGTATATCATAAATATTTGATAATTGTAAAAATAAAAAAAACATGATTTCAAACAAGAATGATTGACCCTTGATGAATGGAAAATTTTGAAGCCAAAAAGATTTTGTTCAATTTATAATGACCCATAGTTATGGTTGGCTTCTCTCTGTAACATGGAAAAAATTCGACTCAAAAATGACCCAAAATACAGTAGAAAAAGGTACAAAATCACTACCAGTCAGAAATTATGATACAGTGGAAAGGCAATCAGTACATTTCGTTGTGTCAGAAAGCTACAGTGGCATATGACGATATTTCTAGAAGCAAGATTTTCAAGTCTTTTGAGGTAGCTCAAGAAGGGAACATACGAAAATGCCTCCAGCAGAAATTAGAAAATAATTACCCTGATTCCAAAACTGAATTATTTTTTGAAAGTTAATAGCGATTGAAATAGGCATTTTTCGGCTCTAAAACTATGAGAGATATCGAGCAGGCGATTGTATAAGGTTTTGTTACTAAGGCATCAGAAAATAGGTTTTGAAAAAAAACGTTCTAAATACTTTAAAAATATTTGTCTAAATTTTCAAAAGAATACCTTTCTTTAAGTGACTTAGCATCACTGATCAGTGAACAGTTATCTTTATTAAATTATACATATTTTTGTAGTTTAATAAATTTCCTTTCTAATGAAGTGTTTATAAAGTATTTTGAGTATCTTTTCAGTTCAAATTATCACTCGAGAAAGTGTTGTGTTCCACTGGTCGAACAATGAGACATGAATGGTTAAACTCCTTGATCACGTTTTTCTTCGTCTCAAAATGAGAGGGTAAAATCAACACTGAGAAAAGTTTCCACTTTAGATTTTCATAAATCAATTTGTTTGAATCTTGGTGAATAGATCTACATTAAGGATAGATATGGATAGCTAAAAAAGATGGAGAAGAAGACAGTTGTTAGAAATCAATCTGCTTTTAAGCCATGGCAATAGAAGTTTGTAGGTAGTTATGTGAATAAAAAATGAGAAAATTAAAAAGAGTATAAGCCAGAGAAAGGATGAAAATGAGCGTAATAGTAGTAGCTGTTAGTATATAATAGATTGTCTGCATGTAACATATAATCTATGTATGTAAATTTGTAAATAAATGATGCAATTTTACCTGACGCTAGAAGAAATTAATCAGTTAAAAATAACTTGAAATGCTATCAATAAATCTAACATTTGAGAAATTTATCATGTCAGTCTTTTATGTAGAAGAGAATTTATTACGAAACTAAAGATTTCTAAAAGATTCATTTTTTTCATCAAAACACACTCCATTTTCTTGCGAAAGTCCTATTTTTCAATCATTTTTACTGCTTGGAAATTCATAAATTATGATAATCATTGATCAGTTTAAAATGACGGGTTTTTTCAAAAATTGAATAGCGATAAATGGTTTTTCTTTGTCTAATGATGATCCCGAAAAAAACTTTTGATTCCTCTCAGACCTTGAAATCAACAACAATTTTCAACTCAAAAAAATGAAAAAATCGCACCAGCTCGAAATTTAAAATGTCTCCAAAATATTCTAAAATAGGTTTTTTCAATCTTTTCAAAATCATTAAAAGTGTACATTTTGAATCAGTTACCAAAAAATTTTTAAAAAAATTTGATACCTTGATGAATGAGTGAGATTTTTTTAAAAATCATGAATTCCCAAGTTCATCGAAAATTGCTGTAGAACGCAAAAATTGCGGTTATTACAAATTAACGCCAGAATTCTATTTTTGAACTTTGAGCTAGAAAACTTTTATTGATTTCAGAGTAGGAGGTGTGTGGATTGAGATCACGAATCGACAAACAAATCACTTCAATTCCATCAATTTTTATGATTCGCTGAAAATGACAAGTCTTTCACGAGTTTAATCATTAAATCCAGTCTCCTTAGATGAATAATTTTGATTCATTCATGGAATTTAAATTTACTTGTCTAATTTATTATCCTGAAAGATTTGTTTCGAACACCTTCTATATTTTGCAATCAATAAATATTTCCTATGCAAAGTTGTAAAATCCATAGATACCCAACATCATATATAATTTATTGAGAGAGAGAAACGTTTGGATCTCTGATTTTAGTTGAGCTACAGTTATTTCCATACATGTATATGCCAAAGCTGCCCAATATATTACGTGTAAAAACAGAGGGACTTACGCACCGAAAACTGACCAATCAGATTCAAAACCAATATTTTGTACACATTTCCTTTATATAAATCTGGCATGTATAAGCTGATGAGTATGCCACGAAATAAAAGCGCTGTATTCTTATTACTAATTGGCATCACCTTCTTTCTTATGGAAATATATAATTTAGCTTTTTTATATGTAACTATGAAAATAATGATAAAATAAGCTGAGTCGTACTTCAGGTATTAGCCATTCATTCGTAACTGGTGGTGGGAGGGGAGCGGATGTTGTGTTGGTAGTCGTCTCAGCAATAATCTTCAGACCTTCCTTGATTGTTTCATACATTTTGAGAAGGTTTTCCCTGCGTGAAACTTCATCTGCTGATTCTTCCATCAAATGATCCTTTAATTTATTATAAAAATACAAATGGATTAAAAAGTACTCACATGATAAATACAAGGCTACAACTTGTCCTGAGGTTAATTTGTAAAATGTACAATTTTAAATATCAAAAAAACATAATTTCAGTCTAAATAGATCAATAACTAAAAATGAATTTGTGAGAAATCTTTTTACAATACAACTCAGTGTACTCTTCATATTAGAAATTTCAATAAGCCTGTAGTCAATTTCATACATGATATCTCAAAAAAGTTTAATTTGTACCTCTCTAACCCAAAAATCTAACCAATCAGCTTTAAACACTCAAAGCCATTAAGGCACCGATTCCAGATTAACCTAGGTGCATTTAAAACCCAAAAGAATTCCTTGTTTTTTAAGAAATAATACATCTTTTTTTCTACAGATAGACCGATACAAACCAGAAGACAACATAGTCAATTTATGCGGAACAGCTTCCTGAAGAACTACTTGGTTCAAAATTGTAACCTTTATTTATAATTTTGTACCAGATAATCATGCGATTATTTTAACATTTTTTACAATTCTCCTTAGACCATCAAAAGGTTAAAGTACTAAAATTTTGACTCGCTCATAGATAAATTGTACGAATGATTATTGTGGAAAAGCTCAACTTACGACATTCTGACTGTACAATGATGGAATTAAATCTGTCTTGAGGAAGTCCTTCAACTTATCAATAAGACAGTACATGATGATTTTTGGGAGCATATCTTTTTGAGTTTTGTTGACAATTCTCATGTAGCTATCGACGAGATTTGAGATAATCTCAACCTGACGTTCTAATTGTGGATCAGATGAAATTCCATCATCTTCTTCTGGTTCTGGTTGTCCATTGGCGACAGGCTTACCATTGTCCTCCCTAAAGGGATAAACACCGGCTCTCAAGAGAGCGCTACGCCATTTTTCTGTATCATCAGACGAGTCTGCCATTAGTTCAAGAGTTCTATGGTCTTTGTAGACATTTGATCTTGATTCCGGGAAGAATAATACGATAGCATCTTTCCTACTAAAGATGGAAGTCTCCAGACTCTTTTGATAGAGACCATCTAATGAAACAACATATTTCTTTTCCCTTTCCTAGAAATTAAACGAAAATACTCTTTAAAATAGGCATGTGATATAATAATACATAAGAGCACACAATATATATATATATGAATCTAGTTTGTGATATGAAGATGAATATTTTGAATCGATAATTTTCTTAAAATAGATTTAAATTATACTGGGCTTAGTTTAAAACACTAGGACAGACAATAATCAAGTCAGTTGCTGGGGTAAAAAGATCAATAAGACTCACCTCGTCATCTTTATACCAGGCAAGAGAATCAGCTTTGAGGACAAACCAGAAATACCGACTGCCCCCCAAAATGTTACCGCCCAGAATTGTGAGCCATCCTTTCGTGATAACCTAGACATTATGGGACCAATGTTAAATTATGTTCTTTTAAGATATTTTCTCAAAATGAAGACAAATGACACAGAGAAATGCACCACAAATTTAACATAATTAAAAAAATTAAAAAGGATTTTCCAATTCGCTTCAAGAATCGAATGAAAATTTGAAAAATTATAATCGTTTTAATGAAATGACCCATGAAAATCGAAATTGATCGAATTCTTTAGGTATTGTCCAATACTGTGGATGCATGAGACTTTATCTCAAAATCTAAAATAGATCAGCTCAAACATTAATTCAAATACTACTTACACATTAAATCACTATATTAATCAAATTAATGCTTAGAAATGTTGATGCGCTCATAAAAAGCTTTGGTTTCTTTCATGGTTTCAAATAGCTTTACTAGTGAGTAAAGGCTTGTTATGCGAGATTGTATGGGTTCGTGTTAAATTATTTAAAATAGTGACATAACTTGTGCTTAAATACCAGTTGCATAGCATTCTAGTTAGAAATAGATTTCCCACTCTTTTACACTTGAAGCCATAGTTGGCTGAACTTGTGATTTTTAAGAAAAACTTTTCAATGTTTTATCAAAATATTGAAAATAACGAAGAGGTTCAAAATCCAGGTATACTTTGATCAGATGTCTATCAATTATAATAAAACTGTAATTGGTTCTACATTTGAGATTTACAAGAGATGTTGGGAAGAAAGATTTAGTTCTCACTACAATAAGAATAAGATGATTGAACTTTATGAAGCAAGAAATCAAATTGAAATACAAACTTGACATGTTTTATAATAAAGAATTCATTAAAACTTGGTTCAATATTAGGATTATAAGCGAATGGCCATCCAAACCTGTCGGCGATGATTTTGACGAAGAACCAGTAAAGAAGGCATGTGAAGACAATCACTATCAAAACGTTTAGATGACCAATAGCTGAAGATCCTAATATTGAAATGGGTTTTAATCAATTTTATGGAAAAAATTGAACATGGATAAAAAATTTCACGTGCAGTTTGGATAGAAAAGAAACATTTACCGACAATTAGCATCAAGTGAATATATTCAAAATTCTCTCATCGTCAAGTACCAAACTTACAGAGGCCTGCTCAGTCTGATAGGAATTCGAGCAGGAGTGAAGAATTTTTGAAAGGAAAAAAAATAGTTATTAGAAATGGCACCTCATCTAATGGTTTTGTGAAAAATTATTCGTATGAAACTGAGAACATAAAGAATGATGAAAGATGAAAAACATGATACTTGTCCAAGAAATTAAATTTCGATAGATCAATTAAGCTACCATCTAGTGAACCACTAATTTTCTTTAGGATTCTTTTAGAAGCTTTTCACAAAATTGGGAATCTATGATTTTTACAAAAAGCTCAATTGTTTACGGTAGAACTGAAGTAAATCTTCAAATCACATTTAATAAATTAGATTTGTGTAATTCTGGTTCCAAAACGAATATTAAAAAAGTTGATTTTTTCGTTAAAAAATCCAAGATTCCCAACTTGATATCAATTGAAATTAAATTTGTTGTAGAAAACGAAATACATTATCCGAGAATAATCTTACTGGTTTTGAATTATTTAAAAATAATTGAATTAAAATCAAACGAAAAGAATGTTTTAATCAGTTCAACGGATGATAGATGGATATTGCTCTCATATTTTTCCCACATAAAAGATATCTATTTTTCTATATCAACCTGAACTGAATCGGCAATATTTATTATGTAAATTTGTTGATTCTTTTTTCATTCTGCTTACAATCGATTCAACATGTTTCTAAAAATTATCAAAGGTTATTTTTATTTAAAAATTTCTTAAAGTAACAAAATCTTAAAAAAAGATTTTATAGCTCGTTCCTTTCTTCTATACAAATGGACAACGTAAATCGACAACATGCATCTTACTAGCATTAATTTCTGTTCAAATTATTTTTGAAATTTTTTATTTTTATGGTACAATGTGAAAGTTAGGCCATGGGGGGGGTGAGAAAAATAGTAGAAAACACGGCAAAACCTGAAAAGAGTTTGATTGAATAGTTGAGATAACATCAAAATTAGCTCAAAGAATTCTTCGTTCCAATCGATGAAAATAGTTTTTTCAAGAAAATTCATATAAAATTATTAAATTCGATATCCCTTTTTTACAATCCCTCGTTGTTGGCATATTCAAAAGTAACCTACAAACATATATATAGGATTTTAGATTTACTCGATCATCATCTAATTATCAATTAGTATTTGTAAAAGTAGGTTTAATTTAACCAGTTTTTTTCTAAAGCTTCTTTCAGACGTTTCGGTTCTGAGACAGTCAAGTACCTTCTTACTAGGATGAGATGGTTTTGTCCCTTAATTATCTTAGCCGCTCCTCTATGGAGTTCATTAAGATTACAAATCTCAACTACCTTTGTGAGCTTTATCACATTTCTCTTCATTGTTGCTATTTATTGGATAGTTTTGAGGCTTTTTTAGCTTAGATTTTTCTTTGATTTTCTTTGACTTTTACTATTTTTTATATTATTATTGAAGTATTGCCACTAAAGTATTAACCAGCGACTCTCTCTATTATGAAAACCATTTAAAACTATAATTTTTCTGCTATGTCATCAGGATTAAAAGTTATAAGGTATTAAAAGTATTATTTTGAAGAAAAGGTATTAAAATTATCTCGATGTTTTAGCTTAATTTGAAAATTAATTGGTTTTTCGAATTTTTATTCGGTTTACTTGAAATTGTAAGTAATTCATCTAAGATATTTGTTGTAAATTCACGATAAAGTATTTAAATAATACTTTTCAAATTATTTTTCGAGGCTCTAATAATTTCTTATGATGATGCTTTAAGAAATCTACATTTGGCTTTGTTTCTAATTTTCCAAAAAATAGTAATACAAGAACGAGGAAGATTTGAGCTAATTTTGTTCAAATGATCTCAAAGATGCAATACAACTCTTTCTTATGATGATAAAGATTTTGTGCACTTTTATTAATTGTCCTTTTTGTGTGGTTTAGCAGTTTGAGAGAAGGAATAAAACCCTTAGCTAACTCACTGTATACGCCTATTCAAGATTTCATGGATTTGTAAAAGGGCCATTTTTATTGTTATGGGATGAATAATTGTAAATTTTAAAAGCAAAATTTTCACAGCTTACTTGATTTCCCAGCTTTGACTTGGAGGAATCATTCGACTTTTTTGCAGCACTAAAAGGCAAGAAAGTAAAAAATTAGTCGTGTATCAAAATATACAGCAACTCGGATTAAATTCCCAGAAAAAAATATACAATACATAGACCCTTCATAAAACATAATAGAATCTAAATCATTTTTTTGAGACTTGATATTTTTGCATTGACTTTATTGGTAATAGAGCAAAATATTTAGTTTCATTTCATCCCCAGTTTTACCTACGAATGGTCTTGCCCTCTTTTCGTATATAACTGCAATCATTAATGTAGTAGCAATTCTAGGTAAAAAAACACTCTCTTAATTTATAAGTTCCAGCTTATTCTGGAACAATTAGAAAACGTATATATTAGCATATATTCAACATAAGTCAAGAAGTGATACTTTAAAATAAGATAGATTGATGGTATTTGATTGGGGTTTCTTTCAGTTACACAGATTAACCTTGATTTCCTTTACTCTATTGCTTTGGCATAACCTTGAATAACGTTTGAATAACCAAAACTGAAATTTTATGTTATGATTTAATCATGTTTGTTATATAGTCCAAATGATTCTAGGTAAGTTATTCAGACTGACAGGGAATTTCTTGTAAATAATGTAGAAATTACAGTGTTTTTAGACATTAAACTACTAACAAAAAAATGGGCACAGGTTATGTCCACGTAAAGTCTAACTTGATCGAGATTGGTTTCTCACACTAAAATGATAGAAATGTGGTTGTTGTGAATAATTACAGTGTACAAATTAGTTTTTTTAGACATAAAAACCTACTAGCTAAGTCTTCTAATCAAATTGATTTTTTCAAGAGATGAATAATAGATTAGCTGATGTGTGGCCAACAAAAAATGCTTGTTTTCTCTTCAAATGATTACATTCAATTTTATGTGTGATAACTTATCACTGATAAGTCTAAAGGAATATAGAAGTGTTCATAGACTAACCTTTCCTGGATCTGATATCCAAGAGAAATTCTAGTATTTTTTGATTTTGAAAGATTCGTTTCTGCTTCAAAAGTATACTCAATTTTCAAGCTTAATTTTTAAAGTTTAAGTGAAGCACTTATCTCAGCGCACTTTTTGATTGGTTTAATTCTTTTGTAAACTATTCATATAGAAGCTAATAACAAGGATGGGATATCTATAAAGAAGAAAATATTCATGAATTGTAGAAGGATTAAACCTTTTTATTTTGGTTGTTCATTGAGGTTACATGAAGAAGGGGGATTTTTTTTAATTGTCCAACATAAAAAATAGTTTGAACGTTTTTTTAACCCTAGTTTGAGATTGTAGGAAATATGATACAACTTTCTATCGGGAAATAATAGCTCTAGATATTTCTCAGTTTAGTGTAAAAGATTTGTCGTTTTAGAACTATTCTAACCATGATTATCTTCTGAAAGATGAGTATGTTTTAAAAAAATAATTCGGATTCAGCGTGAATATTTTCGGTTGTTTAAGAATTTTTTCTTATTTAAAATTCTTAAATAATATTGAGACCAGAAGCTATGGTGAAGAGTAAGAAAAAGATTTTCATAGTCTTAGTTTTGTGTCATATAATTTTCAAACAAAAACATAAAGTTGTAAGACATGCTCAATGCATGGAGTTTTTTCAATTGTCCTTCTCTGTCCTCGTCCAGGATGGTTGATGAATTCAGGGTGGAGATCTTCGGCAGCGACAATTATTGCTGCTTGCTTAAATTCAGCTTCGATTTGTTCAACAAGCCAATGCGCAGTAGAATAGTACAATGGTCCTTTATCGTTCCAATAGCAATTTCTAGCAGATGTCATTTGTTCAACAATATAGTCAATATATTTTCCCAAATTCACAATATCATAATGTGGATTTTCTCCGTAGTATACGGTAAAAACAGTTTTCCCATTTGCGTTAACTCTTGTAAATTTGGTTTCAGTAGCAATGTGCCAGCCTAACTTGAAGGAGTCTGAATCATGACCATCACAAGCGAATACGCCCCAGACTCTCTCAGGGGAAGATTCTGTCAATAGGAAATAACCGTGCTTTGCAAACTCATGAGGGGAGTATTCGTGAACTTTGGTGTTGTAAAATTCTTCAAATGTCTTTACACGATAGTTTTCAGCTTGACTTTCGCATTCCATCAGCATAGTTCCACAGCGCTCCTTAAACTTGGCCAATCGTCTATGCCATTGTACGCGGAGGACTTTGACACGCGTGGGGAAATTGCTAGAGGCCAAATAGGCAGCCTCAAGAGAAATGGCTCTGTTTATAGTTTGCATAGTTAGGATGCAGACTCTTGAGATACTTTTAACGCTACAACTAAACTTTTCCCTGAATAAGTTGAGCAAGTCAAAACGAAATTCAGCGTCTCCATCGTCTCCAATCATGGCATTGTAAAAGGTATCAGCTGCTCCATTGTACTCTTTGGCAAAAACATCGTTAAAGTAATGCCAAGCAATTTTACTGCCACGTTTCCTCGCAACAATGTGCTCAGATTCAAGGTTATCGATCGTGTCAAAGACATTGACCAGAGCTGTTTTGGCACTGCTCAATTCAATTATCATTTTCAGTTCATTCAGAGAGGTCTTTACACCTTCCAGGCGAGTGTTAATTTTCTCAAAACCTTTATTCAAGGCTTTTAATTCAGGAGATTCAGCCTGTGGTAAGAACATTGAGACTATCGATAGGATGGCAGATATGGCCATAAAAGCAGGTCCTAAGGCAGCTAAGCTTGAGGATATCGCAGCAAAGATGCCAAGAATATTTGTTGATTGAATGACGTCGACAATCTTACCAGCAGTATCAGCAACTATATCTATGGCCTGTGATGCTTTATCAACCATGTCGCCAGGAAGATACTGAGCATTTTCGCTGATTTCTGTATAATTGTGACGACCAGATACATTTTCTAGGATAAGGAATATAAAAACCCCATTTAAGAGTAACATTATTCCCTCTAGTTTTTAAGAAAGTTCACCAAGTAAATTATAATTTCAAGTATTCTTTAAGATTTAAACGATTAATTTACACGTACAAAATATAAATTGTTAGCCAATGAAAGAAATTTTCTATTTTTCTTCAAGTTGAACGTGTTTGAAAAACTTTACAGTAATTGATTGACTCAAATCTCAATCAAGTTTTTGATATATTGGCTTCAGCCTATTAAAGATTTTACCCAAAAATAGAAATTCTTTTTCAAAAATAAAATAAACATTTATTGATACATCTTTTTACTCTTGGTGAAAGTAATTGCTTCGAATTAGCACAAAAAAATAATTATTGACGAGAAAAGAAAACCTGTCTGTATTGTTAGATGGTACAGGGTAAATGATCCTGTTAAATGAGTAAAAGTAAATCCATATAACCAAATGTCAGAGATGATGAATGATGACTCTTTTAGACTCTCCCCTTCAAAATAATACAGGTGGCAGGGAATAAAACTCAAAGATGTTTACAAAAAAGAAAACCGTAACAGATTTTGGCATTCTGTGAAAAAAAGCTTTCTATACAAACTAAAAGTTGAAATTAGTGGATGGATAAGGCAAGATCAAGATGATAAAAATTCTCATAGAGTGAGTAAAATCAAAAAAAAAGCATCTAAAAATATGTATGTGGTTATACAATTTCAAAAGTTCAGAATAATAATAATGAAAAACTGTTTACTAAAATTCTACTTACGAAAATCTAAAAACAAATAGGAATTTATTAATGCAATTTATTTCAACTTTACACGACCATCGACCACATATTTTTGGCTTGAAAATGTAGACTTTTTAGAATTTTGAATTGGCGCCAAAACTTTTCAAACTTTGAGCTCCAATTATCTTATTGATTTTAAAAAGAGCGGGTCTTGTTAAACTTTAATGGTTATAATCGGGTTCCTTGACTAATTTTGATCCTGAGAAACTAAAATTTTGAGCTCAAAGTGCGAAAAAAAGAATTTGGCCCCAATTCAAAATTCTAGAACATTTTTTTCTTTTTTTGGTAAAAGTGGGTTTTGATGAAAAATTTTAAATTCTCATCTCTATATTAAATAGAGCTTTATTTCTTTTTATCAGACATGCTCTGTTTGTTTATTATGGGAAATGAATCATTTCAAACGCTTGAAAAATTGGACAACAGGAAACATAAATTTCAAGCAATTTCTCATTACATTCATCATTTTAAAAATTGATGGCATTGCAGATAAAGTATGGAATATAATTTTTTAAGGTAGAGAGTAAATTATTTCTTGTTTGCTTTGTCTGACAAGAGATGCATCAACAATACAATTCATGCGCTACATACATTTGAGTTATAAAATTACCTTTAATTGTAGCAGCTAACTGTTAAAGACCTTTTATGTATACATTGTTCAGTTATGATTGTGTGAAAAAATTCTAATACTTTTCAGTGAAAGAGAATAATAAACTCACTTATCAAAGCCGATAAAATCTTCATGGTTTGTGTTCATATAGGTGAGCTGATAATCTATTTGTCGTTGGAGTTGAGCCTTGGTTTCTGTTTGGTTATCTCTGAGCTCTTGGAGGACAAGACGTTCAATTTCATCTCGCAAGGTTGGATATGTTGTCATCTGAATTTATTTTAGAATTCATTGAATTAAAAAAATAAAAGCTTGTTCTACTCTATGATACAAATGAATGGTTATCTAGAGACTCAAATTTAAAAATTGAACATTCTATAGGTTTTATTCCATCTAAAGCTAATTGATATGAAGTTGGGAAACTATGGTTTTTACAGAAATCTCGATGTTTTCAACAAGAATTCGAATTTTTTAAAGATTTTTTGGAATTCTAGTTGCCCTCATTTACCATTTGAAGAAAATTAATTCAACTGAATCTTATCTGATGCATAGCCTCATTATTGTTTGGGAGCTGAAATTCGATTTTTTGATCATTTTCACTACTTGAAAATCAATGAAATTTCGATTATTCAAAATCAAAAATGAGGAAACTGTCGGTAATTTGATGGTGCTAATCAGCTTTCATGTCTAATCTTGATCTTGAAAAAACTCTTTTGATCACGCTCCAACTTTCAAATCAATAGAAATTTTCAGTTCAAAATTCGAAAAAATGTGATTTTGGCGACAAATTAAAATTTGAAAAATGGCCATATTTTTCAAAAAAATTAATTTTTCCTTCAAATGGTAAAAGAGGGCAACATAAGTAGGATTTCAAAAAATCTTTTAAAAAATTCGAGTTCTTGTTGAAAACCCATTTCTCTAAATTTGATTCCTTAGACTATGGAACTGTTTTAGTAAAATGCACAAGCCCTGTACTACAAATAAGTAATAATCAATCGAAAAAAAATATATTAAAGAATTCAAGAATGCTATGTAAAAGAAAAAATTAATTAGAAAAGAATAATTATGATGAAATTTCAGCCAGGTGACTTCTTCTCTAGATGCAATGCAATGAAGTGTAGAATAAAATATTATGAAGAAATAGAACTCAGGAATGCAGACAAACCTCGGAGTAGAATTTGAAGAAATTGTGAATTTCTTAGAGAAAGATTAGATAGTGAAAAGTACAGAGTCTAAATTTAAGCATATTTTTGCATTGATCAATTAGATTTCGATCAAAATACTAAGTAGAACAGTAAACAGTAATCAGTAGTGATTTCATTCAAACTTGATACGTTTTACAAACTATCAAAGGCTAAATGAAATGAATTTTACTCACACTATTAGAGCATTTGTGAATGACTTCAGCAAGCTTCTCAACGACCAGGTCAACACATTTGTGTGATGGCTCAGCCATTTTACCTATCTTTTTACGAACAATCGCATCAAATGCCATGTCAGGAGTGAAAAGGCCTGCTCTTACACCATGGATATTTTTAATGGCAACAGCTATTTCACGTCTCAGAGATTTTTGATCGCATTCAATTTGTATTAAATAATAAGGAAAGCGTTCATGGAAAATTCTATTAATTTCTGCACCGCCAGAAAGATTGTCTGTATCAACGCTGGCTGCGTAACCATCAATTGATTTGGCAAATTCATTTTCAAAATTTTGAACACATCTAGAGTCGAAAGTTAACTCTTACTTGAATTGGATATTAAATTATTTTCAATATTTTCTTACGTCATAAGAGCCTTTGTTTTTGTGCTAGGATCAGATGGCTTCAAGTGTTTAAATTCCCGAACTTGTCCTTCAAGAGTATTTAGTTGATCCTGGAGACGTTTCCTCAGCATTGGTAAAGCATCTCGAATATGATTTGTTAACTGCTGATTGAGGGTTTTCTGCAGGAAGGGAGTTCCCATTCTTTCAGCCATATGAGCATAAGCTTTGTGAGAAAGAAAGAAATTCTGTTCAGCACTTAGAGCGGCCCTAATGTCCTTTCTTCCGTCAATATCTCGCTGACTACGATTGACAACACCAATGTAGCCTCTGCGCAATGGAAGCAACTTGTTCTCAAGAACTTCTCTAGCATCTGTACCTTGGTCCATTAGATCTAATTTTGTAATAACTCCAATTGTTCGAAGACCTTGAGGATCGACTTCCTTGGCAAGTTTCAATGCATCTGAGTTTGCTAAATCTGCATTAGCAGGAGAAACTGCCAAAATTAAACAGGACTCCTGATTAATGAATTGTAGGATCATATTTCTTATCTGAATTTCAATGTCCTTGGGCTGATCACCAACTGGAACTTTGGTTATACCAGGTAAATCGATCAAGGTCAAATTGAGTACTGGTAAAATAATTCATAAAATTGGGTGAAATATTAATGAATGAGTAGAAGGAAAAACCTCTGAATGTTAATATCGATCGAAAATTGTTCAACAGAGAAACAGAGCAAAAGAGACAGAATATTAAATTGAAATATTAATTCATTAGTATTCAAGAGGATGTCAATTATTATTAGACAAGCTTCAACTTACCATGAGGTGAATGAATTTTCAAATTAATAGGAATAGGAGAGATTCCCTTGTTTTTTCCTGTACTTCTGTCAGTTTCGTCTTCAATTTCTTTTCGAATTTCATCGAAATTTGAGAAAACCTTATTTGGCTGGTGAAGAAATTTTCCATACTCTAAAATTATCAGGTTTGATAAATAGGGGAAATCTTACCTTGATTGTCGTTGATCAATTGCAGAATCAAAGGTCTTCTTGTGACAATACCAGAACCTCGAGGAAGAAAATCCCGACCAACGAAGTTTTCAAGTACTGAACTTTTACCAGCCGATTGACTTCCCACAACAGCAATTTGAGGTAAATCTAGAGAAACTGATAATCCGAGAGAGGCAAAAGTATCCTGCAGCTTATTCACAATAGGGATGAGTCTTTGCATCCCTTCATTCGTAGTCATATTTAATTTGTTTTTATCAACAAAATTTGAATTTTAGCTTGATTTGAACAAAAATTTGCACTCATTTTGTTTGGGCGTCTTCATTTAAATTCCTAACTTTAAAAAAGTCTTTTGACGCGAATGAACGCAAAAGTCTTTTCTAGGCTATTTTATCCCTTTCTTAGATTTAATAGACAATTTATACTTCGGAACATATCATGTGTCATAGCCAATCGAAGATTATTTTCGTTTTTCGCCCCTCAGCTTTTTATTACCTTGCCAATCTGCAAAAAAGTTCTCTGTGATGATTCTAATGATGATATAGACTTGATCAACTCCTCTGAGGTATGTCCTTTCTCTTTAATATTGTTTTAGAAATCTTCATATCTCATTTCTTTTATGAAATATGCCTCTTTAAAGCATAAGAACAATTATTTGATGACTCCTAAAAACTTTATCGATTGCTTAATAAATAATAACATGGGAACTTATGGATTTAAAGAAATTGAAGACAAGGATGTCGAAAAGATTCTAGACAATACACCCAACATAGGTAAAAGTGAGAACATGTTCTCAAATCTCGGTCAAAATGGATTAATTTCGTTTACTGAATTCTTGCTTTTAATATCCCTGCTGAGTAGCAACGACAAGAAATTAGAATATGCATTTATTATGTTGGACAAGCTTAAAGATAAGAAGATTCATCTCAAAGAATTTGAATTGTTGAAGAAATTCACCGCCTCCAAGACTGATAGAGAAATGAAATCAGTTATTGACGTGAGTCTTGGCAATGTTTTGCTTTATTTGAAATAATATTAATTGTATATGTTAGACTCGACAGAAAAATCTAAAATATTAATATTATAGAGACTTTTTTCGGTTAGTTTCTAGTTGTAATTATCGCCAAATTAATTGATACACTTCAAAGAGTTTATCCAATGCCTTCTTATAACCAAATAAATCATCCTTTTATGATTGAGAGCTTATTACCAAACTATTAATTTAAATAGTGAAAATTAAAATCTTGGCTTGATAAATTTATTTAGAGTTTTAAAGGTTGAACTGAGAGAAGAATTAGAATTTATTTCCTAGAATCAGTTAGATTTAATAGGTAGTTATCCCTAAATTCACCATTCTTTGATTTCTTATCAGTGTTCGTCCTAGAAGCTTGTCAATTTTAAGTATTTCAGGTTAGATGGAATCATATTCTTCATTTCATTAACCCTAGAACGAAATCTCGGGTTATTTTTCACCCCATTTGTATTGAAACCCCCATAAGAAAAATAAATATTTCGGACGAGGGTTAATTCACTCTCCAATTTTCAATAACTTTTTCAAGGCCATGTGCCAAAATGTTGAACATAAAAATTTCTGTATAAATAAAGATCCTTTAACTAGAAATTACACACCTGTAAATAGCATTTTTATCAATCTTGCCAAAGGTATATAATTAGAATTAACCAAGTTTACCTCATTTATTAAAAATTCTTAAAATTAATTGTGAGGTCGCTTGAAATAAGTTAGGGAATATGTATTTATATTCAATCTCCGAGGTCATTAGATAGCCTCGGACATGAAAAGAGTTAAAATTCTACTTCAGGTTATCAAATCGACTTACTCTAAATTTTTAGGAATGAAATTTGAGAAAAAAACTTGTCAGAAAATGAAAAGAATATTCTCTCTGTTGCTTTTCATCTGCCTTATGCTTGCCAATTAATATTCGAGTAGTTATTGATCATTGTTAAATAATTTAGAGAATAAAAAAATACAAAAGGATTCTTTCCATTCATTCAAATTTAATTGTAAATTTCATTCACAATCCATTTAGTTTGATGAAGTGAGTAAAATTTGTTTTTTTTAAATCACCAAAAACTTAATCTTTCTTTTTTACTCTTGATGTATTCAAAGAAATTTTATTATTTTTCCTCTATTTTCATGTTGTATTAATACATTCTACAAACACTTGGTGGAAAATAGATTACTCAGAGTTAACAGACTCCTTCAACGACTATGGCACGTCTGATTCCCAATAAACCTGATTTAATATTTTAGAATGACTCTGATTCAGAATTATCTGTAAGCAAGATATTGGGGATTTAATCAACGCTAAATGATTTTATTCTAATGAATCTCTGCCTAATCAACTAATCACCATTTGAAAAAAAAATTAGAAATTTTCATCAAATCCTTCAATTTTCTGGTTTATTTAATACTTTTTCTAAAATTATTTTTATACTAAAATGAACTTTTTCTGTGTTTTGTTAGAATGACGACCAGCACAAGACAACGTTGTCAAGGCATTTCTTTGGCAAGAAGGGAGATCGTTTATTGACATATAAAGAATTTCATACATTTGTCGCCAACTTTCAATCTGAAATCCTCCAGCTCGAGTACAACGCCATGACGTATAATCGTAACATGCATCCCATTGAATTAGCTAGATATCTGTTAAAGTATACAAATTGGAGTGATGATCGGATTAAGAATACTCTGATGCAGGTCTCCAAAAACACTGATGAACTAGATGGAATCACTTTCAAGGCTTACAAGCAGTTTCATGCCTTCATTTTTCTCCTAGAAGATTTCCTTACAGCTCTAAACTTGTATAATATTTCAAAAATCTCAATTTCACCGATTGAATTCCAGAGAGCCGCAAAAGCTGTCTCTGGTCACGAATTAGATCCAATCATAATAAAAACCCTTTTCCTTTTATTTGACTACAATGGAGACGGGAAATTGAATGCAACCGACTTTTACGAGGCTATGCGAGGCATTCTAAAGCGTAATTTTGCCGACGAGGAGACGCCAATTTCCAGATGGGAAAGCTTCAAGGTTTGTGTGAATCGAAATCTCAACAAGATGGTCTGAAAAAGATGTCGAAAAGTTAGAAATATTGCCCCTTTTATTCGCGTAGTCTGTTATTTTCATGTGATTAGTAAACTTATCTAAGATCTTTCCTATATATACCTGCCTCAAATATCATGTATCCTTATTATTGCTAATTGTATCATTATTATTATTTATGCGAGAAATAAATTATCTTTTTTTTCCTTTCCAAACTAATAATTATAATCTTCTTCTCAAATCAAATATTTTCCCCATTTGATAATGAAATTTCAGATCCTTTAGGCATGAGTAAGAGTCTCCTAAAATTTTCTTATTGGCCAAGATATGTGGCACGTGTTCTAAAAATGTCGGCAATCTACAAAGGCGAAAAGATGGACTGGGAACGTCATTGTGGTCTACCCGGGGGTATGATGAAACCCAAGGAGGAACCGGATTGTGTAAGTCTACCTAATTAGCTACTGTGGACTCAAACTAAACAAAAACTTGATTGACATTTTTCTTTAGTATAACGAACAAAAAGAGAACCCAGTTTGGTTCTTTTCTGAGAGATATCCGTGGAATATGGCGAATCGTTTGTCCGAATTTGTCTACCAAGACTGGGACTTTTGCGGTGTCCACCCGAATGAAAAGACCGAGAAAATTAACCTTGAACCCATGCCATTTCATGAGCAAACCTTCTTCAAAGGAGATTATGTTCGTGTATTAACCGGGAAAGATGCCGGCAAGACTGGCAGTATTATATCGGTAATAAAGATGCGTCGACTTGTTCTGGTTGGAGATTTACATTGTCAACTTGATCGAATTGAATTTGGTGATCAGGTCTTTTATCGTAGATCCGAGAGACCACTTAGAATGAATGAAGATGTTGCACTTATCGATCCTTCAGATGGAGAAATCTGTGAGGCAGAATGGAGAATCGATGAAAACAATGAAATGGTTAGTCTACTCTTTTTTTCGATAACATTCTTCAATCCAACAAAAGAATTTTTCTATAACCTTGTTAGCTTCTTAAACTTTTTCTTTCAATTTCTTACTTATTAGACCTTGAGATATTATCGAAATTCTAACCCTGGTCTTGTTTTGAGACCAGGTTTCTTTTTAAAGCTATAACTGCTATAAAGATGAAAATTCACTAATTTTACAAAAAACCTTGATATTTATCTATGGATAATCTCAGAAAAAATTCAAAAATGCTCCTATTTTCTACTTTTTCAATCTTTGAGCTCTAAATTTTTTATCGAAGATTTGAAGCATTTACTTGCGATATTTGGGATCAACATTTGGCAAATACAATTCGAATTTGCCTTATCAAGTTCATAGAAATTCATTATTAGTAATAATTTATTACACAGTCTAGCATAAAATTTTATATTTATTGATATTTTGACAGTATATTCATAAAAATCGAAATAAAAGCTATGCTCGATAGTAGTGAAAAATTCAAATCGCTTTGAAACTAAGAACAGTAAAAAAACAATGCCTTTTATACTTTATATATATTCTTTTTTTTAAGATCTTTTCAATTTTTCACATTGATCAGATAGCAGTTATAAAATTCATTCAGATCTTAAAAACAGAATATGAAAAAGCCTCGTTTTCACAAATGTCAATATACAGGAGAATCTTCTGCGCCAGTTCTAACACAAGGGATTTGAATTTTTCATTTTTGCTAAAAAATTGAAATACGAGAGATACTATCGAACTTAACTTTTAAATTAGAAGAGGTAGCTAAAAAGTTTGAAGCAAAGAGTTATAGATAATTTTAGAGCAAAAATAAGACATACAATTCGGTCAAACATGAATTCGAATATTTCTCGAAATCTGAACGCTAAAAAAATTTAATTTCCAGAATTTGGGAAATCAACCATTTTAATTTTTTTTCTCCAAACTTCCAAGGCCAAATTCGAGTTCTACATTTAATGATGATCAGAAATTTTCAGTATTGAATTGCCTTAGATCTTGGAATCGATGGGAATTTAGCACATTTTCGAAATTAATTTTTCCTACTACTATTCCACACATGATGACTCGAGATAGATTAAAAATATCACGGAGGCTTTAGTTTTATACCTCTCTGCCCCAAAATTCCAGCCAATCAGCGTTGAGCACTCATTAGCCAATAAGGAATAAGC
This sequence comes from Gyrodactylus bullatarudis, assembly GCA_012064415.1. Lineage (NCBI taxonomy): Eukaryota > Metazoa > Platyhelminthes > Monogenea > Gyrodactylidea > Gyrodactylidae > Gyrodactylus > Gyrodactylus bullatarudis. The sequence continues at coordinate 70,520 of SSNU01000068.1, forward strand.
AGTTTTTCACCTCATCCCCAATTCTTTAAACCATCTTAAAATTAATATAATTTAATTAGGTTTTGCTCATTATATATTATTTGAAAGAAATTTTTTTTCTCTTTTCAATGCATTAACAAAAAATTGTCTAGGATGA
>SSNU01000068.1:70997-173366 GCA_012064415.1 Gyrodactylus bullatarudis
CTGATTTCATTGGATTAATATTTTTATTTTAATTAGGGGTTAATACCCATTGTTAGCCTATAGTTTTTTATTACTATCATGTCTATCCCAAGGATGTTCTCAAGCTCATGGCTAGTTTTGGATCTTCTTTTGAATTCGACCGTTTTAATCCTGTATATAACAATTGCGAAATTTGTCCTTCAACCTTCAAAGCGTCAAATAACGACTGCATTATCAATCATTTTGGAACCCAGAAGCACAAAACTCAATCGAACGATCATCTAAGCAAACTGCTCTACATGCAGAGAAAAAGTTTGATGTCGGAAAAATCATTGCTGAGGGTTTTTTGAAAGCTGGAATACCTCTAAGTTATTTTCCAGCGTGTCAGCAAGAACTCATCTTGATGTTTTTTTCAACGAGGAAGTTTAGAGAATCAAAAGCTCCATCTTGCAAAAACCTATTTTTATTCAAATAGATGATAGCAAAATCAATAACTGCTCAAAGTGTGCTATCTTGATCGGAAATTTAGAGATTCCTGAAACAACATATGTATATGATGTTGTTGACGTCGAAGTCAAAATGGATTACCAGTTTGGTATGCAAAAGATCAAAGGTGTATTGTTCGATTACCAAATTAGGCCCGATTAATTGAACAAATAGATCTTAAAGATGATCCTCTTCAAATAAAGTTTTACATAGAGGAACGATTGAGCAATAATGATGCACGCCGAGTCATGGAGATGGCCAACAATGACATAAGCTCTAGGATCTACAAACTACTAATGAATTGTAACCCTACATCAGTGGATGTTGAAAGATGTTTCTCTCGCATTAAATACTATTCCACTAAGTTTAAGACATTTAAAGATGGAAATTTTAAAAAGTATTCATGTTATATTCGAACAACAACTAGGTTGATGAATAAAAAATTATTTTGCTATAAATATGCTATTTTTCTCAAAAATTTCTCATTTTAAGCACAATACTTGCTAAAAATTTGCCATTTTTCTAATAAAAACAGTCATTTTGACACATGATGACTCGAGATAGATTAAAAATATCACGGAGGCTTTAGTTTTATACCTCTCTGCCCCAAAATTCCAGCCAATCAGCGTTGAGCACTCATTAGCCAATAAGGAATAAGCAGTTTTTCACCTCATCCCCAATTCTTTAAACCATCTTAAAATTAATATAATTTAATTAGGTTTTGCTCATTATATATTATTTGAAAGAAATTTTTTTTCTCTTTTCAATGCATTAACAAAAAATTGTCTAGGATGAATAATAAAAAAGATAAAATAACTCTGTTATTTCAACTTTTCACATAAAGAGACACTTACACCATTCGAAAGAGCATAAAATTTTGTGCATTCCTTAAAAAATCAAACTATAATCACAAGATTCACCAGAATAGTTTGAGAAACAAAATTTGAACCAAAAAAATCGATATTGAAAAATATCATCCTAAAATCTTTATCTTGCCAAAACGGATAGACAGAATGCTGAAACCCCTCCCCTCTGGTGTTTTAAGTCAAAGGTTAAAATAACATGTCTAATGTGTGAAGATTTTCCCACTACATTACGTCATGACTCATAATCACATCATCGTCATTATATAGAATATTTTTTGCTCTTCTAGGTACGCGTTTCCAAGAGAACAGGAATAATAATTCCTCTACCCAGTTTTGCATATTCAACTGATGATAGTATCAATCCGGCAACAGTTAAGCCAGGCTCTAATGATACTTCCGAGAAGAACCTATTGGAGAAAACCTATGACTCAAGTGAACTGCAAAGACTGTCATCCTTTGAAGAGGACCTTGTGGAACATTACAATCTCGATAGAAACATTCTCGCTAGACCTCAAAGATTTTGGTATTGAATCATTCAACTATAATAAAATTTATATGAATAAAATGTTCTGTTGTTATGTATACGCATATTTTTATAGCTATTCCGGAAATAGTCTTCTCCAAAGATTGGATGCTTTCGGTAAATATACGATTTTTCTAGTACAAGGAATTTGCATATTTCGAAATTTTTTTTTTCTGAAAAAATTGAATAATTTTCAAAAAATATAGCACATGATATGTAACATACTACTTGTAAGTAAATTATGAAGAAAAAAAATTTCGTTTGGGTAAGACAGAACATTGCGTCCAAACGTGTAATCAGACATTTAATTATGGAACGAATGAGGTTAAATAATATCCCAAGCTTAAAATTTTCTTCGACCAATTAAAAACCTTCAGAACAGGCCCTATTACAAGATTGAGACGCTTTAGAAAGTTTCTAATAGAAACAGCTTAATTCAAATGAAGAGGCGATAGTAATCAAGAAAAATAAGATTTGTTCTCATGTTATCATTTATCTGACAAGGGAGAAATAGCAAAAAAACAGCAAATAATCAGTGAAAAAATAGCATTCGATTTTGAATAGCAGAAAAATAGCAAAATTATTTTCGTGAGGAAATATCCTTGATCCTCGAGAATGTTAATTTCATAAATCTCATTAAAATTCTAGCAACATATCAAAAATAGAATTTTGACCGTCCTAGTCATCAGTGATGACCACTAGGGTAGGGTGAATTTTTAAACCTCATATTAGTACTAACTTTTCTGATAGTCAGTATTATTTTGTATTGAAGCATGTGCCAAAAATACTTCACCACTATGTCATTCAGTTTTAAAAATCCAGAATTTTTCAAATCACTGCTCAATTATCAATGAATTTTTACTACACAATCACGAAAATCCGGAATATCTTTGGCATTCAATGAGTTTCCCCAGTTTTATTTTCAAAAATAATAAATTATTATTATTAATAATCTTATTATCAAGAGGGCCTTCATGGTGAATTTCGTTTATTTATCATGGTCGTGGGATATTGTGGGAAAAATGGGCAAGAACATAATGGAGGATGACTATCACGCTTTAAAAATATGCATTATATGATTTGAGATGCTGGTCATTGACCAGGCCATGTTTTAACAGTTAAATCTAAAAGCAAAAAAAGACATTCTATTCTCGATTTTAAAATAGCTAAATATATTAGAGGTAGATGAAAATTGTCTTATGAGAAAAAATCGACGCGGCTTTTTAGGCTTCCAATAGATCGTAGTCTTAATTCTCGAAATGGCTTGATTTTACATTAAAATATTGAATCCTCTTTCTATAATCTTTCAATTTCAAAAATATTTAATAAAATTTAAATGATTGTTCCAAAAAAAGGCTAATTTGAAAAAGTAAACAAATTTCGTGTTTAAATTCATTAAACTCTGAACATTTGGTACCAATTCAAAAATATAATTTTATATATCCCAAGTTTTTCTTCTAAAGGGTTGAGTTCTATCAGCTTAAATTATGCAAAAAGTTTTTTTCGGTAGCTTAGATAGTTGAAATGAGTTAATGATACAAAAAATATTTGTTGAAAATCTCTATAAAATAAATCAAATCAGATTCCAAATCTATTAACATAATCAAAAAAGTTCATATAAATGTTGAAAAAAAGTGAAATATATATGTTACCGTGAGTCTGGTCATAATCGGTTTCTTTGACTAATCCTGATCCTAAAAATCATTTTTTGATCATTCTCTCACTTTTAAATCAACAAAAATTATCAACTCAAAGTTCAAAAAAATGGGAATTCGGCGCCATCGCTAAATTTTAAATATGCCATAAATTTCTTAAAATTTGATTTTTTTCAAATTTTTTTTCTTCAGATCCTGAAAGTGGAACCTACGATCTAGATTCCAAAAAACGTTGATCAAATTCAATTTCTTGATGAAAAAATTTATAATTTTGTAAAAATCCTAAATTCCCATCTTCATATTAATTACACCCTTCTCTTGCTCTTTCTTTTTCTATAGATAGACCAATACGAGACAGATGGCTACATTGTCAGGTAGCAAGCGAAAAACGTTATAGTCAATCTATGCCGAACAGCTCCCTAAACCCTGTTTAGTAAAAAGCTACTTGGTTCAAAATTATAATTCAGTCACCAACTAAGAATTAAAAATTATTGTAAAAACCATAGATTCAACCAACTTCATATCAAAACCATCATGATTTGAATCTCTAGACACTCGATGACGATTTTAACGATACTTTTTATTTTCAGTATATACACCTACTGTATAAAACGAATTTATTTTTACGAATAACATTCTTTAAAAGCATCGTAATACATGATGGTTTAGAATGACGCAAATTTTCTCTCTAGATAAGAGAACTCATTAAAAATATTCATAAATTAATGAAAAAATGATTTTTCGGTTTTCATTTACGCATCTCTTATCTCTTGTTGTCTGCTGTTAATGTCGAAAGATGAAATTGAAAAGTTACGCAAAATCAAAACTGAATAAAATGTTTAAAAAATTGTTTGCTAATCGAATTAAAGAGTGAAAATATTATGAGAATCTTGCTTGTTCTAGTTTTTATTTTGTACTTTTGTCTCTTAGCCTATTCAAAGAAGCCGGCGACACCAGCTAAACAAGGAGCAGCCACAGCTGTAGGAAGTGCAGGGGGCACTGCAGTTGGCGAAGATGAGGAAATGATCTCAAGAAGTGAAGAGATGCCAGGTACCCCAATACCAACAGGGTCCCAAAGTATGTCTCCGGTCGGCTACCAATCTTACTTTGATGAAGAGCCATCTTTACCGCGAGTGCTTGTTGGACAACCGAATCATAGTTCTTTCATGACTGGAGGTCAGGAAATGCCGGGTTCCCGAATGTTACTTTCGCTTGCCATAGCTAATCTCATGATTGCCCATAGTTCAGGCCTTCGAAAAAAGTACTCGAAAAACTTTCGACGAAAATGGTGTTTCCCAGTTATTTTTCATATAGATCAAACTTTTATGAATGCTAACACATATAAAAAGTATTATGCAATTTCAAAAATATTGACCATAAACAATTATCTGACATAACTTCCCATCATAATAACAACCCAAATCTGATGTTTCTCTATTTTTATATTTCCTTTAAAATAAAAAAGATGTTTGTTTATTGTGATTGTTTGTTATATATAGAGAGTTCTCTCGTGTTGTTGTTCAATTGGAATGCAAAATGCTTATTTGGTATTCTTTTTCGTCGAAATAATAGAAATTATTCATCAGAGTTCACGTATCATGAATTTTTGCAGATCAAGTATAAATTAAGCTGTGCTCATGAGCAGAAATGAACAAGATTAGAAGGGATGCAAAGTTTACTAAAAGTAATCCTCTTGGCCATTTTTCTCATACTTCAAATGGTTGTTGAGGCCAAGACAAAAACTGCAACAGGCGAGGAAAAGACAGCGGCCACTGGAGGAATGCAGAATATTACTGTTGCATCCGATTACACGTATCATACAATGTCGGCATCAGGGAGAGACTCGGCTGGTTATTCAATGTCGGATATGGAGGGGGACCACTTGCCACAAATTCTTTCCTACCCGAATACAATATTTACGGGGGCTCAGTCAACTGAAATGCCTGGATCGAGGGCTCTCCTCTCACTGGCTATTGCACATTTGATGATTAAACAATGCTGTTCACTGCGAAGTTGTTGTAGTGGCCTTCGTAAAATGTTTTGTCCTCTTCGTCTATCAAGTGACTATAGACCTGGGTTACTGCGTCAACAAAACACATATTACTATTTATCAAATCATAAGATTTTCATCCCGAACATGATTACAGTCAATGTCTACTAAAGATGGACACAGTAAGCAGATTCAAGAGACAAAGAACTAAAAGATAACTTTATTTTTTATATTGACAAGTAAAATGAATTATACTAAATGAGGCTTTTTTTAAATTACATCATCACATTCTGATTGAATAAAACAGACCATTGCATTTAGATTTAGTGATGAATCATCACTGATGATAAACCAAATAGAATCTGAAAAGAATTCTAATAGTTACTTAGCTATATAGAAAATTAATTTCTACATTCATCTATAGAGAAATTTGTTGTCAACTAAGCTAATACACAGATTTGACTACAAATAAATTTAATAGTGGGAAAATTGTTTTGTTCCATGATGGAATCGGAAATCTTTAAATAAGTACAGCCGGTCCCAAAAACTAAATGAACACTATATTCCACGGCGAGGAGTGCTAAATACACGAACAAATATATCATAATATACCTATTTTTATCGTAGATTTCATTGGTCCGGTCTAAATTTTATTTCATTTACCAGTTTGGACATAAGAAATACATTGATTTTTAGGCTCATACTGCAAGGATATTATAAGATAATTTAGTCGAAAATTGTATATGTTATTTTAAATGATCTTTCATCTGAGATTTATTTTGGTCGATTGATCTCTTTAAAAAAAATCAGAAAATACTGGTTACTTGTAAGCGACAGGGTTAAATTTAGGGATTATTACAAAAACAAATGGATAGACCATTGCCTATTTTCATAAGCAAATGGATATGCCAGACCTATTTTCATGAACAAATGGATGTTTCACATTTTCCCCAAAAACAAATGGACACACCTTGATATTTCATGAACAAATGGAAATTCCTCATTTAAAAATATATATTGGTCCACATAAATAGGAGTTGTGTATCAATTTCTTATTCAAAACATATTGCTTAAATTTTCCGCTATGAGTTCCATAACATTGGCTATCATATTCAGATCTGTTTTTAAATCATTCTAAAATATGTAAGAAAAAAAGTTTACTTCAGGGCAAAACAAAGAATCTGACCCTATGTAGAATCTGGCTCTGAATTGACAATTTACCCTATTACATATTACCGCGGCGCATAGAATGTTGAGCAGCCTTTATCATACTTTATGGGTTTAGATAGCTTGATAAAGTAATCGTGAAGAGCGATCTTTAGACGTCAGCTACGCTTTAGAAAAAACCAAACTCGAGCATGTTTTGAATAAGAAATTGATACACAACTCCTATTTATGTGGACCAATATACAGTTAATTACACAGATGATGAAACGCTAGTTGAATATTTTTCATACCAGAATTATATTTATACCTCTCTGTCCTGACCTCGATGATCAATAGATATCTCAACAACCAATCAAAATCGATGTTGGATTTTTTTGAATGAAAGAAATGTATGATAAAAAAATTTATTCATTGAAAGTGAAAACATCATTAAGTTTTTTGTTCTCAAGCAATGTAGAGACAATCTTTTAGATTAAGGTGCCTCTTTATCTCATGTAATTTGATTTTTCTGCTCACTCTGACCTCTTCTAAGAGTCGTCGATAAGCACATTTGAATGATCGAATTATACGTATATTTTTAAATGAGGAATTTCCATTTGTTAATGAAATACACAACGACGTGTCCATTTGTTCATGAAATATACAAAGATGTGTCCATTTGTTTTTGGGGTAAATGTGAAACATGCATTTGTTTATGAAATTAAGTCTGGTATATCCATTTGCTTATGAAAATAGGCAATGGTCTATCCATTTGTTTTTGTAAAATATGAAAATGGTCCATTTGTTTTTGTAATTATCCCTTAAATTTATGATTTGAAGTGTAAAAGTAGTAATCAGTTGAATGGTCTGGTATGAATAAAGTCAAGGTTTGCTGTTGTGTTTAATAAATAGATCAGGAATAGTTGAATCATTAACTTGATGATGAGTGAAATTTTCATCAAGAATCACGAAAAACTACAGGTAGGGTTCTAAAACCTAGAATAAATCTTCAGGGACGAATGCTTATATGCCTGAAACATGTCCTAAATTCTAAATACTAATGTTGAATCACAGTAAATAATAGGACAGAGGGGAGAGGAGGTTTCTCAGTGTGTCATTGATTGACAGATTATAATACAAATACATGTAGTGATTATGAGTCATGACGTAATGTAGTGGGAAAATCTTCACACATTAGACATGTTATTTTAACCTTTGACTTAAAACACCAGAGGGGAGGGGTTTCAGCATTCTGTCTATCCGTTTTGGCAAGATAAAGATTTTAGGATGATATTTTTCAATATCGATTTTTTTGGTTCAAATTTTGTTTCTCAAACTATTCTGGTGAATCTTGTGATTATAGTTTGATTTTTTAAGGAATGCACAAAATTTTATGCTCTTTCGAATGGTGTAAGTGTCTCTTTATGTGAAAAGTTGAAATAACAGAGTTATTTTATCTTTTTTATTATTCATCCTAGACAATTTTTTGTTAATGCATTGAAAAGAGAAAAAAAATTTCTTTCAAATAATATATAATGAGCAAAACCTAATTAAATTATATTAATTTTAAGATGGTTTAAAGAATTGGGGATGAGGTGAAAAACTGCTTATTCCTTATTGGCTAATGAGTGCTCAACGCTGATTGGCTGGAATTTTGGGGCAGAGAGGTATAAAACTAAAGCCTCCGTGATATTTTTAATCTATCTCGAGTCATCATGTGTCAAAATGACTGTTTTTATTAGAAAAATGGCAAATTTTTAGCAAGTATTGTGCTTAAAATGAGAAATTTTTGAGAAAAATAGCATATTTATAGCAAAATAATTTTTTATTCATCAACCTAGTTGTTGTTCGAATATAACATGAATACTTTTTAAAATTTCCATCTTTAAATGTCTTAAACTTAGTGGAATAGTATTTAATGCGAGAGAAACATCTTTCAACATCCACTGATGTAGGGTTACAATTCATTAGTAGTTTGTAGATCCTAGAGCTTATGTCATTGTTGGCCATCTCCATGACTCGGCGTGCATCATTATTGCTCAATCGTTCCTCTATGTAAAACTTTATTTGAAGAGGATCATCTTTAAGATCTATTTGTTCAATTAATCGGGCCTAATTTGGTAATCGAACAATACACCTTTGATCTTTTGCATACCAAACTGGTAATCCATTTTGACTTCGACGTCAACAACATCATATACATATGTTGTTTCAGGAATCTCTAAATTTCCGATCAAGATAGCACACTTTGAGCAGTTATTGATTTTGCTATCATCTATTTGAATAAAAATAGGTTTTTGCAAGATGGAGCTTTTGATTCTCTAAACTTCCTCGTTGAAAAAAACATCAAGATGAGTTCTTGCTGACACGCTGGAAAATAACTTAGAGGTATTCCAGCTTTCAAAAAACCCTCAGCAATGATTTTTCCGACATCAAACTTTTTCTCTGCATGTAGAGCAGTTTGCTTAGATGATCGTTCGATTGAGTTTTGTGCTTCTGGGTTCCAAAATGATTGATAATGCAGTCGTTATTTGACGCTTTGAAGGTTGAAGGACAAATTTCGCAATTGTTATATACAGGATTAAAACGGTCGAATTCAAAAGAAGATCCAAAACTAGCCATGAGCTTGAGAACATCCTTGGGATAGACATGATAGTAATAAAAAACTATAGGCTAACAATGGGTATTAACCCCTAATTAAAATAAAAATATTAATCCAATGAAATCAGGAACTATTTAATTAGATAAGAAAGTTTGTTAAAATATCTAGCCTAGTAACAAATGATAGAAATATCTTAAAAATGAAATGTTTTTCGATAAAAATGAGATTGAAATCCTATAGAAAACAGCATAGTGATTAGAAAATAAAAAAATTATAAAAATAGCAAATTTTGTCAAATAGCAAAAAAAAAAGAAAATTTTATTCGATAACTAATGGTAATTAGAATTTCAAATAAAGTGATTTATGATGAGAGGAAGATTCTGAGCACGATATTCAAATTAGCAAAATTTAGCATTTTTACAGCCCTAGTTATAAAGCAATAAATAATTTATTTGTAAAATCATTTTCAATAAATTTCATAACTACTTTTGAGTAAAATTGTAAATATTTTATATTAAATAAATCATTCATTCCTAATCTAACTTAGTCCAAGGAAAATAGACTTTAAATCGAGATGAAATACTGATCTATTTGATGTGCTAGCCAATAGATAACACCTGCAAGTGATAATCTTGATTGAAAGGTTTTGAGATAATTGTGTTCGAACCTGAAATTCTCTCTAACTGAGTTCAAGAAAAAACAAAATAGATTTTCAACATAACAATATATTATTTGTACAGGATAAATGATAATATTTACACTTTTTTGGTGTTTTATTATGCTTTTTTGATAAAGCTCTTTAGATGAAATAAACCTCTTAGAGTATAGAATAAGAGAAAAAGATAAAAATCAGGATAATTTATCCGGGCAAAGGTGTGACATTTTTCATCACAAATTTGAATAACTTGCAACCTAGATTAGTCATGTCAGATTCGATATGGTTCGATGCTGGAAAATGGGATTAAAAGTGACAAAAAAGAAGCTTATCTCGCTTCAGATACAATCCAGTTGGGATTCAAAAAAGTCAAAATATATCAAGGGTTTTAAATAAAAATCGACATTAAAATATCGATTGAAAAGAAGAATTCAACACACATTAGTTGATGGAGAAATTTCTCAAACCATCTGACTTGTAACCAATTGTTGTCGATTTACGGGTATGGTTGTAATTGGGGTAGGGTATATTCCATTGTTTCTATTCTGCTTGTGTGGCTTCCCTCTAAGTATGACACAGGTAAAGATTAGTAAAATCATGGCGATGATTCCACCGGCAATCATTCCAGCCATTTCACCATATGTTAGGATCCATTCTTGTTCCTCAACTGAAAAGGAACAGAAAGTTAGCAATCTTAGCTATTCTCGATAAAATTTGGGAATTTTTGAATCTTCACAAAAATTTTTAATTTCGAGCTAGATAAGCAATTATCGTAAAAGATTTTAGAAATAATACCGAATAATTGGAATTATTCCAGCTTACTTGGACACAAGATGTGTACAAATTTTTCAGGCCTTGTCTTTGGATCTTTGGGATATTGCGGGCCAGTTGAGACACAAGAAACTCTATTCAAATTCAACAGACCAAGTTTATTGCAGTTGATTTTTATCTTTGAGCTAGTTATTGTCAGTTTGTCAGTGGATCCGGAGGATTCTTCTTCAAAGTTTTCACGGTTCTTCTTAATACAATCATCAGTTTCTGAAACCTCGTGTGTACTATGCTGAATTTGTCGAATATTTTCTTGTGTCTGAAAAAAAAGATAGAAAATATCAATTAACACTATTAAAATTTAAATTCTAAAAATATTTCTCCGCATAGCCAAAAATACAAGCTGACTTTTTTGATGCCGATAAATTGACCATATTCAAGAAAAAGTTGAATTTCTAAAATTTGGATCATTTTCCCCCAAGATAATAGGAAAATTCAGAATAATAGGGAATTTATCTATTAATTTTACTACTTGCAAATCAATGAAATTTTGATCAAAACATTAAATTTCCTATGGAAAAGGAGTCTTAGAGTATTTTAGATGTCAAACTGACCAGAAAAGAGCATGGATAAATCCTAAGAAATATTTTTAAGAAGAAGACTGACAATGGGAAATATCTTCATTATGCCAGATTCAGTCCTATATCGCATAAAGTTGGCTTAGTGATTGGTCTAAGAAGAAAAGCAAGTCCGGAGGAATGGTCGAACAAATTAGAGAATTCTAAGGGTAGGGTTAAAATTTTAACCTCATTTTTGTACCAACTTTTCTTATAGAACTATCTTTTTTAAGTATTATTTTGAAAATGCTGAATTTTTCAAATCGCCACTCAATTTTTAATGAATTTTAACTTTGCAAGCACTAAAATCTGGAATTTATTAAGTTTTATTTTCAAAAATACTCCCTCTTTAATAACTGTGTAAAAGTTATCCCTCTAATTTCTGCCCCTCAAGAATCTCTTTTGTAAATCGTGACTACTTGTAAGCAGACATATTTACCGAAAAATAGGCTAAAAATTTATTTTCAACCAAATTAATACCTTTCGATAGATATTTTTCTGCTGATCATTTCTATACCATGTTTAGTAGGGCTATTTCTAATAGAATTTGCAGAAAGTATCTTTCAAATTTTTCTTGAAATCTTAAAAATCAGAATTAAAAATTCTTCCTGACTATTTTTCTCACATATGGGGTGGGGGCTATAATAATGACTAATGTTCGTATTGTTTTGGGACGCAGTCACAGGACCCCGTAAGATCCCCAGAAAAATTTCTCGCTTTCATCTGGCATCAAAGGAATCTAAAATCTTTTGTATTGCATGAATTGAAACCGTATATGGTCAATCTATTCTGTGTATGCTTTCCTGATGGGGTGGGCAATACTTTTACTTCATGTGAAATCATGAAATTTTCATTCAAAATGAAGCATGATATTCGCCTAGACGTTAACAAGCTTGTGGGAAAACCTCATCTGTAATTTCTTCTATTCTTGGTATCTCCATGGCTAGAGTTAAATATTTTCTAAGATCAAAAATCGTCAAGTCTGACACTCAGAGATTCTATGACGAGATCAAAATTTATTTGCTCAATATTGATAAGCCAATAAATTACGAAGAACTACAGAAAAATCTACGTGAAAAAGCAGAGGATCTGAACTTGAAATTCACTCGGGAAATAATCAGACAATTTCTCGAACAGAATCCTCAGTTTAAATAGTTAGTTTCTCTTACATTAATTACATTATAGATTTTTCGAAGAAAAGAATATTGTATTAAAGACAAGCTTGCAATTCTTGATCGATGTGAATTATATGGGAGAAAGAATGTCTCTCACCAAACAGGTATCAGTTTGGATTGTATTAGGCATTCTAAAATTTGGAGAAGTGAATAAATCCATCTTATTCCAATTGCGATAGTTCTTGTTATTTATCAAAAATCCGTCATACAAAAGTTGAGTTTGAGGTAGTAAATCATATCACTATTTCAGATAAAAGCATTGCAGATAAAAGGTTTATCCAAATGTTTGGGGTCCTGTGACTGCATCAAACAATACGAACATTAGTCATGAATGACTCATTTCACAAGTGATGTGTATAATATCCCCACCCCATATGTGAGAAAAATAGTCAGGAAGAATTTTTAATTCTGATTTTTAAGATTTCAAGAAAAATTTGAAAGATACTTTCTGCAAATTCTATTAGAAATAGCCCTACTAAACATGGTATAGAAATGATCAGCAGAAAAATATCTATCGAAAGGTATTAATTTGGTTGAAAATAAATTTTTAGCCTATTTTTCGGTAAATATGTCTGCTTACAAGTAGTCACGATTTACAAAAGAGATTCTTGAGGGGCAGAAATTAGAGGGATAACTTTTACACAGTTATTAAAGAGGGAGTACTGTAATCTTATCGTTAAGAGGACCTTCATGGTAAATTCCGTTGTTTTATCATGTCTGTGTCAAATTGTATTAGAAATGAAAAATAAAAGAAAACCAGTCAATGATTATTGTATTCAAGTAAAAACTTTTTATTATTCAGTGAATAATATTCACTCATGTTTACTTTACAATACTCATTCTCGCACTCTCCCTCATAATTTTGACCCTTTTCCTCTATTGCAATGTACATAAACACAAGTAAATATTGTACAAGCAGACAAAATAGTTTGATTAGTCATCATCATTATAGAAATAGTACGTGTGTGTGCATCCCTAAAAAATTCTGAATGAATCGATGAGATGATAGTAGTAAGTATAGTTTCGGTAGGATGCATAAACTAACCTACTACTATTTCATTCATTTATACAATTTACAATACACGTTCATTTTATGACCAGCTAAAATCATATAGTAGTAGTCCATTCATATTCATACAAGAATTTCATTTTAGATAAAGAACTACTAGGAATACAAATATATATACTCTGGTAGTTTTGGTTGTTTTATTTTCTTCTATGAAAAAATACAACACAGGAATAGGAGAGTGTTGTAGGAACATTGAGAGAGACACACACACAAACACGAATAAAATTAACTTTTTTTTAAATAAATAAATAAACTTGAAAGGGGTGGACGAAGATGGGCGCTTCTCATGGGTGGAAGGAGAATAGAGAGAAAGAGTCAATAATAAAATAGGTAGAATTTTTATTGAAATTCTCATTAGAAATACTCAAAAAATGAGTAATTTCTAGTGGACCAAAGGTGAGAAATCAAAATGTTTAGAGAAAATCAAAAGAAAAACTCATTACTCAGTGAGGGATGAGTAATTTTTTTGAAAACCACATTATTGTTTGTTTGGATGAAAGACTCATGACTTGAGGGATCAATCTATTCTAGGGAGAAGAGTAAAACAAGAGACTATAATTTGAATTTTTGGCTAGTTTCTGGAGATACAAGAAAGGAATTTTTATTGTGTGCATTAGAGTGGGGTGTAATTTTCAACCTCATATTGGTACCAACTTTTCTGATAGAAATATCAATTCTAAGCATTATTTTGTATAGAGGCATGTGTCGAAAATTCTTCACCAGTTTGAAAAATCTAGAATTTTTACTACGCAATCACTAAAATCCTAAATATCTTGGCCATTCAATCAGTTAGATATTTCTTCACATTATTTTTGTATTAGTTTCTTATATTAAAAAGAATTGAATCTGAAAAAGAATTTGACTATTTTTTGATTTTTTCGAACTTGCGCTTAAAGTTTTTGTTGATTTCGGAAATATTTAATACAAAAATCATGTGGTTCAAAAATGTCTGACTATCCGAGAAATTCTTATCTTCATATCGGCTGGTTTTATTTTTGAAATGTAGCATTTAAAATCGGTAGAAATAGTCGACCTCGAAAATTTTTATGAACCTGATTTATTTTTAATACCTCATATGATTTTTTATGAAAAAAAGTATGAACAGATTCACTTGATTTACTATGGGAAATACCAAAACTTTGAAATTTCGGGGTAAAACTCTAACATCAAATCTCTAACCTTTTGAAAACTTTCTATGCAATACTAACAAGTAGTATCATTCTCAAGTCTCTGATTCTTCAAAAAAGTTGAGATTTGCCTCGTTTTAATTCCATATTCCACAAAAGATCTTAATTTGATAAAAATTTGCTAATCGTGTAGAGAATGTTTTTAATCAATGATAAAAGGTAACAGCGTCTTTGTAGATTTGCTCCTGAAAATCTGTCAACCTTTGCTACTCGTCACACAACAGCTTATTTGAAAATTTTCCCTATCAAAAAATCAGGTAATAAAGTAAAATCATTGATTCATTATAAATATCAACTCTCCAAAGGCTTTACTATGAAAAGTGCTGTACAAGGCAGTTATTAACTAAATGAACTTAATTTTGGCAATAAATGGGATATGAAAAAGAAAAAATTTGAGTAACATTTTGAAAAAAAGATGTTGCATGAAGGTCACGTAAACAGCAGGGAAGATGGACAATAAAAGAACACGGCCAACTTAATAAAAAGTGAGGCTTTTCAAATTGCTCCCTTGAAATTGAAATTAAAAAACAACTGTGTGTAATACAGACACACAAACACAACTAGCCAGTAAATTACACAAAAACATGTGAGGAGGGAACGATATATATAATAAAACAGCAATTACACTTCCACGCGTAGTATAAAGCAAGTATACGTATAGAAATAATATTTATGCACGTACAGCAGAGCATCATACTGGAAGAGGCAGTTGTACAGAGAGAATTTTTTCATTTTTTTCAAGAAACTACTATTATCATTATACCCTCTTGTTCAGCTTCATTCATTCATTGAAGAGGGGTAGAAGAAAGTGGAAAGAAAAAATTTTTTTTTTCAAAAAGCTATAAGCTAACAAAAACACATGGTTTAGATGATGAGATCAGAAGGGAGATCTCCCTTTGATAGAGAAAATAAAAGAACTGATGATGATGATGATGATGATGAAAGGGGATATTTTTACTTCTCCTGCTGATATGGGCAGATGTATCGAGTGGAAAATGCATGTTTTGGAGAAAATTATAAAAATATCCCCTTCTACTTGTATGGACGGGAAAAGAGTAGGGGGTGGTGGTGGACAACAACAGTAAGTATGGGAGAGAGTACATTCTTTTTTTTGACATGATCATTATCGACATGACATGATTAAAAAAGAAAGTAAAAGAGAATCATATATAGTCCATATCTCTAGTGGGAGAGAGAGAGCTGGTGCACACAAAAATAACAATTTGACACAAAAAGAAAAAAATGTTTTACGCCAATTTATACTACATTTGGAAATGATACTAAAAGTAGCTTTGGTTTATTGTCTTGATTTGCACTAATCAAGTTTGATTTTTGATGATAAACGCACGTCCAAGATTGTTTTGGGTTAATGCTCAAATAATCAATATATTTTAAATATTCCTCAGTTTAACTTTCAAAGGGCCAAAATATTAGGCCTAAAAATTCTTGTAGATATAAAGATCCAAAAAAGATACACACCATTAAATATCCTGTTTGTCAATCTTCTCGAAAAAAGTTGGACCAAAAGTGATTTTATCAGAATTGACTAAATTTTAAAAATCCTATTATTAAAGTTGGTAGATATGAAGTTGGAAAGTTTGATCATGGGTCTTGTCTTTTTTGCCAACTTCCTCAGAATATAAGCAAAAAGATCGAGAGGGTAAAATTTGAAAATCTCAGATCTTGTCTGGATCCTCACTCCTAAAAAACCCCTCCTTGAAATATCTGGTCTACATTCCCTTTTGGCTCCGAAAGATTGCTGCCACTGCCACACTTTTCAAAAACCTAGCCCCATTAACTTCTAGCAGTTACAATAAAATATCAGGATCTGGCAAATCAGGAAAAGTAAACGGAAGTTGATAATCAAATTGATACCCAACCTGTAATTATCACTGAATCAAAAAGGTGTGCAATTAAGAAAGGAGGAGTCAAAAGAAAAAGATGCAGTGGGCAGTTACAACTGGATCCTTTTCTCAAGAAGAGATAATGAACTCAGTCAAACCCTACCCCTCCTCTCTGAGAAATTCTTTCAGTAAAATCGTCAGTAATCCTATCAGAGCAATTTTTTCATTATTTATGTATAAATATAAAGCGGGTGTAAGAGTCTGATGAGAACCGGTAAAATAAAAGCTTTATTACTCATCATTCACTCGTCTTCCAAATCCTCTGATTAGAAATTAATATTTCTACTGTTTCAGATAAAACTAACTTATTTCACTCATACCTTTATTCTCTCAGTTGAGATAATCGTAAAATTTCGTATAATGTAAGAGAGAGCCAAGCCAAGTTGGAAAAACTATTCACTTTTGTGAATTCCACAAGAGTACACTGATCTAAATAAACAACAGAATGCAGAACCGAGAAAAAAATGTTTACGCCAAAAAGTACTAGTCAAAAATAGAATTTATAGAATATGGGTTCAAAAGTATACATGATGCATCAAAAAATGAATTTATTTAAAAAAAACCAGGTGAAATTGTTTTAAGTCGGCTCTTTTCTAAAACCAATTTTGAAGAGGTTTAAATTCTTTATGAAAGAGGTTAATTCATGAGGCTCTCGGAGGTGGCAATAATCTTACTGTTATAATGGAAATGTTGGTGAACATTGAGCAGTGTTGGATTCAGCTTTTTGGCAAAAGAAGAAAGTTGAGATCTAATGAAAAATTAGGTCTATTACTCTATTCTAATTTTAGAACAATCATCAAGCCTGTGAAATGATTTTCAAGACAACTCTTTTCGAAAAGGTATTATCGCTAGAAATAATTTATGAGTTAAAAGCTTATTTCAACAATGTTTATTAATTCATTAAAATTTCTCTGAAAAGAAGTAATTCATAAACTTTGAATATAAGTTAACATTTCTAAACAAAAGTATAAGGTATGCTTTCGTTCTAAGGAGTATCCACAAGAAGAGAGTGAATAATAATTATTGTCAGAATTCTGAATCATCAACAAAACTGTAGGAAATGATACAAAGAAAATAACATGACTTGTTCTATTTACAAGCAAGTCATAAATCTTGTTTTGTTTTCAAATATTTTCAACAGACCGTCAGATTTACTAAATAAATTCATGAGGAAAATGTTTCTAGAATCTAGCTAATCTCAAATTATTTTGATGGTGTCAATTGAAGAGTCTACTGACTCGAGAAATTCAAAAATAAATTACAGATTAGGTAATAAAAATATTTTAATACGTTTTTACGCTTTAGGAAGAAAGGTGAAAAAAAATTTTTTAATCTACATTTTATCATGAGAAAGATGGGCATTCCTTACCATGTCTTTCCTCACGATGAAAAAAAACAACAAGTCACTATACTCTGGTGTGCTACAAGGGGCCATTTATCTTCAACCTTATTTTCTCGAATGTGACACCCTCTGCCTCGAATGTCAAACAGTTCAAGTAGACATCACTATCCTGATCCCCGCTTCATAATGGTCGTGATTCAATCCTTAACGAGATTGCTCACATTGAAAATTCCCTATGGAAGATTGGTCTTAAAATCAACCGACATAAAACTAAAGTTATGGTTCTCAAAGGTAGATCACTCTAATCTAAACATTCATTCTCATGAAATCCTTAAAAAGATCTGCATCAAAAGCTATACTCCACGAAATGGTCAATGCAACCTGCGGTCAGTTAGAGGAAACTCAATGACAAGAAAATTGCTGATATTTTTTCATATTTATCAACTTTTGTACCTGATAATCACATTAAGCTTCTTAACTATTTTATTTGAAGAGCCTACTGACTCCAGAAATTCAAAAAAATCATGTACTATTTAAAAATTACAGATTAGGTGAAATATTTTATTACTTTTTTTCGCTTCAGGAAGAGAGGTTAAAAAATTAAACAAATTCTACATTTTATTAGAAGAGAATGAGAAAGACAGGCAGATTTGTTTGTTTTATTATTTCCTATTTCACTGACTACTGCTTGTCCATAAATGAGAATAATGAGAAAAAAAGAGGGAATTCTGATAAAGAAACAATTAGTGGAGAAATGAAAATAAAGGTGGTCATTCCCAAAAAATCACTCACTGAATTCGAGAGATACCAAACAAGGTTTGTAACAGGGAATCCACATTGAGTGGTACAGTCTAGTTCAATTGTTCGATTGTGTCTCAAATCATAGGGGCGAGTTTTAGTCCCAAGTCCAATATCATCCTTGTTATACGAAAGATATGATTTTTCAGCAATTGTTTGCTCTACGGGTGGCATTTCAAAATTACTTGGACGAAGGAAATTTTGGGTGGCAGGAACTTTAAAATGAGAGTTGATTGAAAAAGAACAAGATTTGAAACTAAATTATAACAACTTACCATAAACTGATAGTTTAATAGATTCAGATGAATGACCTTGCATACATGTCCATGTTCCCCGGTCAGACCAAGAAACTTTTGGTAAAGTTAGAAATGATTCATTTTCTGAGCATTGAATTTCGTATTTTGGAAAGAATGTTGAACATCCTTCAGCTACAGCTGTATCTCTCAATTGAATAATCCGAGAAAATTTTGCATTTGCCTTGGAATTTTCAAGAGATTTGCATATGACAGTAACATTACCGTTAAGAAATACTGGATTGGTTTTAGATGAGATATCAATTGAAACATTTGAAAGGGTTAAAGGGAGCACTAAAAATTATAAATATTTAACAATTACATATCATTAAAAAGATCTGAAACAGCATCATATTAGATGTCTACAATCATTGCTAAAACAATGTAAATTTGAATGTGTGCCATATGTTATTTTAAAACTTGTCTCAACTAATTATGTTCATGTTTGTTTATTCAGCAAAAAATATTGAAATTTTTGATAATTTTAGAGAAAATTCCTCAACATGGTAGGTTAACTATGATTATCTTTAGCTTTTCTTTTCATTCTTCAAGACTCTGGTCGGTAAAGATATAGTTATTGAATTAAAAAATGATATAAGGTATTCTAAATTCTTTATTGCTCTAGTATTTGTGGTACTTTACAAACGGTTGATCAATATCATAACTTCAAGCTAACAGATATTGTCGTCACAGATCCAGAGAAACATCCTTACTTGGTATAATCTTTTTCTAATAATATTTTACAGGCGTCCGTTAAAGATATTTTCATCAGAGGATCAATAGTTCGATATGTTCAACTCCCGGCAGACGAAGTCGACACTGTCGAACTTCAGAATGCTACCCGCAAAGAAGCTAGCTTAGGAAAAGCTCAGACAACAGCATAAAATATTCTTCTTATTAATAAACAGCTGTCTATTTACTACAAAATATTTGCATCAAGATTCCGGCACTAACTGAGGCGTTAAGTGAATACTGACCTTGATGTTGGCTAACTGAACCTGGTATGGTTACTGTGTAGTCACAATTTGAAAGAGTTTCTTCAGAAAGACCTAACTCTTCATTTCCGATTGCTAGGTTGATGGATTTATTCAAATTATTTTTTCGTAAAATTTTAGACAATGTATTAGGATGATAATTATTAGAATCTGCAAGTCGACAACTTGTTCCGATTAATAAATGATTTTGAGAATGGACATCCATAACACTGTCAACTCCATAAATCTCTAGATAATCGAGAGCACCGCAGCTAACCTTGGAAACTAGCGGAGAGCAGGCTGAATAATAGAATGGGCAGCATATCACTTGATCGAACCCAAAAAAGAGAGCTGATCTCAAGATACTCCCAATGTTCAGAGTGTCAGTAACTCGCTCAAGGAAAAGAATATTACCATTTCTAATATTCCTTATGCTTTGAATCGGAAATAGACTTGTCTCGAGAACAACATTTTGATGAGAACGATAATTTGAGAGTAAATTTAAATCTTTTGATTGAACCATGTGAATCTTGATATTTGTACTAGATGCCAGTCGAAGAATTTCTTCTAGTGACTCAGTCTTGTATGTATTCTTGACAACTTCTGATGGTGATTTGTAGTAAAGGTTTAAAGATTTTCTCCTGGCAGATCTCAACACACTCAAAACACTATTGATACCATAAATGAGTTCAGTTTTCATGGCTAAAAATTTTATCTCGCTTTGAAATTAATAAAACGTTAAATATTTAGATTTTTTTAATAAGGTAGTACAATGTTAAAACAAGTAGTTTTAATGAATCCTATATACGAAAAAAAAGTATCAGAAAAAAGACTCTGGACTTTAGAAGTCTTTAAAGAGTTTACCCTTACTGCAGGAGAAGATCTCAACTTTCACGGACTAGAATCTTCAGGAAAAGAGATTAAATTTGAATTAGAAGACCAGCCTCATTCCAAAGCTATTAGGTGTCTGAGTCTGTCACCTTCAGGAAGATATCTTGCTTCAGTTTCATTTGATAGTCAGATTAAAGTATGGAAGGTAGATGGAACGAAAATAGTTTTAATAAGCCTTCTTGAAGGCCATCTGAATGAGGTTAAGTGTGCTTCTTGGTCCGCTGATGAACGCTACTTGGCCACTTGTAGCCGTGATAAGAGTATTTGGATTTGGGAATTCGACGAAGAGGAAGATTTTCGATGTGAGAGCGTCTTGCAAGACCATGATCAGGATATCAAATTCTTAAATTGGCATAATCAGGAAAATGTGAGTTTAATGTTCTACAAGTTTTTTTAAAATCTTATTAATCTGTGATCTAGTTTCTGATCTCAGCAAGTTTCGACAACACAGTCTGCATCTACGAAGCTGACTTTGAGGACTTTGCTCTTCGCAAGAAATTGGATCATTATTCTACAGTTTGGTGTGCGAAATTCAAGCCGGAATCTTTCATCATCGCCACCTGTACTGAAGATGCAACTCTTAGGATATGGTCTCCATATGAGAATAGAAATTCTCAAAACTTTTTTAATTCCTATAGATGCATTTCAATTCTTAAAATGGAAAATACTCTACCCCTCTATACACTAGATTGGTAAGTTATAATTCATGCTAAATTAACTGTGTTAATGCTTGAGACAATTTATTTATTTATACAAATGAAACTGCTTTAGTGAAAAAATTAGATATTTTAAATTTGAATATACACTTAAAGTAGAAAAAAGTTTTTCGAGTAAGAATAAATCAATATTAATCTAGCATCTTAATATTTAAGGCATTTTCGTGGAGACTTTCTTGCAATTGCTGGTCAAAGTAACAAGATCATTGTATACAAGACTAGGGAAAATAATTTAAACTTCTCACTTGAACTACTCAGAACATTTAATTTGGCACATTCTCAAGATATCAACTGCATCAAATGGAATCGTAGTGAAAGCAGTAACAAATTATTCAGTTGTGGAGATGACGGCTACTTGAAATGTTGGGAAGTGGAGTTTTAATGAAAAACTGAGATTATATTTTTTAATTATTGATAAATGTATATCCAGATGTCGAATACTGAGTTACATGGAAACAATATCGTTACAAGAAAATAGAGAATTTACGAAAAGACTGAATGCCTCATTTCTCGTCTGAATTGCTTTTTGATGTGGCATAAACTAAAATATAAACTAAGAAAGTCCATCTCACTTATAATAGCTACTAAAAGGACCAAACCAACAATTCCCAGAACTATCCACATTTTCATGTTTTGCCAAAAATATTTCCTTCTTACTCTACGGCTTACAGCTTCAAACTGCCTTGATTGGGCACTCAATTCATCTTGAAAATTAAGAAACATAGAATATACTAGTTCTCTCTCCGATATCGGCAAGTTTTTGGTCTCTTTCAATAACCTTCTCAACATTATTTTTCATAATGCCAATGACCTTGAGTAAATATATAGCTATGAATTACTTCGTCCACTTGATTTTTGCTCTGCTGAAACGGGTCATCATTTGAAGGTGCACTAGAATGAATAAAAATTATTTAACTTACCCTTGAGAGTTGTATGGATTGTTATTAAAGGACCTAGAGCCATCAATAGTTAGATATTTATGCTTACATTCTGGAACTGCCAACTAAACTATGATACCAACAAAACAAATTTTTATAAATCTGAGGCTTTATTTTTCAATCAAGTTTCGTTTCAATTCATAAATGGTTTAAATGCTATCTGTGTAAGTTGATAATTTTACCCGTTTTAGGACATCATATATTTCAAATATCTATTCTGGATTCAAAGAAATCAATTCCTCTACTCTTTCCGGAGCTATTGATGTGATAATTGTTGAACAAGAAGATGGAACTTACAAGTGTGGCCCATTTCATGTTATATTTGGTA
The DNA here is from genome assembly GCA_012064415.1 of Gyrodactylus bullatarudis. Classification (NCBI taxonomy): domain Eukaryota; kingdom Metazoa; phylum Platyhelminthes; class Monogenea; order Gyrodactylidea; family Gyrodactylidae; genus Gyrodactylus; species Gyrodactylus bullatarudis. The sequence goes on from SSNU01000068.1 coordinate 93,900, forward strand.
AACTTGGAGCTCTTACTCCTACTGATAAAAATGTCGAAATATATGTAAACGGTCATCATGTCGATTCGATTCATATGCGTTTAGGTAGCAATGGAGATGCTTACTTTGTCGATACTGCTGATTCTCCAAATGTTGAAAGTGATTCAGAATTTCCTGCTATCAGTAGATCTAGATCAGTGGAAGACATTGCCATAAGTAGTTCTCGTAAAGGAAAGAAAAGAGCAAAATCCGATGAAAAAACTAGTTCACTCTTTATCAAAGGAGAAGATCTTAATGTTGCTTCCACTGAGGACTTGTCCATACCAGAGAATTCAAATTCTGATTCTGAGTATCCAGATAATAATGCAACAAATATAACATGGGAATGGGGAAGCTTTCCCGAGAAAATTGAGAGAGAGCAATCTTCTAGTGACAGGGAAACATCATTTTCGGAACTCCCTGCATCTCCAATGAGTGCCTGTGGGGGCCTCTATCTGGATGATATCGATAAAATTGATTTTGAAGACAAGAAAAAGTACATTTACCCAAAAAAGATTGACAGATATCTTCCAGATGCTGGGTACAAATCCGATGGTGAAAATTCGAATCCTTCCCTAGAATATTGTTCAACCCAGTTTTCCCTCTGCGGCAATCTTAATTCTTCTCTGACAATGGAAAAATTTTATGCCTCTCTTGTTACCTATGAAGAGTTTATCAAGGATCCCTCCAACATTTTAAATAATCCCAATTTGGTGGTCTTATTTAATTCAAAGTTTTACAATTGGCAAACTGCTGCTCCAATCATCATGTCATCTTTAGTATTTCGAACTGAATTACCTCATAGGGTGGTGAAAAACCTTGAGGAAACCTTCATGCCTAAACCATATTCACGCAAGAAATGGTTCATGTGGGGTGGCTATGGGGAAAAGGAAAAAATGGAAAATTGGTCAGAGCCTAGCTCATTGAATAATCAAAGTATCCCAGTTGTCTGTGAGTCCAAAGAAACTAATTCAAATGAGGAGGAAACCCAACCACAATTAGATTGTATCAAAGTCAAGAAACGTAACCGTTTGACAGACTCAGAAATTGACAGTTTGGACTTGAAATATGGTCACAATGAGATTGAGTTTAGACTTGTCTCACAATACCAGGGCACATATAGTTGCATGGCTTCAATTTTCCTATGGGATAGTAAAGATAAAATTATTGTCTCTGACGTTGACGGTACCATTACAAAGTCTGACATTTTGGGTCATGTTTTACCCTTAATCGGACGAGATTGGACTCATGAAAATGTTGCAAAATTGTTCAGTCGCCTACAAGATCATGGCTATCAATTTATCTATTTATCGGCTAGGGCTCTTGGACAATCGAGTATAACCAGAGGTTTCCTCCGCGACATTATACAAGAAGACAAGTACAAGTTGCCTGTTGGACCAGTCCTCCTTTCTCCCACTTCAATTCTTCACGCATTTCACCAGGAAGTTATTGTGAGAACGCCTGAAAAATTCAAAATCAGCTGCCTCTCTGATGTGAAGAATCTCTTCCCGCCCACTTGCATGCCACTCTACGCTGGCTTTGGCAACAAGGTGAATGATGCCCTTGCCTACAAAGAGGTTGGCATTGACATCAAGAGAATATTCATCATCAATCCAAAGAGCATTATTACCAATGAATTTGTCAACGATTGGTCGAGCAGCTACAAAGATCTCTACGACTACGCTGACTGTTTCTTTCCTTACTATAAGCGCCATTCTAAGGATAATGAACTTGAGCAGACCGACTTTTCTGACTTTAACTATTGGAACCTGAATAGGACCTCTGACCAGAACAAGCCTCCTCCAACATCTCCTTAATCATCTACTTTGTGATCATTCAAATCTCCCCGCATTACACTTACAAAAATCTAGATTTAAATTTATTTTGATTACTTTCATACAATAATAAGTACATATATCACATATATATTGAATCATCTCATATATATATATATTCAACTCATACCATATATGTATGTAGAATTAAATGCTGAAATATGGATAAGGGGCCTGAACTTTTATTTGTATCTATAGATTGATATATAAAATTTATAAATCAGGATACTCTTTCCTTGTGTGAGAATCATTTCGGAGAACCATTATATATCGAATGATACAAGTCTTATTGTACATATTTAAACTGTTATCATAACAGCTGTTATTTATTTAATACATTTTTTTTTCGAAATTCTTTTACTTTTTAAAAACTGTCTATCCTATTCATAATAATCATTTCGTCTTTTTTATTAGGAGGAATTTGATATCTACAAGGAAAAGGTCCGCCAGTGTAAGAAAATTGATCAAGCCAGACTGCTAGCATTATACGGTCTTTTCAAACAGGTTTGCAATCTACTTGGCTAATTTCAACCTGTTTTTTTTTGAATTTCTTCACATTTTTCAGATTACAGAGGGCGACTGCAAAAAAGAGAAGCCTTCCTTTTATCAGTTTGAGGCAGTGGCCAAGTGGTAAGTGTGCTTCCATTAGAAATTTGTGTGAACATAATAGTTATCTCATATTTCTAGAATATTAGATTTGAAAATATGCATTGACTTTCTTAAATGCCTAAATCCCGTTTTCCCCGGGAACCTTTAATTTTCCCTAAATTTACCTGGTTTTTTTGAATCAATATTTTCTTAGTAGAATTTATTGAAGAGAGATGGCTAATGAAGAAGTATCAACAGTAAAAAATATATATTTTTCATATTCCTTTAGGAACGCTTGGAATGAGCTCAAAGGGACTTCCAAGGAAGCAAATGCCAAAAAATATGTTGAGATTGCAAAAGAATGCCTTAAAGAGGTAAGTTACCCATTCATCTAGATGCCCGGTAACTTTTTTTAACTTTAATTTTTCTTCTTCAAAACTATCAGGAAGGTTTCGAATAGTCTGTAGATGTATAACTCATTCGGCCTACAATGTTGAATGCTTTTAGCACAATATTCTTAAACACTATTATCATTTATTATTATAAAAAAACAAATGGTTTTTTCTATTCTACATCTAAAGAATTTATATGGGTGAATCCAAATATACATTCAACTAAATAAAGAATTTTTTATTTCATGTTTATTCTTAATAATTTGATCTGATCAGACCAATTTTTGAAGAGTCCCTAATCATGCCTATTTTGTTGAGATGATTCCAGATTTTCTTTTTTGGCAAACTGTCTAAACAAGTAATAAAAGTAATTGAAAACTCAGTATGTTAGACCTATTTTGAAAGCATTGTGTTGTGTGAGTTGAAAAAATATATTTTTCCCATTTAAATCCTAATCCAGCTTCCTTCGTTAATTTAAGGTTTTTCTAAATGAGATAAATACTATTATATAAAATTTTAGCTGCCGTCTCTTGTTTATACCCATCATTTCTAGAATTTTAGTTTAATATTTCGAATGTTGCTTAAACTGAATGAATCAAGGTAAGTTTAATCGATTGCACGTTGAAAGTAACTATAAAGACTAGCAACGTAATAAGGGTTTTTTTAACAAATAGTTTGTCTAACTGTGATTGATTACTCTCTATTTATCTATTTCGAATGACATATATTTTTGCAATTTTCCAAATCCTAATGAATGATCAAATGTAGGTGTAATTTCTGCCCAAGAGGATAATCTCTGTCACCAAATGCAGGAAAGTGATAGCATCCAGGTTTTAACACAAAGCCAGTTAATATGAAGATTAGAATTTACTGTTTTTGTAAAAATACTCCAGAATAGAGTAGGCTAAATTTTTCAACTTTTCCCAGCCTTAGTCTAATTTTGAAGATTATTGAAGACTAAGCATTTTTTCCTATAAAACCATACACGTTTTCCAGCTTGTTCTGATATACAAAATCTCGATTGAAAACGAAAATTTTTGAACTTGCGTCAAGATTTTTTCAATGAATTTTACTACGAGAAATGAAAAAATTGATTAAGGCATAAAACATTGTTCGTATTACCCTACTCCAGAGGAAAAATATTTTTTGTACCTTGAATGTTGTAGGAATGAAAAAAAATCCCGAAAAAAATTAGCATTACGTTGATCGATACAGACGATTCTCAAACTTATTGGGACTTCTTAGTATGTTTCTAATATACTATTGTGATGAAACTGATCCATTTTCTCTAATGCTCGTTTGATTGCAAACCAAAAATGATTTTTTCATCAAAAGCAGGTCATTTCAGTGTATTGATTATTTTTTTCCATCTAATCAAAGCATGATTGAAATCAATATTCTGCAAAATTTCATCATTTCATAAACATTGGCTTTTGAGAAAGATTTAATTTATCTATCACCACGATGATTGGTCGTCTGACCCTTGGACTCGCATACAATTAGTTATTTTAGTCTTTAGCGATAGAAACTAACCAAATAAATTAATGGCCAAAGTATATACTCTTCTAAAAATAAAATCAACGACCTAATATATTGTACCATTGTATCATTATAGATAATATAGAAATTTTTGAAGAAACAAACTAATAAACTAAACTTTACTTGAAAAATAGGAAAGTATTACCCCAGAAAACAATTCAAACAACAGAAATTCATCCTCCGACGTATTCAGCGCTAAAAAGGTTAGCAGAATGATGATTGAAGAAGACACCAACAACGTCTTGAATGAATCAGTCTTGATAAAACTGGTCAAATGCAACGACGAGACAGAGATAAAGAAACTGATTGCAACAGATAAAGAACAAATCAATAAACCAGATGACCTCGGTATGATGCCATTACACTGGGCTGTTGATCGCAATAATAAAAATATCATTCGAATTCTATTGGAGAATGGTGCCAATGTGAATGCAATAGACAAATCTCTTTCAACACCATTGCACTTTTGTAAGATGGTTTCTTTTTAAATGGTTTTTCATTAATGAATACATTTTTCTCTAATAAATCATCCATCTATGAATCTACAGGGTTATCAGAGAGAAAAGTTTCCAACTAAACTACATTAATCATTACATTGATAAAGATTTCAAGGAAGAAAAGCCAATCAGACTTTTCAGTATTATACTACTATTATATGTCATATTGGAAAACAATCTCCTCTGTCTTTACATCGTGACTCTATAAAATGATTGGCTAATTTCTAGTCTCTCTCTCTCTCTAGCACACTTGGAAATTAGTGTGCTCCAAAAGTTACTAGTATGTTTGGGAAAATTATTTTGTTTTGGAAATATTCATTTCAAGCTTAGTACATAGTAAGGGTACGAAAATATTGATCAAACCTTGGGGGAGGATCACCCCACACCAAGATATATTCATTACATTCTCAGAATGTACCAAAGATGCGAAATAATGAAATGAACGTATGGAGGAGTGGTTGCAGGGTGAACTTTATACATGCTTAACCCTCACCCTGGATATGAAAAAAATGTCAAGAAAATCAATACAAATGGGGTCCGCAGAGACCCAATATCCAGGACGAGGGTTAAAAATAACTTTCGGGTAATAAGATGGAGCTTTCTTTACTCAATCTATTTAATATTTGCGTAAGAAAGGCGATGCCTGAGAATGTGAAGAGATTGAGCTATATTTCGGGCATACTCTTCGGTCTTTACATGCCAAATATAAATACAATATCAATATTACAAGAAAGAGTTTAATTGGTTAGCCTTTCAGAGATAGTAATAGTTTTTTGAGCATACACTGATTTTAGTTTCTACACAGGTCGTAACATATACAAGATGTTGAATATTATTAAAATATGATTTTCATTGATTTTTTAAAATGAAAAAGGATTAAACTATCGTACGATTCAAGAAAATTTGCACATTTTTTTATTAGACAAAACTTTTGCTTCTATCGTGCTTCATAGAGATACACAATGAATTGTGACAAATATGAATTTTATTGTGGCATAGTTTTAACTAAAATATATGTACAATGAACATTGTTCATTGGACATTGTTTGTTTCTTAGAGCTTGATCAAAAGTTTCTACTTTATTGAAATAAAAGATAGAGTCGTTATCTTTACTGGGTGATGACTAGGGTACGTAAAAGTGCTATTTTGTATTTAAGCTTGACATTTTTTCGTTTGTTAAAAAATAGTTTAAAATCCTCAGGTCATTTATTCCCGAGTGCTATTTTGCTTTAGCAGAATAGCTAATTTTTTCTCTTTCCAGCCATCTCAGTTACAAATTATTATTTTCATCTTGAACTTTTTCATGTTCGAATGGATAATGATAAGTTCTGATCGGTTGTTCGTTTATGAGAAAACAGTTTTTCCTCAACCTACTGTAATATCTTTGAATAATCAAGTTTTGTCAGGAAAAGTTTGCCTCACTATACTCTTTTTAAAGATAAATAAGTCATTCAAAGACGAATTTTTTTGTACCCTCAAGGAATATAGATGAGATGCTAAAAATCCCTAATTTTGAAAATTATCTTTAGCTGGCATTTTCTGCGTACCCCAGTGATGACAGTATAAATGAATCTTGTCTAAATATATCTTGCTCTACTTTTCGAAATGTATAACTTAATGAGGATTTCCGACTAGTTTGAAAATGTACATTGAAAATTTAATGTCTCTTACTGGAGAAAATGTGATGATATTTTTTTAGAGAAAAAATCCTGCCAAGAAATGAACAATTTTTTCAGTTTCATTAGTATATGAGACATGTGTCGTAAAAATCTAGAAATTAATTTGTTCTTTTCTGACTTGTAATCCCTTAGGCAGTAATTTTACTATTTTGAAAATGAAGAATAAAAATTCAATAGAAATTAGTCGGTATCATTCTCTCTGAACTTTCTGATAATCGAGAAAATTTTAACATGTTTTAACGAATAGCAAAATTACTGTACTGCCCTAGTATAGTTAGTAAGAATCACTGAGAATTCTAGGAACAAATGAATGTAGCTTGTTAGAATTATTTAATTTTGCTGTTTTTAGGTTCTTCCTTCAAAGACAAAGAGATAATCCAGCTCCTTCTTGACAATGGGGCTGACACAACAATCAGAGATGAAGACGGTTGCACAGCTCTAGAACTTTTGGAAGGTTGACATTTTTGTGAAATTATTGAATAAATTGTGTATATTTTCTAATACAAGTCTTTTACTTAAAGAAGGTATATATTTTAATAAAAAGATTGGGTTTACTTGCAAGTAAGTAGATTATTTTATAAATTGATTTTCTAAATTGCATCTATTTTCACTTTGAGTCCCTTTATCGATATAGTTTAATATGTTTTAATTTGGTAATGTGTAAGAAAGAAATATATTTAAAAACCATATACGTATTTCTTAAAGCATCATCAGGGGCGTTGCTTTAAAAATGATAAAAATTAAAAGATTCATTCAAGATAATATTTTACAAATAATGAAAGAAATAGTAAAAGATGAATAAAATTAGAATAATATGTAAGCTGAAAAAACACCAAAACTCTCCAATAAATAGCAACAGTGGAGAGAAAAGTGAAAAAGCTCACATAGGCCAGGGGAGTTGAAGGTTATAAGAATAGTTTTTTTGAACACATAGATTGGGTTTGTATAGATTAATAAAGAATTTCTCTTTGACCCATACATCTATGCTGTCATCTCCAGGGTTTTTGTACAAAATGGAAAAATTCGAAACTGAAGCAGCATGTTTCTCCTGTTTGATATGCCTAGTTACCGCAGTGTCCTTATTCAGATGGTCACTTGATCTTGTAGACAGCTTCCTAATTGTTCTACCTATGTAAGAATCACCACAGTCACATTGGAATTTATAAATTAGTAGAGTCTTCTCCTCCGACTTGAGTAAATCTTTATGAATCAAACTAAACAGTCTCTGTGTTTTAAATACAATGTTTTAATTTGTTGATGCAAGATGAACCTGTATACCATACAAGAGTATTTAAATATTCAATAGGAAAATGAAACAATTTTCGATCAAAACAATTCGAATAGCCCGCTGAAGAACGACTACTTTGTTCAACGCTATAAATAACTTATAATTATTTGGGTTGAACCTGGTTTATAATTATAATTAACCACCAATAAAAAACCTCTCTAATCATAGTTCAAGCAAGTAATGTAAATTCTCATAAAACCTTGGTTCATCTATATTAGCCAATGAAAACCTTTTCAGTTATAACCGACCAATCACGAGCAATTCCACATAGGAATAATATAATATTGATATAAATTCCATTCAATAGCTAATTCAAAGTATTGCCGCGATCGTTGCAGAAATGACTTCTAACACATTTACAACATCATCCTCGAGCACTTTCAAAAGTGAATATTCCATCCCCATCAAAAGAGACCCAAGGACATACTCCCAACGGGAAATGGACAAGGTAGCTAATTTAGAGAGATCGTACAGCAACACTTCATCAACTACAGCTCCATCTATGACAAGTGGAATGTCATCCAATAAGAAGATTACAGCATTTGAGGATAATCAGTGGGACGGAGAAGTGACCAAATGGCTGAATGAGGCCAGAAGTCGATGGAATTCCCAAGCATCTGATTTAATGCAAAGAAACATCTTTAAAGTGAGTTGTTTCTTGACAATTTTGGTCATTTTAAGTAGATTAAAATGACTCATATTCACATTTGTCTGAATAATTAGATTAAGAGATATTTACTAGAGCACCAGTCAATCAAAACTATTGGAAAATAAATTGTAGTTATAAACAGATACAGGCCAGACACTAACTTTAGCGTAGCCAGAAATAGGATCAAACTATTTTAAATACTTAAGGGGTGTAAAAATGTTTTAGTTTTTATAAAATTATTCTTGAAGCCTGAAAACTCATCGTTAAAATAAGACGTTACTTGGTCCCTTTGTATTAAGGATGAGAAAAAATGCGACCCTGAACTTTTGATCTCATTAAACTTTTATACATTCGATCAGCATGCCAAACTGTACCAGTTATGCAAAAATAAGCTGAGCAGAACATTTTTTGCGCACAGTGTTGTCATCAAACCCATGATGAGTAACCCTTTCTACCATACCAAAGCTAAGCGAAGAAATTTCAAGTTTGGTTCTCTCACAGAATTACTTTTACAATGAGATGATAAGGAACATTCTTTCGCATTAGGTTCTCATCTACTGATTAGCAATTTAAGGTGAAATTTCGCCAACTAAACGATTTATTTAGAAATTAATTGTTACAAAAACTCAGGTAATGCCAAGAGGGAATTTAATCTTATTACAAAACAACTTAGATATTGAAGGTAAAAACTGGGCTGAAATTTACTATTTTCATGAGACTCTGTTTATTGATTTCACGCATAAAAAAATATCTTTTTCTGAGTTTACTGTTAGCTACTATGGACATGAGTCTTATCCTAGCTGGAGTAATAAGTTTAATAATTTCGATCAAAAAATATCCTGAATTTAGGAAATTTTCTGTAAGAATATATGTATGGTGATCCAAAAAATTAATTGGTCTCGTTACGCACGTGGACATTGTATCATGTAAAACCATTCCTTTATCCTGATAGTTGTTCCATTCAACTTCAAAATATTGACTTTTTCATTTGTTTTAGATTTCAGAAAATACTTGTTAAAGACTTTTTTGCATTCTATACTATTTCCAGTTGACGTGAAAGAATGCGAATGACATTTCTGAAATGAAGAGGATGCAATCTTTTGAATAATTGAATTATGACTTTTTTTCTCGGAATTTTGATCTTATCCTATAAGAGAACAAGTAATTGTTCTTATCGAAAGAACGTTAGAGTACATTTCGAATCGACAACGCACCAAGATATCTACAGGGTTGTTTGTAGTAAAGGGTATTAATAAAAATAGTTTTTCTTTCTCCTTAAACCGAATTCTTGTCATCATGTGATGATTTGTTAGGCATTACTGACAGGGAGTAGTGTTGGATTTGTTTAAAATGATTAATCTTCCCTCAACGCGTCTACCATAGATTGAAACAAGGATCTATTTTTAGATACATCACATTAAAAATAACTTTTTAAATAATTTATTACTTATTATTTTCAGACTAAGAAGAATTAAACAAGAATTTTTTTGACACTTTTGGAAAAAAATTTTTTTTCAAACTCAAAGAGATGAAATTTCGATATTTATCTCAAGGTTGAAAGTCAAATGAAAACTCTATAGATACGGCCATAAAATTTAACTTTTACGATGGGTTTCTAGGAAAAAACCAATTGAACAATTATTTGAGTATTTCACTAACCTATTCTATCGTGGTCTGTTGAGAAAAACTTTATGAATTCGAAAATTTCCTTCAGACTAGTGCTTTATGCCGATCTGGAACGGGTCACCTTATGATAATCAAAGGTTGTAAAAAACTACTTAACTTCTTGTTAATGACAAATTCATTCAATTTATTTTTATATGAACTATAACAATTTATACTCAAAGTTAATCCAGTTAGAGAAATAAACACCGTAGTCTCTGAAGCTATGTGCAACAATAAATTTAACTCTTGAGAGTTGTTTATCAGGATCAAAATTAGCTGATTAGTTGATGTGAACTTTACAATTTTAGTAAAAGCTGATGCTGATTTTAGGTATGTCAAGCTAATAAAAATATTAATTTGATGAATAATTTTTCCAAATTTGCTAAAATTTAATAAATAAATTGAATAAGTCTTGAATGAGATATACGAATCGCTATTTAATTATAAAATTGAAGGGTTCTACTCAAATTAGGTAAGGTACATTTACTTTGAACTCAATTTTCATGCGAACTACAATTGTAGAATAGTGACACTTCGTTTTAGATTCCATTCTGAATTAGAAACTTGGTTTTCAAGGGATTTTGAATTATCAAAAGTTCTTTGATTTTCACGCAGTGAAAATGATCAAGAAATCGAAATTCAACTCGATAATGAGATGAATGATTAGAACAGATTTAGCATAAATTTTGTTCATGAAAGCCGTTTTGACTAATAAAAAGTTCAAAAAATGGGATTTCTGAACCAAATTGAAATTTTAAAAATGACCATTTTTTCTTCAACCCGTAAAAGTAGGCACTCGAATTTATGATGAAAAAATTGAGATCCCCTTAAAAATCATAGATTCTTAACTTCATATCGATCAGGTTAATATCAATACAGTGACTGTATTACAGTCTATATTTTACAGATTACCTGATAGATATTGTCATTTGTTGGCCTAATTTTTATCCATTTATGAATTGTATACTATTACAGTATTATTAATGGATAGAGGATAGATTTATAGAAAGGAGAAATAAACAATTTGCAGAATCAATATGCAGAATCCCTTTCTATAAATCAAAGCACAAAAGATGCTGCGATCAATTCGACCAATTGCATTTGGCATCAAATAAAAAAAGGTTGATATTTTTCCATTCCATTAATAAATGTTTTCCCTGATTTGATCCGATATTTATGTATTGTTATTAAGGGGGCTGGGGTTGGTTTTACGATAAGAAAATACAATTTTTGTGTACTTTTCATGTCAGATAAGTAAGAGATGTATGAACGATAAAATGTACATGGAAGAAATCTAATCTATTCAAATGTATAGGGTGGGGCTATAGGTCATAGGAAACCCTGGTTCATGTAATTTTATTATTCTTCTTCCCTATATTTCTTAAATGAACAAATCGATGGGTTCCATCAAAAATGATAAACTTTCCTCTTACCCATTTAAAATAGTTATCCAACAACACCATGTCATTTACCATCAAACTCCTCTGGTAAATCCATTCAAAAGTAATCAATGCAAAACTTTTTACACACCCAGATGTAAAATAATCGAATTTCTTTTCCAATCATTTCATTTTAATCTTTGTTAGAGACAGAATCATTTTATTTCCCACTGAGTCAACTGGACCATCTATGCACATATCTTTTTGAGAATTTTAAAAACTTTCTAATTTTTCATTCGTTTCCAAAAAAAACATTCAAATTATTCGTGAAATTTTAATTTAAAAAAATCACTATTTCGATTACTTTTTTGAGAATTTTTAAGGAATCAAAATGTAATTTGTTATTTTTAGTTGGAATATCTTTTTTATCTGACGTTTAGAGTCTTAAAATCACCGCATCGAGTTAGATGAAGCACTACATCACTAATCCTAGGTCACCAAAATAAAATTGATAAAAACTGAATTACTTTTTGGAATGTGAAGAGTAAAGTAGAATTCAAGGTATTCAACCACACAAATGAATCAAGACATTTTAAATTTCAAAGATAGTTTTCAATTTTAGTATTTTAAGTTATTTCAAAAGCACTAAATTTGGTCAGGAAAAAGAAAGTTAGAATCTTTCTTAGATTTAAAGAAAAAGATCAATATTAGTCAAGAAATTTGAGTATAGGCTATGAAGTTTTGAGAAACGTACCAGCTAGAATCTTTTTTTCTCTAAACAACTCACTAAAGTGTACTTACTTTCTTGGTAGAATTTAGTACTCAGATCATGTTTTGCATATTTTTAAAGCGTGATAGTCATCCTCCATTATGTCATTGCCCATTTTTCCCACAATATCCCACGACCATGATAAAACAACGAATTTCTTGATGATAAGATTACTATTTTTGAAGATAAAATTTAAGAAACTGATTAAATGGCCAGGATATTCCGGATTTCAGTGATTACGTTATTAAAATTCATTGAAAATTTAGCGGTGACTTGAAAAATTCTGGATTTTTAAAACTGAAAACCAAAATTTTACAAAGAGTTCATTGGTGCATTCAGGATTCCGTTTAACCTGCGTTTTTAAGGGTAAAATTTAGAAGTACGAAAAAATGAGTTTTTTTAAAGCTTTATTGCGAGGTTCAGAGAGGTTTTAGAGGGTTTCAAAAGCATCTGAGACAAGTCCCTTTTTCATAGGATCAGTTCATCAGATCTTAAGTGATTGGATCTTGAAATCCAGATTATGTTTTTATTGAATATCTGTAATATGAAGTTAAAAATTTCACCCCACCCTAATATCTACCAATAGAGGAGAAGAAACTGCAATATCAAGATTCTGATATCTTCAACTTTGAATTGAAATTGGTTTTATATTGAGCAAAAGGCTTATAGCAAAGAATCATACTAATTAAGATTCTTGTCACTTGACTTTTTTTCTTTCTTGAAACAGTGTAGGATGTGGAAGATTTAGATATACAAATGGGAAATACTAAATGCTCCTATGGAAGAAATCTTTTTTTCTCTTAACAAATACGGAACAAAATCATAAAATTAGGGGGAAAAAGTTAAATAAGGACGTATTCCTTAACAAGAATTGGATAGACATAGCGAGACATGTGATGTGGGTAAATTTCATCTTGTTTTTTTATTTATCAACAAAAAGCAGTTAACAGGGACAGAAGGGGAGAGGAAAATTAAAACGCTTTGTCTTGGAAACTAAGAAGCATTAAATCATCGATCACATTCATTATTTATGGGATAGCACTGTGTAAAATTTAAATGAATCCATAAAATTTTGATGAAGATCCCCTCTCTATTACAACTTGTCGATTTTATGCTTTCATCTTGCAAATATGAATCACGAGACCTGTTCAGGAAAAAAATATTTTATGTTTACGCGAACAATTTTTAAATAAAATCTAACATTTATCAAAAAGTCTCAAAGAGATATCTAAACATGGATAAAATAACCAATATTAGTAAAAATCGCCTACTTATTAGAATATGAGAAATTTAATAGAAAATTGACTTAGAATGTCATTTTAAATCGTTTCATATCAATTTTGAGTCATAATTTTGAACCAAGTAGTTCTTCAGGGAGCTGTTCGGCAATTTAGACAATTTATAGACAATCAATTTCGAGTATTTTTCTTGATTGGTTTTCTTATCGTCTCGGAAGGTTTAAGGTCCATAGAGGCGAATTAATTCTGGTGTAAATTTTGCCGCTGACTCCGAATCTGGTTTCAGATCACATTTCTAAAATTTTCAATCGACTCAGAAGGGAAAATTTTATCCAATCTCGTAAAAATTAATCGGCTAATTTTGAACTTTCTTCAATTATCTCAGAATTTATGGTTCTTATGAGATCTGAGACAAAATTCGGAATCAGCGTAAAAATTTAAACCAGAATCAATTCACGTTCTATACGTTCTTCTTCTTTTTTGTCGTTCAACCCCTATTTTTGATGCAGATTTGTTCAATTTAATACCTTGTTTACTGATGTTTTAAACATCATGTTTATCTACCCTGAGTTTGAAACAGTTCAGCCTCGTTCTAAATCATAAGCTTCTCATACTAAAAAAACATTTAAAAAATTTTTCTTCTTCAGGACGATGATTTCGGCTTTGGCTCTGGTCAGGTTCAACGGAGACATCAGAATTTCATGTCATCCTTGACTTCGAATAGCTTCATGCAAGAAAACTTTGCCAATGACATCATGGCCAAAATGGAGGAACGCATGAACCGTGATTTTGGAGATCTTAGACTAGGTTCTGGTTAGTTTTCCTGAATTTTTCATGTATTTTGAAATTCTCCAAAAGATTTACCGAGTTTTTTGCCCTCAAAACGCCAATTTTAACCAGTCCACTTCACCCTTTCTAAGATTCATCAGATAGATCATGTAATTCCTTGAAGATAATTATTTTGAAACAAGGTCGATCTCAACATTAATCGATCTTATATGTTTTTACTTTAAAATTGAAACTATTTGTTTCCAGTTGTATTCAGATATCTCACATTTGTAAAATCAAACTAAAAAATTTACATGCAAGTTATGAGTTATTCTCAAAATTCATCTTGAGAAAATTAATTGAATTTTGAAAATTGATATAACAACACTGAGAATGTCAGATATCTAGAATGATAAATGAAAATATATATAACACAACATGATTAGTAATCAATGATTGGAAAACAGTTTGTAATTCAATAAAGATTTATTTATGTTACAGTAGTTCTAGTTGACTAACTCAATGAAAAACTTACTATAAATTTCACACATCTAAAGACCAAGCAAGAACTTATACTATAGTTTCACCCTCAATAGGGATAGTCAGTAAGCCTTACGCCTGCTCCGAGAATCGAACCTCAAGCACTCAACCATTTAGTCCGGCCCACGGTATCTTTGTTTGTGTGAGATTTATTTATCCTAACTACTTACACTAAGCTTATTTATTCAACATCGAGGTTTGCTAGACTCTAATGAGTCTTCTGCTTGTTTTTCACTATCATACAATCCTGAATAATGCTAGAGTATATTGAGAGATTTTATTTGTAAAGAAAAAGTTTTTAAACAAGTATTAAGAGGTTTTTGATCCCAAAGACTCTGAGAAAATAAATTTAATTTTAGCCGAAAATCTAATATTTACATTGAAGTTTTAACTTGGAACATTAATGGAGACTTCTTGATCATCAGTCAATAGTAGAGCCTTAAAATATGATACAAATGTATTTACAAATTTTTCCCTTTAAGGCATAATTTTAATGCTAGTTTTCCGAAAAAAATCTTAGATCAACTTCTTACAAGTATACCGAATAAAATTACAAAAATTTCAATTAATGTCAGAATTAAACTAAAACATCGAGATGACTCTTTGTTTAACAAATTTTCTATGAATATTGGAGAATTATTTATTGAACAATTCTAAAATAAAATTGGTTAAAATGAAGTAAGGAATCTATGATCTTTACAAAAACCTCGATCTTTTCATCAAAAACTCGGATATGTTAAAGATTTTTTGGAAGCCTACTCATGTTTCGATTTGGCTACAAAATCCTATTTTTTCGAACTTTGAACTGAAAATTTTTATTGATTTCAAAGTGAGAGAGTGATCAAAAGTTGATTTTCAGGATCACAATAAGACTCAACTTTGAAATTGATAAAAAATTTCAATTGAACGTTCGAAAAAATGGGATTTTGATACCAAATCGAGATCTGAAAAGAGACCATATTTTTCATTTAAAAATAATTTTTGCACAATTTTTTCCTTCTTTTTCAGATCGTAAAATTGGGCAGCATGAGTAGGATTCCAAAAAAATTTTCCAAATTTTTGATCATAAAAGCGAGCTTTTCGTAAAAATCATAGATTCCCAAATTCATATCAATTAGCTTTAGAATATTAATATTGTAATACCTCATCCTTAAAATGATACATTTTAAGACCTTATAACTTTAATCCATGAAGTACGGAAGAATTGTAATGATTTTAATATACTGAAATTAGGTTTTGGAATGCCCAGTTTGAAAGGAAACTCTCAATGCACGTCATATTCAAAGAGTTCTGTTTCTCATTCAACAACTGGACCTGATGGAAAGACTCAGATTAAGTCATTCTCAAACGAGACAGACTCCAAGACAATTGACGGGGTTACCACTAGCCATTCAACCCAATCTAAAGATGAGAGGACCATTCCGTTTGCAAGCAGAGAAATGGTTCATATGAATCGTCAAATATCCGAAGAATTTGGATCGATCAAGGGAAACTATGAAATCGGAGATGATGGAAAAGTAATTTTGGAAATATTTCTTTATTTCATTTCAATTATTATTTTTGTTTAATCACATGAGAAAGAAAGACAGCTTTGTTTGTTCAAGTCTGCAGAAGAAGTTTAGCAGAATACCTCAATCATTGAGAGAATCAATTAAAACGAAATTGAGTTTCTGTCCTCTTCTTCATATTCAGTTGTGGTTACAAAAAAAGAAGGGTTATTTAGGGAAATAATAGTGGATGATAGGGGTATTTTGAAAAATGCCATGAATCTTTCGAAATATGCCGGAACACACCGGAATATTTTTGAAAAATGCCATGAAATTTTTCAATTTTTTTCTAAATCTCTATCTTGATGTAAGTTTGCTTAGTTTTTGTCTTGATATCCTGTTGCCAAGGTATTAGCAATCCCTATGAGGCTACGATTCTTCACATAAATAATTTCCCATCAATCTTATAGCAACCAAACCCCCTAAAAACCTACCTCCGCACCCCTAGACAGCCAATAAGAGGTAGACTTCCTTACTTTAGAATAAAAAAATATTTCGTCATAAACACAATGAAAAACCTACATATCGGTTCGACATATCAAAATGTTGAGGAAATCAAACAGGATCTTGATAGACTCATTGAACAGTGTCATCGCCCCTAAAGAGCTGCGAAAACCACTTCTTCGTTCTACAGTGTTAAATGCAAGAAAGATGGCTGCGAATTTCAACTGAACTTCAACAGGAGAGTCAACGGATTGTTTTATATAACAAAATTCCTCAACCATACTTGCGAAGAAGTAAGTAACCTATTTTTGATTTTTGGACAAAATTCAACGCACGACGAAGTATCATTAAAGCCAATGTCAAAACGATTTTCGAAGACATAAAGGAAGTTAACACCAGAAGATTGCAAGAAAGTTCTTAAGCGCCAGCATGGTTTGGATGCCTCATATTATTGTGCCTTAGTGACCTTAGGACAGACAATCAAAATGATTTCCTTAATTCTTTTGCGAAGTTGGAATCGTTTCTGGAGTCTGCACAACAGAATAATCCCAGTACCACAACAGATCTGATCAAGAATGAAAACGAGTTAGAATTAGCCTTCCTATGCCTGAGTATTTCAGCCAAAGCGTTCAATTCGGCTCTGTCAATTATTACCGTAGATGGGTGCCATTTATCAGGAAGGCATAAGTACACGCTATTGATCGCAACAGGTCTAGATGGCAATAACAACACGTACATAATCGCCGTCGCAATCGTCCCAACAGAATCCGAGAAGACATGGACATTTTTCTTGGAGAACTTGGATAAGAGTCTTGGACTATTTTCTAGAAGTGATGTTGTAATACTATCTGACCGCGAGAAAGGTCTTTCGCGAGTGTGTCTAAATGTCTACCCACAGCTGTGCACTTGTTTTGCCTGTTTCACATCTCTAAGAACATCAAGATAAGGTTCAAAGAGAATATCAATTTCTTGCTTAATGGCTCAAATTTGACTCAAAAACTCCTCTATGGCTGATTACTTAGAGGAAATCGATCCTTCAAGTTGGGCAGAACATGCTTTTCCTAAGTGCCGCTATGGAAATCTCACGTCGAATATTGCAGAGTTAACTAACAGTTTTCTAAAAGACATAAGAGGCTGTCACCCGTTCAATTTTCTATATCAATTCGTGAACAAGCTCGGAAGCATTTACGCAGAACGCTTAAGACTTTATGCACAAACAAATGAGCCATACACAGATTATTTCACAAAGATTTTCGATAAGATTCTTGGAATTGCACGGACCTTGGATGTTTTCCCATCTGTTAACGAGCAACATTTCCGTGTTGGTCAAGACCTTTCGAATAAAGTATATAGGAACGTTGACATTGGTAACAATAAATGCTCGTGTGAATTCGGTGAGCATAACGGAATTCCGTGCGCACATATCATTGTAACTTATATTCATTTATCAAAACCTTTCGAGCATATAGTCGCAAAACATTTCAAAGTAAATGAAATGATCAAAATGTACGGCAATGAATTGATCTATTGCGACATAAGTAAACTCTTTGATAAGTAAAGACAAGATCTCTCAGCGAGGACGGCCAGAGAAAAAGAGATTCAGATCTGAGGCAGAAAAAATTTTGTGATAAATTCGTTGAATACATTTGGATCCATTGACTTTTTCTTATTTTTTTCGTAATCCCTTAAATTGAGAAATCTTGGCAACAGAATATCAAGACAAAAACTAAGCAAACTTACATCAAGATAGAGATTTAGAAAAAAATTGAAAAATTTCATGGCATTTTTCAAAAATATTCCGGCGTGTCCGGGCATTTTTCAAAATACCCCTATCAACCACTATTATTTCCCTAAATAACCCAAAAAAGAATTCTATATAAAATGTTCTGTGTACAAATACAAATCATCATGTAAAGCTATAATTGACATGAAGATAAGAATTTAATAATACAGTGAACTTCCTAAAAAAAGTATATAAAGAAGAGGATCTGACTAAAATATTTTAACCTCTTTACTAATGAGTAATGAGATGAATTTAAGATTTTTTCTCTCTAAGTCTATCCATTTGAGTGCTTCTATCTCTCTCATTTTAAGTTCAAATGTGTTGAAAATTTGAAAGTGTCACCTATGTCTATCCTTCTATTACCAGAATAATTTTCTAATTTATATCTCTTAAAACAACAGAGTTCACTATTTTTGATCTTAGCTCATTGAATTGAACACCATTCGATGCAGAATCAAAAGTTGAGTCAGCTGCCTAATTTCCATTCCAAAATATTGCCTGGTGACAGTTTAAACCGAGCTTAAACCCCACTTCTTATTTTTTTTAACTCATTTCAATATTTTTGGAAAATCTATACGAAAAGTCGTTTTCACAATTGAGAGAGACCCCTCTATTTACCAAGCCAAACAACTACTTCATACTCTTTCTAACTGAGTCATCGTATATCAGACCCCCGTTTTTTCTATACAATGAACCCATCGATTGGGGCTCTAGTGTTAATCCTCACAACGTGAAATAGTTCACAAGGAATTCAGTATGTCTCTCCGGAAAGTCAGGAAAAACTTAATGTAAATTTTAAAATTCCATCGATATTTTCATCAAGAACTCGAATTTTTTGTAATCCTACTCAGGTTGCCTACTTTTACCAGTTAAAGAAAAAACTATTATATAGAAGCCACTTTTAGCTTCATCAATAGAATCGACAAATATGGCAATTCATTTAGTCAAACCTCTATCGACTAAATTAATTAGAAACCTTTATTAAATGTTTGTTTTTAATAGAAATTTTGTCTCAATTCTATAGAATTGTAATTTACAACGTGTAAATTGGATTCAACTTTTAGAACTAATTTTAATTCAATATTGATTATGTGTATCAGTTAAGAATTCAAAATGTGATTGAATTTCAGTTCAGTTAATATATTCAATTTTTTCACGAAACCTTGGTGTCATATACTGTATCACTTAAAAGGACTCAAAAGAAAGAATGTTACCGTTTACTTTGTTAAATGAATAAAAATGGTACTTTATTCTAATACGAATCCTCTTTTAAGTTGTTTGCCGATAATGGACTAGGCTTTTAGTAGGAGAGAAAGTCAAAATTTTCAACTCTTCCTAAGCATTTTATCCTATGAAACTATGATATGTTTTCAAGTTTGTTCTCATATACAGAATCTCGATTGAGAATGAAAATTTTTGAACACGCGCCAAGATTTTTCAATGAAAGTTGACTACGAGAAATGACGAAATTAAGAATATCAAAAATTTTTGCATGTTAGAACATGAGTTTTGATTTTTATTTTAAAAATGAATATTTGATTAAGGCATAAGCTTCGGAAAATTCCTGCAAAAATAAATAATTTTAATATCTCAACGAATGAGTGATTAAATTTTATTCATTTTCGATAATATCATTTCCATTTTTAAGTGATTGAACAAAAATGAGGTCTAAAAAAACATTTAATTCCTGTACTTGATTGCTTTGAATGTTGATTTTTTAAGTATTTTACTTCACTTTAGCTCACCAAAAATGATGTTATGATAGGATAATATCAAAAATTAATTCACCATGAGTCATGGTCCATGACAAACGATACCTGAGTCATAGAAGAAGATTTCCTGGAAATTACAGTAACTCATTTACAAATTTTCAAAATTTCTTCAAAAGTACCTAAAAATTTCTATAAATTAAAATCATTTGAAATTTATTTTACAGAATCAGGAATTTTCCGAAGCTTATTAAGGCATGGAATATTTTTTTGCGGAAATAATGTTTTTGTATTATCTAATTATGGTACATGTGAGTGAAGCTATGAGCAATAATTATAATTGAAGGTTGCAATTTTCTAATTCAAGAATTGTGAGGGTGACGCATTCTTTTTCATGAAAACCTCATTTTACTTTGGAATCTTATTCGAGTTTAATGAATAATTTACTAGCTTGCGGGGCTACTGATCTGACCAGAAAAAAATTCCCTACAAATTGAGATCAAAATCAGAAAAAATGAAAATTTTGACCAAAAAATTATTTTATTCATATACTTGTCCTACTTCTTAGTAGGCTGATGATTAATTTTAGTTTTGAAAGACATGAAAATGGGGTGTGCACATTCTCAGGCACGAAAACTGGTGCACAAGTGTATTATTCAAATAAATGGACATGGAAATCTGATTGAATTATTTTTTCAGCTCCATTATAAAGCTGTGCTAAACGCCAACAACTTTCGACCAGAAGACCTCAATGTAACAACCATGAATAACAAGTTGACAATATCAGCAAAGAAGATGATACAAGCTGCAGATGGCTCATCAGTGAATAAAGAGTTTTGTCGATCTGTTGAGTTGCCAAGACTCATCGATCATTCAGCTTTTAAATGTACACTAACAGAAGTAAGTGCATTATTGCCTTATTTGAATACTTTAACAAGTGAAAATTTAAAATAATATCAAAAGGTTTAACCTGATAAACTTGAGTTTAGTATTTAAAAGTTTTATTATCAGACTTTTATGTGTGACTTCTTCACAATGAATTAGAGATAAGTCAGTACAACTAAAGCTAATTGATATGAAGTTAGGAATTTATGAATTTTACGAAAACCTCGATTTTTTAATCAAAAATTCGAACATGTTTTAGATTTTTTGGAATCCTGCCTATTTTGCCCACTTTTAGAATATGAAGAAAAAAAAATTTTATGAAAAATATTGTCTTTTATCAAATTTTGATTTGGCGCCAAAATCCCACTTTTTCGAACTCTTAACTTCGACTAAAAGAATTTTGGCGCCAAATTAAAATTTGAAAAATGACCATATTTCTCATAAAAAATTTTTCTTTCCTTAAATCGTAAAAGTGGGCAACATGAGAGGGATTCCAAAAAATCTTTAACATTCGAATTTTTGATGAAAAAACCGAGATTTCTGTAAAAATCATAGATTCCCAACTTCATATCAACCAACTCTATTAGAAGTTTCAAATATCCACGTATTTTAAATTTTTATGCTAAGATGAGAAGGAACCCTTTGTGCTCTCACTGATCAAAGAGCTATTTATTCAAGTTTACATGTTCGACCAGAAAGACATTGAGTATTATTGACTGAAAAGACATGGCTGATTGTTTAGATAGCTCATTGACGACTTTAATTTGTAATAGCTTTCAAGTTCTTCTCCGTGTAATCATCTGAGTTAAAATTCGAAAGCTTTTCAATAACTTGCTGAATCCTAATCTTCGTCTGTCGAAAACTTGTGATTACCAAAGTAAAGTTGAAAGTTTTAAAGGAAGCCGTTCATTGCAAGATTACAGGTTTGGTGTTGGAACTTAAACTTTACCGGCGCTGTAAATCAGTTGCCCCCACTATCTTTTACATACGAAAAGTGGGGTGGTTTTCAAATGTTAATATTTTTTGATTTCCTATTCATTTTTCATCAAGTATTGCCTAAGCATGACGAATGCAATAGAAAAATAGAGTCCTAGAGCTCTATCTTGAGGATCGTAATTGGCTTGATTTTGGCGTTGATTTCAAATCAATAAAATTTTTACTGAAGATCACAGATGTATGATCTGATATATTGCCTTCTCTCCGATAACATGATTTCACTGAGCAGCGTAGTTTTCCTGAAATTATCATGTTTTTTTGAGGAAATTAAATTTGATTTCAATGTTTTTTCTTCAAATTTACAGGACGGATGCTTGGTTATTGACGCACCAGTCAATGCCCCAGATTATTCATCTATAACATTTGATAATGAGAATAACCTCGCCATCAAAGCAAAGAATAACGAAGGAAAATTCGAACCAACTGGTAAGTATCAAAACTTATAACTTTAATTGTCCAACATACATTACTTTTAAGTTATTTGCAAAATGACTGATCCGAGATCTCATATTACACGATCTCAGAAAGTAAAAGGCCCGAAATAAACTTTAATTCTTGAATCATCCTTAGTTGTTTGTAAAAAGAATTATGTCCATATCTATCTGTGGTATTAAAAGGCTTAAAACCAGTCATCAAACCAATTTAAACGTTTTTAGTCTATGAATTTCCATCAAGTTTGACTATTGATCGTTCGATGCCCGAATCAAAGATATTCTTTATTCATAAAGTATTCATAAGTCACAAAATATATTTATAAACTCTAAATTTTTGTATTCATTGAAAATGTCTGAATCTCATGTGATCTCGAAAACACTTTAAAATCTGGTTTTAAACGTCAAAAAAATTACATAGGGTTTCAGTAATTTTACGAAATCGCATTAGGTTGAACCCCTGTAAGAATTTCCAATCAGAATTTTATAAAAATATACCAGAAATGCTTGAAAAAATGCTTTCCCAGTTTCCTGTTCAGAGTTTTTTCAACCAACATTTAACAGTTAAGACCTTTTGAATTGTTTATTTTACTACAATAGTTGAAGCTAGTTCATACAAAATTGAGAATATTCGATTTTTTCAAAAATCTCATTTATTTCATTAAAAATTTGAAGATGATAGAATTTTTATTATCTAGATCACCTTTTACCAATTAAAGAAATTTATTGATTTAAAAGACGATAACCAAATAGAGTTTTTTAAGATCAAAATTAGAATTCCGATTAAGATCAATATTCTCCTAACAAAGCTGGTCTTGACAAAAAAATTAATGATAAATTATAGTACATAAGGTTCAGTAAGGTTCAAGAAGATCATAGAGAAATAAATAATTTGGACTTGCTATCAAATTTAACATATTTTCAAGAAAGACTGGCTAAGAACAATTAGAGGATTGTTTTCACAATGGAAAATGATAGCGTAGGCCCTAAAATGTACAGTAAGCTTCTAAAATGCAATCCGACGTCTGTATCAGCGGATAGATCATTCTCAATGCTAAATCATTTCTTAACTAATAATAAGACATTCAAACCTGGCAACCTAAAAATGTATTTCATTAAAATAATTTTGAAGAAAAATAAAATTTTTTATAAAATACACTAGATGAAATTTAAATATCGCTCGGGTCAGATGAATCATGATAGAAAATTTGATAAAAATACCAAAACTATCAAAATTATAGTTTGATCTGTCTTCAAGTTACTATAAATTACAAAAATACACCTACTACTTGTTTTCGACTTATGTTGATTTCACAAGAATAATAATTCAAAGTCGATTCAATGATTCACTGTAATTTGTTGACAACTCAATATTCTAAAGAGTCTGCATCTTACTCTAAAAATATTTTTTCTCTAAATTGGTAAAAGTTGATCACATAAATAAATAAATGGGATTTTTGTGAAAAATGAAAATTCTAAACTTCATAAAAAGTAGCTATCCAACTCGGTTCCACAATAATAAAAATAAAATTTTAGAAGCTAACAAATAAAAATTACAGGTGAAGATAAGCCGGCAATCCACAGTACAAAGGGAAGTAATGAAAAACATCTCCACCTTGAATTGCCGATACCCGCTGAGTTTATAGCTCAAGATATTTATGTAACTACACATGATGATGAGTTAAAGGTTGTTGCCCAAAAGTCTGATGATTCCGTGCCAAAGTTTACACGAACTTTCGACTTGCCAATGTCCGTCGATCCAATTACAATATCGGCCCAGTTATTCGATCACACTCTTGTCATTGATGCTCCCCTACTTGGCTAGCCTACTTACTAAGACCCTTTTGTCAAACTTATTTATATTTCGTTAGATTTATTAGAGAAAATGCATGTTCTCACTAAAAAGTTTAACTGCTATCAAAGATGAGAAGAAAAACTTTCAAATAATGATATGTTTTTAGAGATTTTTCCCAGGAGTAAACCGAGGATGTCAATTAATTTCTTAACGACAATAGCTTTCTTTCCTTATTTGTCATTATTTTGCATGCCTTTTTTGTTTAAAATGTTTTTAACAAATAAAAACCAGTAGATAATATGATTCTTTCTTAATCATGATTAATACTTTTGAGTAAAGTTAAATAATTCAAGTGTTTTTCATTCTGAAAGACCTTGAGTCGAGGATTTAATTGAAGAAATACACCAACCTTGACACAGTTTTTTGTGTTCATTGATTTCATGTTGATTTTATTCTCAAGGGACGCGTAAATTATGATTGCCTGAGTTGAGAAAAAATATGATTTATGAATGCTCAAAATTCAGACCAAACTTCACTTATTGGTAGTCAGATATTCAATTATTACTGCATCCGAATTGGGGTGGATAATTTTTTCTACAATCTTCTAAAATGTGTATATGTTACAGTGATTCTGGAAACTTATGTGAGTCTGCAGACTCCCTGGAAGTCTATAGACTTCCTAGTGAACCAGGAAATTTGGAAACTCGGTATTCAGATTTCCTGATTATCTATTCACTAGTTACAGTGAATCTGGAAACTTTAGGAATTCTGCAGAATCCCTGGGCAACAATTAGTGAGTCTGCAGACTCTCAGGAAATCTGAAAACTAATTATGATTATTGATTTGAAAACTTGAAAGTTCAGATTTAAACTCATGTAGAGGACCGCTCTATATATATTTGAGCTAAATCAAATAAACCGAATAGCCTCAAGTAATACTCAAAAACTTTCTTTTTAACTAATTTTAAACTTTTTCTGAAAATACTTGTGCATTCGGCTAAATACCATAAGATGAAGAACGGCTCTCTAGTCCTGACCGAGATCAGTGGATTTTGTTCATATCAATGAAAATTAAGGACTTAAAAATCCGGATATTTTTATACAGAGGTTAAAATTATTTGAATAATTGATAAGATCTCTTTAAAAGAATTATGATCAACTCGAATCTTTCATAATTATGGGAAAAAAGGTAAAATATTTTCTTGCAATGTTACAAATGAATAATTATAATTAGTTTTCAGATTTCCTGAGAGTCTGCAGACTCAAAAAAAGTGTTTTGCACCTGTATAGAAATGGCGGGAACAGGAGAGAATATGCCTCAGCTTACCGTTGGATTCGAACAGAAAATGATTTACCTCTACCAAGAGGAGTAGCAAATATTTCAAAGAAGACCCCAGTTAAGCTTCAAAATCTTATTAAATTTATTGAAGAAAATCCTACAGCAACACAAGAATGTTGTATTCACCACGAGAGAAATTTCAATGAGTCACTGTCAATTTCAAGAAAATGCAAAATATCCCAATGAATGTAAACACAGGAGAATTTTAGAAATTGGAGCTGAACAAGCTATACAGTGTAGTATACACAATATATATCTCCAGCTACAATTTTTCAATGTGCCGTACATATTTAAAATTTTTTTATAGATCTTCAAGGGATAATAATATAACTGAATTGTATTTGGTAATAAAAATTATTTACAAAGATTTCAAACTCATCAAATACATGCATAATATATGGAGGGGATCATTGTCCAAGGTGCTGTTCTTTCTAATTTATTCAGTCAAGTTTATCAATGAGTAGGGTCAATTGTTGGATGGAAAGAGCCGAAATCTGGCCGACTTTAGTTGATTGAGGGAAATTTTGGTGGTTCCATTGTCAGAGTTTCGTTTTATGGAAATGTCATTGGCATTAATAAGGGAAATATAGCCAGTACATCCATGATTGTTGCCTTCGCGACCTTCAAGAATAACATTGGCACCAACTTGGAACCTAGCATATCAAAAGTTAACCATTAGGAATGAATATGACCACTCTATTTTAAAAAGGGTATCAAATCATTAGAATATTTACCAAGTTCTGATTGATTCAGACTTACCTAACCAAAGAAATAGTAAAAGTTCAAGTGAAATAGAATAAAACTCTACAACGAATAGTAGACTAGGGTGAAATTTTTAAACTCATATCAGGACCAACTTTTCAGATGGAACTATAAATTCTAAGCATTATTTTGTATTGAAGTATGTGTTAAAAAACCAAAAATTTTTAAATCGCTGCTCAATTTTCAATGAATTACTTTTACTACGCAATCACTAAAATCCGGAATATCTTGGCCATTTAATGAGTTTCTTAAATTTTATCTTAAAAAATGGTAAACTTTTCATCAAGAGGGGCTTCATGGTTAATTTCGCTATTCTATCATGTCAGTGTGATATTGTGGGAAAAATGGGCAATGACATAATGGAGAATGACTTCCAGGCTTTAAAATTATGGAAAGCATGATCTGAGTACTAAAATTTATCAGAAAAGTAAGTCCTCCCATAAGTTGTTCGGAGAAAAAAAAATTTAACCCTAGCCTAATGAATAGCAACAATGATGAAAAAGCTCATAGGCTAGTTGAAGATTATGAGTGATTTTTCTGAACACACAGATTTAGTTTATATAGGTTTATAAAGGAAATCTCCTTTCTAAACAATAGGAAAATTCGAAATTGAAGCAGTATGTTCTTCATGGCTAAGATTTCTTGTCACAGCCGTCCCATGTACGGAGCCCGAAAAGTGGATTGCAATATATAAATTAATAGAGAATTTTCTTCAAGTTTGAGTTTGGGTTAGGCAGAACATTGCGTCCAAACGTGTAATCTGACATTTAATTATGGAACGAATGAGGTTAAATAAAATCACAAGGTTAAAATGTTTCATTGACCAATCAAAAACCTTCAGAACAGGCCCTATTACGAGATTGAGACGCTTTAGAAACAGCTTGATTCAAATGAAAAGATGATCGTAATCAAGAAAAATAAGATTTGTTCTCATGTTACCATTTATCTGAAAAGGGCTCAGCCTAGAGAAATAGCAAAAAAATAGCAATTAATTAGTGGAAAAATAGCATTCGATTTTGAATAGCAGAAAAATAGCAAAATTATTTCCGTGAGGAAATATCCTTGATGCTCAAGAATGTTAATTTCATAGTTGTTATGAAAATTCTAGCAACATATCAAAAATAGTAAAAATAGCATTTTGAACGCCCTAGTCATAACTAAAACCGACATCTTTAAAATTATGCTTCATACAATTTAATGAATTTGTATTTTCAAGGTAATTTTATTGTATAACTCCAAATCTTTATTAAAAATGAATTTCCAAGGTTCATCTTAGGTACTCTTAGAGTCGATTGTAAATCGAGAATCCTAACAAGCCAATAATGAATGGAATGAGAAAGAAAATAATAAGTGAAGAGAATAAGGAAGTACAGTGAATTCTCTAAAAATTGTATATAGAAAAGACCAACTCGATAAAAAATAATCGACCCTCTACTATAAAGTAGTCATATTAAAATTGTAATAAAAAAGTATCTCTATTTCCTAATAATCATACATTTTCCAGTGTTTTTTCAGACATAGAATCAAAACGACCTCATATTTAGGTTCCTTATTCATTAATCTATCATTAATCAACGTTTCAGAGCAATAGGTTCTAAGATGACGTTTTAAAGTTTTTTTCATAATTCATCGATGAAATTCATACCATTCGATTGGGAATCAAAAATTATATACGTTTCCACTATTTGTTTCTAGAAAAAACGTATTAGGAAACACTAGTGGCTGTCTAAAATCAATTTCCAGTTTTATCCATCAACATTTCATTTCTTAAGAATCCTCTGAGTTCCAGAGCTAAGTTGTGAAGGGATTGACTTAGATGTAAAACAACTCTGTCTCTCTCCCCTCTTGGTCCAGAGTTTAGAGAGTAATGTTTACACTATTCTACATTGAGCTCAAGCCCTCTCCTTCTACACCGTCTGCTAGTTATTGTGCGCTTTTTGTCTAAGTTGAATCTTTTTCACAATCTGCCTCAAAATGTTCAGAGGGGTGGGTTGATTACTAAAGAATAACTAAAAGATTCTTAAGAAATTGTTTCTCTTTTCACACCTGCTAGTTATGTGATTTTTGACTCGGCTAAATCTTATTCAGAATCTTATTATGCAGAACAAGACTAAATGTTTATGAATGTTTATGATAACTTAGTTCACAAGAAACACAACACTCTTAAAAATAAGCTCATTAAATGCCTGTCTATGTCTCGATCTATTGAAAAAAAGGAACTCTACAATCTTGAATATGATAGAATTGAAAAGAAACTTAAACTAAAAGATTCTTAAGAAATTGTTTCTCTTTTCACACCTGCTAGTTATGTGATTTTTGACTCGGCTAAATCTTATTCATAAACATTCAGTCTTGAGGTTTGTAAGGGGGTACTATTCTCATTGAGCATTACTCAATGAATAAGACTCAAAATTCGGTTCAAATTCAGGGTTCTGGAAAATGTATGATTATTAGGAAATAGAGATACTTTTTTATTACAATTTTAATACGACTACTTTATAGTAGAGGGTCGATTATTTTTTATCGAGTTGGTCTTTTCTATATACAATTTTTAGAGAATTCACTGTAGTTGAATATTCGATGACAAATGGTTTTGAAAAAAGCTAAGTATCTATAAATAATAATGACCAGAATGCGACTAAAGGTTCTCTTTTTTTATATTTCTTGATATTTAAAATTTAAAAGAATGGGTCTAATCAATAACAAAGCTGAAATACTTTATTAAGATGAATCATGAATTAAAAGTTATATATTTATTTACTATTACTACTCGTAAGTAAATAGCGGTTTAAAAAATGATAAAGATTAAGGATGTATAAATTTCATTTTTTTTTAATGAGCATAACAGAACTAACCATCGTTGTTTGTAGTACAAGCGACCGTCATCTATGAAACAATTAACTTGATTATCTCCCGACACTACCTTATTTGATGTCGAAGAATTATCAGTGTTACGACGACGACTATAATCTTCTCCATCAAGATCATTGGATTTCTTGTTGAGTCCATAAGAGGGGGAATTATAATTCGACATTTTAGTACAGGCTCTGTAAAAGGATCATGATTATTTCAGTGTTTGAGGTGAAAAGAAATTTTTTCAAATAATTACCTCTGGATATTGGTGAGGTCATTGTAAATATCATTTTCGTTGAGAAGTAAATTTAAATGGGCATAGGAAACATTATTGATACCCTTTCTGCGTTTAGCAGAACTAGTAGGGTTTGCTGGCAAACCGGTCCCAGACCCAGGAATGTAGGAAGGCACATTCGTACTAGAGAATCCCATTAGTAAACCAACTGCTGTTGAAGAGCATAATATATTCAAATCTGATCCCAACGCTGAATTTTGAGGGATATTGTTAGAGGCGTATGAGAGATCTGTTTGGTTTATTGAAGAATCTGACTGTAAATGTGATTTCAATGCCAAATCATTCAAAATGACAGAGGACAAGAGCGACTCCTTGTTCTGATTCAGAAAGCTAGCAGCAATATGAGAGGTAAGAAAGCCATCATTCAAGTTTAGTCCAAGAGAGCCAAACAAATTTGCCTGATTAAAGCACGATTCAATTTTGTAGTCAGAGCTAATATTCATATCTAGTTCGGTATTGGGAGATAACCCTGAGTCTTGAATGTATCCACTAAGGGAATTCTTTTTGATATAGGAACTGGAGGTCCAAAGGCTATTTGATAGAATGTCACCCCAGTAAGATTGAAATGAGGAAGAGGTATTGTTTGTTTCGTTGCAGTTGTGGCCGCGCTTTCTAAGTTTCCTGGTAACATTTGGTTTTATGTCTAACACGTCTAGTTTAAAAAGTTGTTTAAATAATAAAGTATTTTTATAACAAAAAAGATGAGAACTTACCACCATAAGGAGTTAATTCAATGTTTTTCTTGTCCGACTCCAATCTTCGCTTCAACTCATCGAGAAAGTTGACGAGGTAGTCCTGCAACTTATTCTTTTCAATTTCACATTCTTTCTCGCAGTTCTCAATCTCTTTCCTATATTCATTGTGAGTAGTGTCAATCTGATTACAGAAAAGAGAACATATATGTATGGATCAAGAAAAAATATAGAAAAATTTGCTTACTCTATGCTCGTGGAGTATCTGGATTTTTTGTTTTTGATCAGCTAACCACATCTCAACTTTGCGTGAATATTTAATTACATCAGGATGGCAGCCATTTTTTATTTGCTCTAGCTGCATGGTTAGATCTTCAATGGATTCCTTCATGTCTTTATTTGAATTTTGATTTCCAGGTTGTTCATTAATGTAGGGACGGCGTCCCACCATTCGGCGTCTCATTGTGAGTGAATTAAAAAAATTATACAAATTATTTGAGGATTCAAACCAAAATATTTTTCATATTATTTTCCGTATTTTGTTATAATCGTGGTGATTTTGGAAATAAATAAGTTAAACTTATCAAGCTTTGGAGGTCCTCGAACATCAAACCCTTATTGAAGGATCTAAATTAGAGCAAATATAATTTTAGATGCCTTCTGATATCAATGAAATTCATTTGATATCTAATCTATTATGGGATAATAGTGCAAGACAATCAGATGTATTTTTAAGATGGTGTCAAGGTGAATAGAATTCATTTTATTAAATAGGCATAAAATTCAGTGATTTTGATCCAATCTCTCTTGTTCAGGATCAAGGAGGACCTTGTGCAATCATTGCTATATTGCAATCATATATTTTAAAGGGTCTACTTTTCGATGATTGCCTTGAATTATCTTCTGTTTCTAGTAAAATAAACTTTAATAATTGAACTGTAGAAGATGACGTTCACAGATCTTTATTTCGTTCCATGGCTAGTGTTCTTGAAAATATTCACGAGAAATTTTCAAACAGAAGGAGGATCTTTGTTAGTTGGCATGGAGAGAAAACTCATATTAGCTATGATAGTTTCATAAAAGGTTTGTCAGTTCTCGAAGTTGAATCAGTGGATGAAATGGAAGGTTTGCTGTTTTCCTTAGGAGATTTTTTCTCAAAACCATACAGCATCCTAAGTTTTTTATATTCCTTACTAATGACGGCCGGTTATAATGAGCTCAAAGAGAATATCGAAGAAGATTCAATCCCGTTAATCGATTCAACTCATGGTTTCGCCAATCAAAATTTAATTAATCTCTTAATAACTGGATTTCCTTCTCAATATCTTTTCGACGGAGAGAAGAATGTTGGGGGAATGAAAATGATCGGCATTGAATCCCAGCCAGAAATAGGATTCTTGACGATTTTTGAATCATCCAACTATTGTGAGGTAGGATGGAACTTGAAAAATCCATGCTATCCCATTTGGATTCTTGGCTCTGAAACTCATTTAACAGTGATTTGTTCTGATGAACAAAAGTTGATAATCAAAAATGACAATGCCATTTTACAGATGCAAAATGCTGAGCAAAAATTCAAAAAATACTCGGCTAGTGAAGATGGCAGTTTCATATCACATGATCAACTTTCCACTGTTCTAACTGAGGCCAATATTCCATTTGATCAAGAAAAGTGAGTTTGATTATAATCAAGGAGATTAAACTGCATTCTAGTTAAATTTTAGGGTTATTTAGGGAAATAATAGTGGTTGGTAGGGCTATTTTGAAAAATGCCATGACTTTTTTGAAAAATGCTGGGACACACCACTTTTTTTTGAAAAATGCCATGAGTTTCTGACACTATTTTGAAAAATGCCAGGACTTTTTTGAAAAATGCCGGGACACACCGGAATATTTTCGAAAAATGCCGGGACACACCAGAATTTTTTTGAAAAATGCCATGAAATTTCTCAATTTTTTAAAAATCTCTATCATGATGTATGTTTGCTTAGTTTCTGTCTTGATAACGTGTTGTCAACGTTAAAGCAATCCCTATGGTATTTTTCATTTTTTTCAAATCTCTTTTTTGATGTAAGTTTGTTTAGTTTTTTTCTTGATAATGTGTAGCTAAGGTATTAGCAATCCCTATGAGGCTACGATTCTCTACATAAATAATCTTCAATCGAACCTTGTAGCAACTAAAACCTCTAAAAACCTATACCTCCGCACCACTAGACAGCCAATAAGAGGTTGCGATCAATAGCGTGTACTTATGCCTTCCTGATAAATGGCACCCATCTACGGCAATAATTGGCAGAGCCGAATTGAACGCTTTGGCTGAAATACTTAGGCATAGGAAGGCTGATTCCAACTCGTTTCCATTCTTGATCAGGTCTGTTGTGGTACCGGGATTATTCTGTTTTGTAGAATCCAGGAACGATTCCAACCTCGCGAAAGAATTAAGGAAATCATTTTGATTGTCTGTCCTAAGGTCACTAAGGCTCTTCCACGCACAATAATATGAGGCATCCAAACCAAGCTGACGCTTAAGGACTTTCTTGCAGTCTTCTGGTGTTACTTCCTTTATGTCTTCGAAAATCGTTTTGACATTGGCTTTAATGATACTTCGTCGTACGTTGAATTTTGTCTAAAAATCAATAAATAGGTTACTTACTTCTTCGCAAGTATGGTTGAGGAATTTTGTTGTATAAAACAATCCGTTGACTCTCATGTTGAAGTTCAGTTGAAATTCGCAGTCATCTTTCTTGCATTTAACACTGTAAAACGAAGAAGTGGTTTTCGCAACTCTGTGGGGGCGATGACACTGTTCAATGAGTCTATCAAGAT
Organism: Gyrodactylus bullatarudis; assembly: GCA_012064415.1. Taxonomy (NCBI): domain Eukaryota; kingdom Metazoa; phylum Platyhelminthes; class Monogenea; order Gyrodactylidea; family Gyrodactylidae; genus Gyrodactylus; species Gyrodactylus bullatarudis. The sequence continues at coordinate 127,100 of SSNU01000068.1, forward strand.
CCTGTTTGATTTCCTCAACATTTCGATATGTCGAACCGATATGTAGGTTGTTCATTGTGTTTATGACGATATTGGCGAAACCAAATGTTTTTTCATTCTAAAGTCAAAAAGTCTACCTCTTATTGGCTGTCTAGTGGTGCGGAGGTATAGGTTTTTAGAGGTTTTAGTTGCTACAAGGTTCGATTGAAGATTATTTATGTAGAGAATCGTAGCCTCATAGGGATTGCTAATACCTTAGCTACACATTATCAAGAAAAAAACTAAACAAACTTACATCAAAAAAGAGATTTGAAAAAAATGAAAAATACCATAGGGATTGCTTTAACGTTGACAACACGTTATCAAGACAGAAACTAAGCAAACATACATCATGATAGAGATTTTTAAAAAATTGAGAAATTTCATGGCATTTTTCAAAAAAATTCTGGTGTGTCCCGGCATTTTTCGAAAATATTCCGGTGTGTCCCGGCATTTTTCAAAAAAGTCCTGGCATTTTTCAAAATAGTGTCAGAAACTCATGGCATTTTTCAAAATAGCCCTACCAACCACTATTATTTCCCTAAATAACCCTAAATTTTATAATTGACCCCGTGTAAGAAATTAGGTGTTTAATGAATAAGTTCTGATATGATTTTCAGGGGAAGATTGTAACTCAAATTTATTTTTAGTTTTAATATGTTCGGATCATCAGAGTTGAACTTATTTGACTTGAAGTAGTTCTAACTAAATTTAAACAATTCTGCAATCTAAAGCGTCAATCAAAATTATATAATTATATATAATTTAGACGAAGAGACGGATCATTGACGAATTTCCTGAGAAAGTAGGTTTTACATCGTACTTTTTTTAGGATTTCTTTTGAATGGATACTGGTTTTGAGATAGTGGTCATATGAGAGTTCAAGATCATTGATGAAGAACTCTGTATTGAATGGTATATGATGATTTAAGAGGGAGTTCTTAATAGGCATGACTTTAGTTTTACTTTGGTTGATCTTGAGACCTATTAAGGAGAGAGAATGTTGAAGATGATCCATTTGATGATGATGGCAAATTTTGGGATTGGCTGAATTGAAATGATAAGCCATTCCTTGGGAATATCACTGGTATTAACAATATTTTGTAAATAATTTGATAGATGAATAAAAAAACTTGAGCGAGTAACAGAGAAGGAGATAGAAAGAAGTTATCTTTCCTTGCCTTGTTAGTTTTAAGTAAATATTTGACATCTTCAGGAAATTGTAATGAGCTAAATTCTGTAGTTCTCTATATGGATCTAGCAGGCTCATTAAATTAAAAATTAAGACATACTTCTCGAAACTGTTGTATTTTAGAAATTTTCCTTGTCAATTTCCATTCAGTAAAGAAAGACATAGTTTTATTATCAGAAAAAATGTGGGATGTCATTCAAAATTGAGTTGGAATTAAACCATGGACGTGTATTTACTGTAAAAATATTTCGACCGTCTTTTCGTCAATTCTGATGTCTAATTTGTTGTAAATTTTTCAGTAAGGAGTATTTACTGTTATGGTCTGTCGGACATGGTATTCTCCTATAAAACTAATCAGAATTATTAAACACCTTTTTTTGGAAAAAACAACTGTTGAGATTAATCCAAAGCATTTACAATTGGCTATGCTATAAACATTTTCATTAAAAGAGCTATGTTTTCTGATCTGGATTCTGTTGATGCTGCTTCTCGAAAATTCTGCAGAAATGATTTGAGAGGCACTAGAGTCTCAAAAGAAATAAAAATGGATTCACGAGCTAATGTCCAGACAAAAACAGTTTTATACGAGAAAAGATAGATTGTATAAATATAAACAGACCAGCGATAAAAGCCCTTACTATTACATAAAAACATACAAGGCCTAACGAACTATAAAAGAAATAATTTAGTAAAACTTACTACTATAAAAGAAAAAAATATTTAGAAAAAACAAACCATAATGGAAATTCATATTATTCCTCATGATAACACTGTTATTTCACTAGTCATAACGGAAATAATCATTCTCAGACAGACCTTTTTTAAGAGAATACCATTTCCGACAGACCATAACAGTAAATACCCCTTTCAGTAAACATCAGTCCTTCGAGTTTCATTAGAATTAATATTAAAAAATTAGAAAAGACCCCAAATGTAAGTTTCTTATTGAGCATTACCACTGGCAATATTTTAATAACGATAGAATATAAGAATTCATTATGCACCAAAACTCTCCAATAAATAGCAAAAATATCCCCTGTGCAGTTATGTACGTTGATTTATCCAAAGCTTTTGACAAATTACCTTCTAGTGCCATTAAAAACTCCCTCATTTCCCAAAATGTAAAGATCACAGTACATGTGTTCAGATTAAAGACGAAGAATCTTCGAAAAATCACATCTGGCATCCCCCAAGGTTCAGTTATCGGACCATTTCTTTTCAACCTTGTCTTTTCGTACATTAAACCTTCCAACACTATATAAATGGTTACACTATTATAAATATTAGGGTAATACAAAATTTTATTTTCCCCGAACAATGTTCTATGCCTTAATCAAAAATTGATGTTTTAACCATGAAAAACACATTTTTGAAAATCAAAATGAAAATTTTTCATGTTCTGATATACAAAAATCCCATTTTCCCTAAAATCATCAAAATTTACCTAATTTCCTGGGACTTTCTTCCGACATGTGAAAGAACACTCAATTTCTACTATAAGCCCTATTTTTATTCAAAATGTTGCAAAAACTATTCAAAAATCTCAATTTGTCCTTTCTCGTGGTGAAATTCATTGAAAAAATCTTGGCGCGTGTTCAAAAATTGTCATCTTCAATCGATATTTTGTATATCTGAACAAACTCGAAAATGTATGGTTTTATAGGAAAAAATGCTTAGTTTTCGATAATCTTCAAAAGGAGATTAAGGCTGGGAAAAGTTGAAAAATTTCTCCTACTCTAATAAATATACTGATGACATCAAAATCCTCACCCACCTATCCAGCTCCTCTGATAGAATTTCCAATGAACTAACTCACTTGTCAACTACACTACTCAACATCGGTCTTTCCTTTAATGAACTCAAAACCAAGATTCTCCCCCTGAATAACCAAATAATTTCAGCATCCTCTCTCCAAGCCCTACTGGTGGATAAAATCAAAGACCATTACGACAAAAAGCTCAACACCAAATCTCACCTCATATCTACCCTCAAAACCATGAATCTTAAATGTCTTGCACTTAAAATACTTATACAATCGCCCGAAATTAGAATTCTCATGTACAGATCAGTCATCCTCCCCAACTTCAACTATGGCTCCAGACCACTTTGTACGATCCCCGTTGGTCTTTGCTACGAGATAGAAAAAGTCCAAAGAAATTATCTCAGATCATACTTTGGTCCCCTCCCATATAGAGAACTCCTAAAGAAAGCCAATCTATTCCCTCTCTGGCTTCGTAGACTTGCCGCTTCAGCCAATTTACTATCAAATCACCCCCCCCATAATCCGACCTTAAACTATAATCTGGAGGGTACTCTATATTACATGACGTCCTTATCCTTTTTTAAATACCAATGGAACGTCGACATTTAATAATTTCATATTTTCTATTTCAATAAAAATCTATTATATATATAAAGTCGAGAGAAAAGTGAAAAAGCTCAGATCGGCCTGGATAGTTGAAGATTATAGGAATAATTCTTTTGAACACATGAGTCTGGTTTATATAGATTTATGAAGAATTTCTCCTTCACCCAAACGTCCGTACTGTCACCAGCCGAATTTTTCTACGAAATCGAAAAATTTGAAATTGAAGCTCCATTCTTTTTTCTGTTTAACCCTTTCGATCCCATACGCTTATAAATTGAGATAGAGCTCTAATTTCAAAAGCAATGAGTCTTTGTTAAGCTCCTGGTAAATTTTGTCTTCGATCAAATTTCTGTGCGGGATCATCTTCAACTAGATCTATGATGGGTCATATGTGACCCACTGGGATGTAAGGGAGTGGCAAAAATATGCGTCTACTTTTAAGTAGATAATAATTTGGTGTTTATTATATTGATAATTTAGAATTTATTTTGATGGTATCTCATGTAACAATTGATTCCATGAGTAATACATAAAAATACATTGCATTTAGAACATAGATCTGGGACCTTCTTGTTGCAAACTCTGCATCTTCGACGGTCTTTGGAATCTGAAACTTTGACAGGAAGATGCATTTTCTTTGGCTCTTCCAAATCTAAAGACAAATCGAATATTGAGCTATTATTCAATTCTTTCTCTGATTTTAGTTCCTTAAGATTTTGCAAACGATTTGAACGGATTGTTCCTATTGAATGAACTCCTTCACTTAGAAGTGATTTCTGAAGATCGAATCCAGTAAAGTAGTTGTCAAAGCATATTATGTGACCAGAATTCTTTGGAATATGTTCACAAACTTTCAAAAAAAATCACCCGAAGATTTACCACATGAATTTTCGATAGCGGGAGTTTTACCATCGTAGATATGAAAATCATGCATGAAGCCATTCGTTGAATTTCTTGAAAAGATTTTGATGTCCCACTTGTGAGGCTTACACGGAAGATACTGTTTCAGCCTTGACTTTCCTTTGAACGGAATTATCTGCTCATCTACAGACTGAATTTGATCTTGAGTTCCATTTATAATGCAGTTATTTCTGAAGATCTCTGTAAAATCTCTTAAATTGTATAGCCTATCTTCCGTATTCAGGAGAAGATTGTCTGCAAAATGCAGATTTTTCTTCCATAATTCAAATTTATTCCTAGACATGATATTTGCAATGGCTTCAACTCTTGTCTCCTTTGTCCAAAACATTCGATAACGTGGAAGATGTATGATACACGTTTTCATAAGAAGACCAAGGAAGATTTTTCCATCGTCCAATGTTGCGCCCAGACATTGACAGTTTTGAGTCGCGTAGATATTCGATTGATTTACCATCAATGAGACCACACTTTTGCTGAAAAACAGATTGAAATACTCTAACATTGTCTTTGCCTGGGATTTATTTTCTCTGCTTTGAAATTTTATTTCTATCTTAGGATGATTTCTGGTATTTCTTAAATGATTTGTTCTCAGATCCGAATCTTCAAGTTCTTCTTCTAGATCATCTACTGGCTCATTGTCGATGAATTCTTGATCAAGAGCCTGAACTTCTTCTTCAACTTCTTCATCTGAATTATCTGGAGCAGGAATCATGAGTAATGAATATGTTTTTCCGGACCGTGTACATTTGATTTCAACCTCATCTAACATTGCATTATATCCCAGTGGGTCACATATGACCCAAACTTTAAAATAATATACCTCTGGCCCATTGACCAATAGAATCAATGTTTTTCATGAGGTATGATAAGCTTTCAGTCAGGTATCATTACATGAAATTAGAAATCTCTATGCCATTTAGTATAGTAATTACTAATTCAATATTCTTTAATTATAATTAAAGAATATTCTTTAGACAAGGATTCTTGAAAGCGGTACAAAAGGTGCTAATTAAATTTTTTTTTCAAAAATGATTAATCAGTAAGATAGTAATTAATTGAAGAAGTAATATGGTGTTGATCTGTATACAGGGGTATTACTGTGATAAAAGATATGAAAGTTTGAAGTTTGGGATCATATATGACCCCTGGGATCGAAAGGGTTAATATGCCAGTGGTCGCTGCTGTATCTTTTTTTAAGATGATCGTTCCCCCTAGTTGATAACTTTCTAACTGTACGTCTTAAATATATAGCTCTTAGGGTTCTGAATCCATTGAACCCTTTTATACATAAAATTTTTTAACCAATCAAAATTATAAAATTCCAGTAACAGGAAAAATTTTCTTGGTTCTTATTGGTTTTATCTGAATTGGTACAAAGGGTTCAGAACGCCAGTAGCTTCAAAGTTACATTGGAATTTGTAAATCAGCAGAATATCCTCTTCAGGTTTCAGTTAATCTAGCTTAAACAATCTCAGAGTTTTGAATACAATTTTCAACTGTATGTTTTCGTATTGAAAAATACGATCTTTTAAAGTAGGTCATTTGATAAAGCAATCTCGACTCAATTTTAAATTCCACTAGGTTTCTGCTAATTCTTTCTCTTGCTATTTTTCAGTCTCCCAAAGTTGATTGAAAGCCTTGACTCGGAGAATTTGGGCATTATACTACTCCAGCAATTCCTGAATCATTTCTACGCCAAGGAAAACAATGATAATTATGGAAGTCAGGTGAAAAATTTCAGCTTGTACCACTTTAATTCCCTTCCAAAGAGTAATCAAGACTCTGTTGTCACTCATCGCGTTGGAAAGTCGATAATCCTCGATCCGCAGGAAGAACTCGAAAGCCAAATACAAAATCCTGTCGGCTTCAATTCAGATATTCAAAGATGTCTTCAAACTAAATGGCCGACTATACGGATCATTTGGGAGAATGATGTTATACCTTCTTTGAATTAGTTATTGTAATAATTTTATTAAATTAAATCATTCGAGATAAATATTCTTTTTCATACTTTGTATCTTTTTTTATTTGCAAAGCATTACTACGTGAAGTGAGCTTCTCACAATTTTAGAAAGCTATAGAAAGCTATTTTAAAACTATTCATTTAAATCTTAAATCATAAATTTCCAGAAAATGATGTATTTCCTCGTTTTTAATCGAAATTAAGACGTTTTTCCAAATTTTTAAATCATATTCATAAAATTCAACTATTTTCACACATGCCAGTGTAAGGAAAATTTCCTGCGCCATGCCTAACTGCTTCAAAAAGAGGTTTGAAATTTATGATTTTGCTAAAAAACCGAATTTAGAGAGATGCTATCGAGCATAACTTCTAAACTAGAGCTGATAGCTGAAAAGTTTGAGGCAACGAGTTGTAGAGAATTTTTCGCAGTTTATTACAATTCTTTAAGAATTTTAATGCGAGCTTTAACAAACTTTTTAAAGCAAAATAAGACCTTAAATTCAGTCAAACAAAATTTAATAATAAATAACACATTACTACTTTAGAGTAAATACAAAAAAAATATTTTTTGCACCACAATTTAGTGCTATACAATGTAATTTGTAGCCTACAAGTTTAATGAATACTTTTTATTTTAAAGTCCTTTCAAAGTAAAAGAACTGTGTCTAGATTGTACCCAAAATATCCTAAACTCGGAACAAAATTAGACAATATTTTCATGACAAGAGTCTTTATTAAAGACTCTTTATACGTCTCTGATTACACAATGAGTGTAACAAAATTCATTTCCTAGCACAATTTCTCTCTAGATTTATTTGTAAATTTGCATAATCTTGTAAACAATGTTGAAGGAGCTTTCTCCTTCGTGTAAGGCCATTCTGAATAAATTTTGTGCAATAATAGACACACAAAGGCTGTCTCACATTAACCAAGAAAAAAGAGAATGGGACATTGAGTTGAGGGGTGGGGTCTGTGACTGCATTCATTGTCCTGTGTGAATATAAATATGATTTTATGCTAATTTATTCCCAGAACCTTCAACCTCTCCAACCCACACACACACACAATGTATTCTACACATACATAAGTGAATTTCTTTTTTTCACATTAACAGACAAGACTTATTACTACACATACAACTCGTTTATTTGGTCTATATGAGACTTCTTATCATGGAACATCTGTGCCATCATTTCTGGGTGCATTATTATTGGAAAGGTGCCGTATTAATTCAAGAAATAAATATGAAAATGGGGAAATTTATTTATTTTGTGCTGAACCATCTGGCCTCTCACCGCTAATCTACATTTACAGTTTTGCATTTCATCTGAGAAATCAGATAAAAGCATTACATTAAATTCCTAATTCAATCAATTACATTCTCCACCAATAGAATAAAGGCACTGAATTAATCTGATTGGTTGATTTTTTGAGTATCAGACTCTCTCCATTTAATATGCACACACAATAGAAATCTCTGTACTCCTCTTCTTCTTTTAGTTAATTTATTTTGCTCACATCCTGTGCGTCAGTACATCTCCCTACACTCAATCGATTTTCTCTACTTGCATCATGACTTGAATTCTCCTCACTCTATCCCCTATAACAGTAGAGACACAATAATTTTTTTTACTACTTTACTATTTTTCAATGAATATTTTATATGTATCATTCACAATACATAAACTACACACATCTTTCCATCCTAACATATATTGCATATTCATTTAATATACCTTTGAATAGACCTTTTTGTGTATTGAAATGATATGTATGTATAATCTTACTCAGTTTATTGTACAATGTGTGTGTGGATATATATAGAGAGAGTTGCACTATGGTTGATACATAACCATAATAATGAGAACGGGAGATGAATGAAGACAGGGGGGATGAATTCTCACATGAACTTGATTGATTTCTCTCCATCATCACCATTGTGCCCAATTAGTTTTTCTTTTTATCATAGGCTAGTATATGATATTTGTGTTTGTGTATTTTGAGCATATCGTATTTGTTATGAGGAGAGGGGGGGGGAGTGAGAACATTTGTGTTTGTTGGTTGAGAATTCAGACAAGGGGGAGGAGTTTAGTGCTTTATTTTTACTTCCTTTGTGTTAGTGGAGGGAACAGATGTAGGAAAAATCAATAGTTTTTGTGTACAGATGCTACACAGTGTGCCCAGAGAAAGTAAAATTTGAGCAGTTAAACTTGATGGGCAAAAAAGTTGACAAAACTTGAATATTCATAGAATTTCAAGACCTCTAAATCAGTAGAATGTCACATCTGACTGTGAGATATCAATTGTGAACTGATCAAACCCTCTTTTAATAAATCTTGACGTGAAAATCAGATTTAAAAATATCATAACGTGTCTAATAATTCAAAATTTATTATTTCTCGTAATAGAATTCATTGAGATATGGTGTCGCAAATTTTAAAATTAGACATCTTCAATTGAAATTAAAAAGCAAATCAAAATAAAATTTAAGTAAATTTGAAATAGGAAATTTTTCTTCTCAAATGAAAGCATGAATTCGAAAAGTTAAGAATAATATCTTACCCTACTGCATATTAATAAAAGTAGATTTAATTGATATTGTATTTAAAAAACTCTTTCAAAAGTTTTGGGCTCTGAGATAGTCAAGAACCTTTTTTAATGGATTGAGAAGCTTTTAGTCTGAGCTCGATTCGGTCTTATCACAGAATCTTGGTGAATTCCTATTGGTCAAGATCTGAAAGACACATTCAAAATTGAATTGAAACTAATCAGATTACCTGTGAAAAAAATGTAAAATTAACCCATCTTTTGCACACTCATCGTTTTTATTCTTTCTCATTGTTGGAACTTTTCACATTTGATTTTGAGCATTGGTGAACTAGTTGATACACCATATTTTTTATTTCTAACCAAAAAAATTTTTACAAAAAAAAACTAAAGAGAAAATCTTCAAAATTCTCTAATAAAATGAAATCCAAAAGTGGCCGGTGTGGCGTAGGATCCTCATTAGGTCCAAAGGTTTTAAACCCTACTACACCGGGCACATTCAACACTCTTTCCCTGTTCTCTTATTTGTACAAACATTATTTCTATGAATAAATATAAATGTTTCAATTTCTAAAAACATTCAATCGAGCTAAAATTTTATGAATTTTAATGCACTTTCTACCTCAAAATGTTTGCTGACTTTAGATAATTGAAGGGATCAAGATAAGACTTACGAATAAGGATCAATCAAGTTGATAGAAATTCGTCATTTTTGTGGGAAATCGTACCAAAAAGAAGAACGACACAAAATTTCTGAACTTTAGTGATCAAATTCGAATTTTGATCTCTTAGGAGAAAAATATTAAAGTTTTTGTAGCTTCATATCAACTGGCTTTATTTGTTTCTTTCAAATTTTATTTATTATTATTTTTTTTTTGAATTCTAACATTTTTATTTATATACAGAATTTTAAAGATTAATGATTGTACAAATGAGAGAACAAAGAAGTGGGAGGGAGGGTAAAGGGGTCCGAATGAGAGGTGAGAGAGATACCACTACGCCACACATTACCAGACTTGATGGCCCAGCTGATTTAACTGTATTATTTATTGTTATTTTTCACCCTATTTGTATTGAAACCTTGAAAAGAAAAAAAATATTTCGGACGAAGGTTAAGCTCAAGAATTAGATGTTAGTTTTCCCTAAATGTATAAATTTCTCTATAGGCCTTTCCTTACCTTAAATCTGGCCATAGGTTATTTTTGAAGTCAACACTCTTTACTTTTATTTTTCAAATCATAACATTTATTAAAGAGATTAAATTTAATATATAGAATCTGATATACATAAAAAAAATAAGTTCATAAAAGTTTTTAATATAATGACAGACCCAACCAAAAGAGCTTCAGATCACTGAAAAAATTATAGCTCCGGATCAAAATCTAAATTGCCACAAATGAATCACAAAAATTAGACAGTCAGGTCAGTCATCAACTCAACCATTGTCCATATAGAATACAAGGTTAAATTTTAAAGAAAAAGGTCTCTGTAAAAAAACTTTAAGCAGGTTTTGTGGAAGATTTTCAAGATTTCTAATTCTTGAATATTGTAATAATTTATTTAGACAAAATAAAAATACAAGAGTTGTGTTTATCCTTTATTGATTTCCCAGCCCATCCAGCCCCCCCCCACAAACATTGTTGTATTCTCAGAGTTTACTTTGAGTCCCTTTGTCTAAATTCTCATTCGTCCAAATTTCCCTACACACTCTATATTCTCTCCATCACTTTGTGTTTATTTTTTTCATCTCCCCTTTTTTGTGTGCCCTTCTCAATGCAATACAGTACAGTACAAGGATAGAAATTTGTATATCATATTAATTCTTTCACTTACATTTTATTTTATCATAATCCCCTGTCTCTCTCTCTCTGTGTTTATAAGAGTATTTATTATTATTCCCAACATATACTTTGTGAGTAAATGTGGATTTTGTTTTGTTTAAGGGGATAGGGAGAAAAAAACATGATGATTAAAAAAGTGAGATATAGAGGGACAAGCCAACAAAAAAGTCTAACTAAATGTGTGCGTCAGTACTACATAGTTCGAACTTTACATACAACTCAAAATCTATTCAATAAAATGAATGAGGAATTATGACTGAATGAGAATGAATATGAGCACATATAGAAAAAAGAGAACTCAACAAGAGAGTGAGAGTGTGTGTGTGTACTCACGCACATTTATCACCACATCTTCGTGCTCATTATTCTTCCTCTCGTCTAACTGGTATTAAGTTGAGCCCCACATTTATGAAGTAGAGCTAGACAACTCAAATCCCAATTTAGGCTAGAGTGATTCATGTGAAAAAGAATGATGGGTACCCTTTGTCCAAATACCCCACACCCCCTGCCCAAACACACATTTACTAACCTCAAGAGGAAAGAAGCTTTAGTGAAGGGCCTGACCTTTGTGTTGTGTTTACCAGTGTTACAAGTCTCTTTCTCTCTTCTTGGTTAGGCATCCATGCATAAGTTTGTTGTCACATCTTGGTTTTTATCATTGTAATCAAACTAACCTAATTATAGCCTTGATGTTTATTTTTTCACTACATGCTTATTTCAATGTGTGTGCAAAAACAACGTCAAATCATCATTATGAGCACAATGAAAGGGGTCACTGGATAACACCTACTTTCTCACAAATCTTTGGTGTAATAATTAAATGTTGTAGAAAAACCACTGGTTGCACAAACTTCATCAATTAAAATGATTCTTTCTTTTGTGGGAAGTTTATAGCTTCATCTCTTACCGTAATTCCTCAAAATTATAACTATAGAGGATGAATTATGAAGTCTTACAATTGCTAAAGAAAGAATAAATGGTATTATATCAATAAAATTAACATTTTTACAACAAAAAAAGTTTAATGTGACTTCTGGAATGTTGATGGTATGGTGTGGGATTGGTTTTTTTTGAAGTTGGAAAATGTTGTTCAAACAAAAAATTCAAGATATTACAATAATAATAATAAGATAAAGGAATATTTGCAAATAATTGTCATGTCTCTTATTACTCTGACTGGATTTTAACAGGTTGACTCGAATGTTTAAGGGCAGACCTTCGTCTGTGGGGATATGTGCCAAGGGAAGCCTTGTTATCCTCTGATGAGTCTCTCTTTTTCATCAAGCGTTGAGACCGTTTCTGTGGTTTCTTTGGCTCTTCCTCAGAATTCTTCTCCTCTTCAGACGGTTCACCATATTGTTCTTCATCTTCACTGGAACATTGAGTCCCTTCGTCATTATCCTCTTGGCGTTCTTTTTCCTTGGCGATAATTCGTAATATCTGGGCTTCTTCCTCTTCCTTGACATCAATCTGATTTTGATCTGATTGTTCAATGCTTGAGGTGGACTGTTGATCTGTCATTAGGGACGTTGTGGGTGAAGATGACGGTAGTTTTGCTGTTAAATTAGTCGCGTAGTGAGAGTAGCCACGGACATGGCGCTTTTTATCTTCGAGACGAATAAACTTTTCATTACAAACATCACAACTGTACGGTTTAATTCCGGTATGCAAGCGTTCATGACGTTCTCTGCAAAATTTTCTATTAAACGTTTTTGTACAAAAGTGACATTTGTAAGCCTTGTGTGAGTCAGAATTAGACTGACCATTAGAATTCAATTGTGAGTTGTCTCTTGTACGAATGTTGTTTGTGACAGGCTGCAGAGGGAGCTTTGGTAATGCTTGCTTTCCATTCATAGATGAAGTTATAGAAATTATGGAAGTCTTTTGAGGACTTATTGCTATTTTATTGTCGCCAATCATTCCAGAAGAGCTTCCCTTGATGGTCTCGAGAATCTTTCCAATAGCAGTCTCAGTTGGGTCTTCGCGAATTTTAAATTTTCGAAAATCTGGTCTCAAGGGTTTCATTGAGACTGTATGACTAGTGCTGGTATTATTCATAGGGGTTGATATGCATACAGGAGTTGATATGGAATTAGTGGGGATATTTTCTTTTTTCTGCTCAAAAATTTTTTGATTTCCAGTAACCAAAGCTAACGGAGTTTCAACAGTACCCAATATATTTCCATTGTGCTGACGAGAGTTAAAGGTTCCTAACGACTGGATGGCAATTCTGTTGGGTTGAATTTGAAAGTTTAACTCTCCAGTTGGTTGACGCATACAGGACAAAAGAATTGGCCCATTAGGATTTTGAGGAGCCTGAGAAAGGTTTTGGGCATTAATGGCTGCATGAATTGTTTTAAGATCTATGGAATTTTGTAGGTTTGAGTCACTTCCGTTTATCAAAGTTATTCTCTGAGTTTGATTCACTGTATTTGCATTTGGTGACTTGACACTAATCACCGGACTTGTTTTGGTTTGTTGAATGGGCGTAAAAGTGTTGTTGTTGAGGGTTCCGATGAGTGTAACCATTTGGGATTGGTTAGCATTCGATGTGGTAGGGGTTGGAGATAGATTTATTGACTGACTAACAATAGCACTTCTTGACATGTTCAAAGCGGCTGCATTCAGCTGACTTGCTTGAAGACAATTTGTCAAATTTTGATTTTGCAAATAACTTGTTAGTAAATTCTGAGGAATTGTAGCGACTATATCTCCATTATTATTTGTAAAACCAATTTGAGGATTATTTGTAAAGGATGAACTAGCATTTGGGGGACATTCTCTGATGGGTGAGGGTTGTCTGTTATTCTCTTCAGAAACTCGAGATTTATTTTCCAAGTTTAATGGCTGATTTTTATCCATTTCTTCTTTCGACTCTGAATTCGGTTCTAATTTACAGCGTTTAGCATCAATACTTTCTTCTGGGTCTGAAATAGAATCTTTGGGTAAAGGTTTTCTCTGGGGTTTTCTTGATTTACGACGATCTTTTCTTTCATTGTCTTCAACTTTTACTACAGGAGCTTCAGGAACTTTCTGAGGACTTATGACAGCTGGTGGTAGGAGTGGAGGTGAAGTTGAACGTAATTCTGCCTCCTTTTGAGAATTATCTGTCTGTTCATTTTTATAATTGATGTTAACTTTTAAAAAATTTTCTTCTTCGTCATTTAAAGTGAAAGATAAGAGTCCAAAAACTTTGAGTTTTGTTGGGTAAGAGAAATTCCGTAAAAATGATTCTTTAATTGCTTCTAAAATGTTATCTGTTTCACTCAAGCAGGAGTTGGTCATTTTACAAATATTTGAATATGTTCAAATTACAATTATAACATGTAAAACAAACTAGTAACACGAACTATTATTTGTTATATTAATTGGCAAATATAAAAATTTGAGGATTTTAGGAATTATATTATTTGCCATGTCTAGTTATTACAAGACTGAAGCAGATTCTGATAACATTTTTGAAAATTATCAGATTTGCCTCGAAAGTCTTGGAGACAAAGTTGTTGTAAGTTATTCACGAGTAACTCTAGAAATTCCTCCAACAATACAAACACATAGTTAAAGAAAAAATTGAATTCGACAAAGGAAAGTAAGTTAGTTCTTGATTTAATCTGTCCTAGTTTAGTTTCGGTGAATTTGTCAGATTTTGAACAGTTCTATCTCGACACAATGAATCACTTCAATAATGCAGAGTCTTTATTAAAGAATATTGAATCTTGGATTAGTATCAATTCAGATAGTCCTAGTCAACAGTTTCCCCAATCAAACGAAGACGAACTCGAGTCAATATCTAATGAGGCGAAAAATCTTTGTAACATCAGTGCTGCAATTAAAGAAAAAATATCAACTTTATATCAATAAAATTTATATTTTTATAAATGCAGTTAACTATATTATTTTTATCATAACCGTATATTATGATCTGGTTATGTACTAATTCATTATTTTTCCTTAAGAATATTCTCAAATTGAATCTACCCATCCAGAATGGCTTACGGACAATCACAAACAAATGGGCCCAATGGAATGTAGATCCTAAACAAGGCGATCCATCGGATATTACTCAGTCTCTTACACAGACATATAAGCAACCAAAGACAAAAGATTTAAAATATAATACTAGGATGTTTAGAGAAGGTCTTTTGCCACGCCCCGAACAATATGATGAGCCTGTCAATATGCCGGAATACAAACCAGTCGATCATTGGACTCCTATCAGGGCTAATTTCGGTCAGAATGATTACATTGGTACGTGAATTATTCAAGATGAGTATAAGATATATCTATTGTTCTAAATTTTTTATGAGAAATATTCATTTTAGTTATTTGATAAGATCATGGGGAATTAATTCGAATTTCACATCAAATCTGTTTGATCATAATTGTCTATTGCAAAAGGTCTAGTTTTTCAAGAGCAATTTATATTTTTATACATTGATAGGATGAATAAAATTATTGTAGTCATTAAATTCTGGTTCACTTCGTCCAATTTTGTCAATAAGAAAATTTATAATTAATCATTAATAATACTTTTAAGTAGATTTGTACATTAATTACATTGAAATTTTATCGTCATTATTTATTTATGGAGTATTTTTTGTCTACGGATTTAGTCAGTTTTGTTTTTAGCTCTGCATGTACGATATAAATATTGTCTCGTGGATATATACTAATTAGAGATAAGGTTCTGTCTATAGGGACAAGCATAGACTTAACTATCTTGATGCTTTTAATTGCTATGCTTCAAATAAGTTACGCTAAAAATCCCTAAAAGTTTTAAGGAGATATCTTAATTTTGATATAATTACCTAGATTTGTAAAAATTAGTTTTCATCCACTTATTAGTACAGATGGGAAATTCAATGTAATATAGACTTTCTTGGAAGGTATCAAAAGAATTCTTATTATCTAGAATTCCCATCTTAATCCGATTTAGAACCGTTTTATACGCATAAATAGGTGAGTATTTTTACCAGATTGGCTTTCTTACTGTCTCTATAGGATTTATTCATAAAGCTTTATTAATCTGATTTTAAAGGATAGAAATCAAGGGTTTAATGAGAAATCTTTCATTGAATATATTTCTTGTAATTCAAATCAATAAATCTACCAAGTTTCTAAAATTGGAATCATCTCTAATTCAGCACATTTAACTTGGTATATTTTTTTCTTATACTGTCTTATAGTTTTAATGACTCACATTCAATCTTTTGTCTATTCTATGGTCTGTGAATACGCTGATTAAGAATCTACACTTGTTCAGACGATTGGATAATTGAATTCTACGGATATGATTACTCGATTATCTTAATTTTCATCTATAACACTAGAAAGTAGGTTTTCAACAAAAATGAATTTTTTTGAAAAAATCAACTCTCTTTGAATTAGTACAGCAAGAGTTAGACGAATGAAAGAGCCAAGATCTTTGCGAATTCCACGAGATTAATAAATTTTGAATGTTGGAGAAAATAATAATTTGAGGCATGAAGGTTTAGAGCACATTTCAATCAATGAGTATTACTTACTGAGTAATCTTTTTCTATATTGTCCAATGAAATTAATACTAAACTATGATCAATAGACAAGTGTTACAGTAAAGAAAAAGTAATCTTTTCAAAAAAAATTTAATCATCATCTTATTTATGACCTTTTTATTATTGCATAAAAATTTCACTTTTGGATTCGGTTTTCTTTTTGATCATTACATTTTTTCATGACCTGTCCTAGTATGATCCGAAAATAAATTTTTATTGAGTCAACTAATTTTGTTATGTATATTAGAAAGAGGCAAATTTTTATCATCCGGATGTGCAAAGAGAATTTTTCAACGTATAAAATTTTCTATTAAACCATGTATTTTAAATTTTGCTTGAATAATGCCGATTTTTGAATTAGCGCCAACTATTTTCAATGAATTTTTCTACTACAATCGATTTAAATCTAAATTTTGAGCCGTTTGAATGCAATTTTGAATAGAAATAGGTTCGTAAGGTATTTTTAATCAGCAGTATATATTCTAGTAAAAAAATCCGATTAATATGGGATATGTTGAAGATGTTTGGGAAAATGGGACTTGGGGTATCAGAGATTTGAAAATTTCGAAAAAATTTTTTTAATTGAAAAAATCGCGCCAGGTCGAAATTTAAAATGTCTCTAAAATTTTCCAAAAAAATCTTTCAAAAATTTTGATACCTTGATTAATAAATGAGGTTTTTATAAAAATCATTTACATTTGCCTTAAAATAAAGACTTGTTCTATGCAAATTATTTCTTATTTTTATCTAACTTAGATATTTTTGGAAATGGGAACATTAAGCCTAGAGATTTCTATACTGGGCCTTTAACCAATTTTTATGCCAATGGTGAATTCCAAACAATATGCAACATTCTCAATGATCCTGCTGCTGTCGCATGGCTGGAAGAATTCGAACCAAGTCGTCTTCATTCTTTAAAGAAACGACATTTTTTCCTTTATAAAAAGATTAACCGGAGGCGCAATAATAAATTCCTTAAATACCGCGATCATCCTTGAACAAGGTGCTTTGTATTTACTAATAAATTTCATATTTAATCAATTTCTGTCCTTTTCTCTTATCATATTTTATATAAAAAATTCATTTTTTAATCTCTCCAGTCCTAGATGCTGCTTTGAGTCTTTTGCCAAGAAGTTAATTTTAAAGAATTAAAGTGAGTTCTTATTTGGAACAAATAATTGTCCAGAATTTTGCTGATTTTATCAATGAAAAATAAAAGTTTACTGGAAGAATTCTTATGCTTTGTTGTAAATCTCAAGACTGATATTTGTTCGTTTCATGTTATTCTATCGACGAATTTACAACAAAGCATGGATCAAAAATTGAAGTGAATTTTAAGGTTGGGAAAACTTGTTGAATTTAAATTTGCGCCACCATTTTTCAATGAATTTTACTACGAAAAATGATAAATTTTGAATTACATTAGGCATTCTCTGATCTTTGCAAATCAGATTTTCACGTCAATATTAAATATAATTTGAATAGACCCTAAACTTAATGTGACTTTTGCATATAAGAATCTTAGAATTTTAAAATTTAGTTTTCGAAAACGGCAATGACGAACCACATAAAATCTATTGGAAGAATCAAATAGAAAAGTGTTCGGGAAATAAAAATGTTCCTCTGCTAAAGAGGAACCAAGTTTTAGTTTGCAGAGTTTGTTCTGATTTCAAGTTTAAAGTAGCGAGCCATAAACGATATCAGGCTATGACGGGTGCTTGACAAATTTGGTGCACTTGTAATTATACAAAATAATGAGTGCACAACTAAAATGAGTCGTTTCTGAGAATGATTTTCATAAATCATTACATGCCTAGAGCCTGTCAATCGCTCTGCTATTTAAAGAGATAGAATTAAGATTTTATATTTTTCTACATTTTTAAAAATATTTCATTAACTTTATTGAATAATTCAGAACAATCTCAGTCAATATTCAGTTATGGACGTGGTCTGGAAGTTTTATTGCATCAGTGTCAAGACCCATCATCTCATTCAAAACCTCTCTGAATCTGGTCATGCTCAGAATATTCTACATCTTCGCAATCACATTTACAAAGAGTATGGTTTCGCCTTGGGGGAATTCATGCGATCTGTGATATCACTCAAGCAAAGATATCGTCGAGATTTCCGCATCAAATTCGCTGATGATATGGATTTTGAACTGTTGGAGAATAGTCTGATTTCAGCAGCTTATCGAATTATCTTCTCTTCACAGAATGATCCTTCGATGAACTCATGCTTGCCAATTGCATCTGAGTTAATTGAGAAAATTGATATGCTACACATATCCCTGTTCTCACACCTCAAGAACATTGAATCCAAAATGAGGCAATTCATGGCGGAAAATAACGAAAAGTTTATGAAAGACGAAGAGGATATTATCAACAAATGGCTGAGTGATTTTGTGTTTGGGTCAAGATGTATCCTATCAAGGTATTCTTATCACAAATCGGAAATACCCAACGTTCCCAATTGCCTAAAGGACTTCCTATTTGTCTCAAATGACATTATTGACTTTCTCATCAGCCTCGATGAGACTATCGCCAAGTTTGAATGGAAATTCGTCAACATGGTTGCCAGGCGAATTAGAGGTATCAAAGAGTCCGAGGATATCCAGAGAATGTGTGTTCTATTCTCTGAGACAATCCAATGGGCTGTTACTATTGGTCTTATCAATCAGAATGACATCACAGATCGAGATCCAGTCTTATTCCTCTGCCTGCCAAGACTCGTTCTTATTTTTGGTATTCGTCTGTTACACGAAGGTCCTATTTCTTATCGGAAAATTTTCAATGGTCATCGATTGCCATATCTATTTCGTGGTTGTATTGTTGAAATTGCTTCATTGGCACGCCAGCTCCTGGCACTTTCCCAAGAAAACTTGTACCTTTTAATTCAATGGATCGGCCCCAATGGAATGCCGAATATCGCTCAAAAGTACACTTCGGAAATGAAGAATTTTATCACCGACAAGGATTATGAATCTCAAAAATTCAGTCATTTCCAAGGACTGCATTATATTTACAAGAAAATCTCAACGATTGCTGATACAATGTGCTCTAGACATGCTTCAGACATTAGATTTCTCATGCAAAACTCGATTGAAATGAATGATGTACCAGAAAACTACGACAATCAGAGCAGAATATCAGTCACATCGACAGTGGAATCTCAGTCACCTCATGAAGAGAGAACTCAGTCTGATTTTGAAGAGGAAGAGTATTTTAACCTGATTGAAAAGGTTTCCAAATTTTCACTAATAGATTGGAGGGAGATACTCAATACCTCCTACACAGATGATGTTCAAATCTTTCAAAAGCCACGAAAGTCAGCAGCTAACCTTAAAATAGATTGTGATTACGTACAAAAGTTGATTGAACCTATTGAAGTAGGCTTTGACATTGCTAAATGGCTCCAACAGTCCCACGAGGAATCTCTGACAAACTTTCCTCCTGATAAAACCAAAGAGGATGAATCAGCAGGTGAGATAATGATTCTCTTATCTAATAGGCTAATTTGATTTCATAATCAATTGAAAATCAGTTCAAACCATAGAAATCAGTGCGCGGTAATCTATTAGAATTAGAATTACCGTGAGAATTAGAAAAGTAAGGAGTCGGAAATCTATAATTATTAAATCCCATTTTTGAAATTCGAGCTGAAAATTTCTATTGATCAAGATTAATCAAGAAAGCCGAAAGAGCAACAAAATGGCAGAATTCAATTTATTATGATTCGGATTTCGATTTCTTGATCATTTTTCTCACTACTTGAAAATCGATGAAATTTCGATAATTCAAAATCCCTTGAAAACAGTTGGATTTTTGTGAGTTTAGTGGTATTTTTCTAATTTCGATTCTGAAGAACTTCTTCTGGCCTCCTTTCCACTTTAAAATCAATAAACAGTTTTAGCTCAAAAATTCGAAAAAATTTGAATTTGACTAAACCTCTATAAAAATTATAACAAACCTATATATTTCTTTCAAAGATTTCAAATTTTTCCCTTACTTTTTTTTCCGAATAGCAGAAAATCTTCGTCATCTTGACAATAGATTTGGATTTTTCTTCAAAATCACAGATTCCTAACTATCATATCAACCAATTTTATTTCTTTCTCATTGACACCAACCATTTTCGAAACTTTTCGGTCCCGACCTAGTTTCAGAGAGGAAACGGCTTATATATCAAAAATGGGAGTTTTTCAGCTTCGGAACCCATTTAGGAATTTAGATTTAGTTGTTTGTGAATCGAACCATTAGAGAAGGCATTTGACAACAAACTTTTTTTAAACTGAAACTTTAGATCATTTTGACTCTAACATAAGAAAATTTCAACACGTTATATTCTATGGCTTGATGAGCATTTTATTTTACAGAACCTCCTGAA
This sequence comes from Gyrodactylus bullatarudis, assembly GCA_012064415.1. Classification (NCBI taxonomy): domain Eukaryota; kingdom Metazoa; phylum Platyhelminthes; class Monogenea; order Gyrodactylidea; family Gyrodactylidae; genus Gyrodactylus; species Gyrodactylus bullatarudis. Next base: position 147,870 of record SSNU01000068.1, read on the forward strand.
TTATGCTCAAACAGTTTACTTGATGAACATAACAATGACCCAGAAAAAGAAGATGAGACCAATCTTGCTATGGAGGATAAGTCTAGAGTGTCTCATGATAATTTTATTCCTCTGTGGCAGCCAGACTACGGTCTACACAAAGACCTCAATGTCCACTTTCAAGATAACGAAACCGAAACATCAAGCAATTCCGAAGACGAATACGCTGACAGGACTCGGCGACTGCCTATCCAGGGGAGCGTATGTGGTATTTGTTTAGAGTCATTCAATCTTTTTCGACGTCGACATCACTGTCGGAGATGTGGATTCGTCTTTTGTCATTATTGCTCTTCGAAGAAAAGAAAATTACCCCATTCTACGAATCAGCTACTTCGTGTCTGTAATGATTGTAATGAATTCCTGGGACCAATTATTGATGAATCTTGAAGAAAATCTTATGACCTATTTCAAAATAGAACAATTCTGCTAAGGCTGTTTCAACTTGAAGTATTTCACGATATTATTTTTTGATTTTATTCCAAATATATTATTTTTCGATTTCATATTTAAGACTGAAATAGTGATTTACTTAAGTTTACAGCTGAGAGAATTTTTAACAGCTGATGTAGAAAGTTCTTTTTCCATGGTGCTATTCGTTTTTTTGTCAAATTTTTTTTACAGCCACCATCGGCCGTTAGAGGTTTTTCGACTTTTTCCTTACAAGGGGGCTGTAACTTCTCTCAACTATTTGCTAAGAGAACAAATTTGGTTTTAAAATTTTGCCAAAAATAGTTATTATAATAGATAAAGCTAGTTAACATAAAGGTTTATGATTTGTACAAAATTTTCATTTTTTCATCGAAAAATCAAGTTTTTTTGGAATGTAAATCGTGAGGCCCTTTTTCTCGATACGGAGAAAATATCAGGAAGACAAGGCAAATTTAAAATCTCTAAGTAGCGCCAAATTTCCATTTTTTTCAACTTTGAGTTGAAATTTTTTTTTGATTTTAATATGAGAGAGTGATCAAAAGTTGATTTTTAAGATCACAATAAGACAAAAAAACCGATTATTATCATAAAAATTTTGATAAATTCAGAAATCTTGAAATATCAAATTTCATCGTCTTTCAAGTAGGAAAAATGGTCGAAAATTTTTGAATAGTGCAGGACCTATACTTAAAAAGAATATTTACTAGAATTATTTCGTTCTATATCTATATATTTCGTAATATATCCCACAGGTTCGTCTTATTTGGTAATAGAATAGCCCATGTCGCTGAATGTTACAGCTTACTCATGGATCCCACCGTCATAAGAGGAACCTGTGGGATATATTACCTAAGCACCTACAGAACGAAATAATTCTAGTAAAATTTATTTTATTATTGAGTCGACCAAGCGGTTCAAATGAAAAATTAAAGTTTTTATCTAATTAATTCAGGATTAAAATTTCTTCTTATATGAATTTATTTATTTCACTCTGCTTATTTTAAATAAACAGGTTTTGTTTTTTTTATCATCATCAGAATTTACTTGTCCTGAGCGATCTACCTCTATTCTCTAATACTCAATAAGATGAGCGAAAAGGGAACTTAATTTACTTTTGGATTAAAATATGACTTTATTCTCTCGCAAATTAATAAATAATAGATAGACATGACCATGTTACACCTCTCTAGTGTTGGATAGATCGCCTATTGGGAATTTTGCAAAACACTGTTAATTGCATTCGCTACATAGGTGATGTTGGAGTGGTTAAGGCCGCACATGTTAATTCTCCCATCCGAGAGCATATATATGTGAAATTCATCTTTCAACTGCTGGGCATGCTTTTCTGAAAAAGAAAAATTATAAACTTGATGATAATCTTTTAGATAATAAGAAAAAATTGAATTTAGAAATAAGCACCATATGGAAATTACAGTGTTTTTAGACAATTAACCTACTAGCAAAGTGTGATCACTGGTAATTACTATATCCATGTGAACTCTAACTTGATGGAGATTGTCTTCTCACACCTAGATGATAGAAATTCGGTTAAGCAAGTGTCAATTCCATAAGAGAGTCGAATAATATTCAACTCACGAATCCTGACTATGGTGTACTGACGAGTCCTAATAAGGACGAAACGCGTCTACATGTGCCACCGTGAGTTGAATATTATTCGACTCTCTTATGGAATTGACACTTGCTTATCCGAATTTCTATCATCTAGGTGTGAGAAGACAATCTCCATCAAGTTAGAGTTCACATGGGTATAGTAATTACCAGTGACCACACTTTGCTAGTAGGTTAATTGTCTAAATTGAATTTATATTTTCAGAAGGATTTTGATACAATTTACAAGAAAAAGGAAATGAACAAAAATATGGCTTGTTTTAGGCGTCGAATCGACCACTTTAAAATTCAAATACAAAAGTTATTTTATTTTACATCAAGAGAGAACTGAAAACTTACTTATCCTTTTCAATGCTTCAATCAGAAATCTTAAACATGTTTTAAGCTGAAGTTTCAAACTTTTTATTTATCGTGGCGCTATGGGGAAGAAATGAACCTACGTGGTGAAATAACAATGGATTTCAAAAAGGTTGCAGCAGGGGATAGAGTTAATGAGTTTGTGGTAAGATTTGACACTGAATCTGGGGCGTTCTTACTCACACTACATTTAAGAGCTCGGATTTGGCGAATAGTGTAGAGTAAAACATTGGCATCGCAAACAAAATTAAGTCAAAGAGATATGTCAGCGCGGCTAGATAAGCAGAATTCTCAGCTCTTCAAGCACCTGCTATAAAAATTCAAAGAAAGTTGATTTTTCCAAAAAATTAGTTTTTGTTTAAAACGTCTTTTTCCAAAGTCATGGATGGTCATCCGTAGAATTCAAATATGTAATCGCCTGAATTCTATCTGATAAAACTTCGAAGATATTGGATTTTCGGATCAAAAAATAACCCAATTTTTGATCGATAACTTGTGAACTAAAAATAATTGCGTTAAAACAACTGTCGTATTCACAAACAATATGATAGACAAATGCGAGTCATGAAAAAAAAATTCTCTGGGACTTCAATTGGATGAGTTCTTCATTAAGCTGAGAAGAGAGGCGGTAATGACGGAACTTCCAGAGATATATATTTAAAGCCAATTGAAAAAATATCTTTTGTCACATTTAACCCTGAAACGATATGTTAGGGAAGCCATATTGATTTTTAAACTGTAACATTTTTCTGTCATTATTATTTACTTTAAAAGAGTGAAACAACTTTCTAATCCTAGCTAAACTATTTTTTCAACGAAATAAACATTTTTTGATAGCTGAGTGATGTCTCTTGACAAAGGTCAAAGCCTTGACACGTGTATTGCTTACTTTTTGGATACTTCATGTACTAATCATTATCAATAACAAGGTGTATGTGTAACTATAGTGGTAGAAAAAATAAAAGTATTCACTAGAAATTGTCTCTAAATCACTTATTAAAAGTTATTGAAAATGGAAAGATGACCCATTCGATAGAGAATATTCGTTTCTATCAGAAATTACTTTTACTCGTACAAAGAGTTCATTCATATTTTCATAAATACAAATTTACAATATTTCATTAAATTTCAAAACGAAAAATTAAAAGTATTCACTTTTATTTTGTAAAATCTCCCCTACCAAGTACAACATTTAAGCACCTTTTTGACATGGAATCATACAAATTTTCTATTATTTCTTTTGGGATTGATTTCCACTCTTCATTGATTCTTTGAACTAGTTCTTGCCTATTTGAATATACTCTCCCTTGGGAATAGACTTTTTGAGATAAAATTCCCCACAAGTTTTCAATCGGATTCAAGTCGGGGCTCCTAGCTGGCCATGACAAAATCTGTATCTCATTATCATCAAACCATGTTCTAGTTGATGCTGATCGATGACAGGGAGCATTATCTTGCTGGAATATCATCTCGCACTTATGAATTTCCTCCTTAAAGGGTAATAGCTGATCCTCAAGCAATTTCTGATATGAATTTGAATTAAGCTTCTCATCAATAACGACAAGATTTCCAGTTCCTTGCTTTGTGATAAACCCCCAAACCATTACATTGCCTCCACCAAATCCTCGTTTGATTTTAGTAGGTCTAGGTAGAGACTTGTCAATCCAACAAGAAGAAAGGCCATCAGGTCCATCCAAATTGAATTTTTTCTCATCTGAAAACATGATTTTACTCCAATCTTGGTTTTGGACAATTTTATCATGAGCCCACTGGTATCTCGATTCCCTATCCTTGATACTTAGATTAGGAACCCTTTTTGGTCTTCCCCAATAGATATTAGGATTAGTATTCAAATAATTTTGAACTGTTCTAATGCTGACATTCAATTTAAGCTCAGCTTTTATTTGAGAAGCTGTTGCTTTTTTCTTGATGGCTAGATTGACAATTTTTTTAATCAGGCAATTGGGTATGGATCTCTTTCGGCCTCGCTTTTTCGGATTTAGCTTCTTTTGTTTGACTGAAAACAAATTATTAACAGTTCTACATGAGCATCCGATTATTTTAGCTATCTTCCGATTGCTTGAGCCATCTTGTTTTAATTTGTTGACAAAATCTCTATCACAGCCTCTCAGCTTCGAAAATTTCAATTTTTTAACGAACATTTTTGAACTATGTTTAGTTTATTGGCGATAATATATTTGAATGTACTGTGTAAGAGATATAATGAAAATTCAGAATTCAAAGTCTAATTCTAACTGGGAAAAAAGGTGATTGAAACTGAATACTTTTAATTTTTCGTTTTGAAATTTAATGAAATATTGTAAATTTGTATTTATGAAAATATGAATGAACTCTTTGTACGAGTAAAAGTAATTTCTGATAGAAACGAATATTCTCTATCGAATGGGTCATCTTTCCATTTTCAATAACTTTTAATAAGTGATTTAGAGACAATTTCTAGTGAATACTTTTATTTTTTCTACCACTATATTAGTTTGGGCGAGTGATACTTAAATGATCCCAACTGGAAATTTGATGAAGATTCTGAATCTGGTCTTAGAATTTACGAATTATTCTCAGTTTCGGAGATATTGATAATGAAAATTTCGAATATTCCTAAAACTGGTGTTACTAAATGATGGAGTTCAATTTCTAGAAAAAGTATCGAAATGGGACTAGATAAATAGATTTGCTTTTCTCAAGATTATTGGATCTCAGCTTAATTTTTCCCATGGACTATTAGAAATAGACCAAATAATAAATCTAGTTGACATGAAGATGAGAATTTACCAGAATTTTGCAAAAAGGAAACTCAGTAGTTTTCTCCGAATAGTCGTGACTACATAACGAAATGAGCTAATAAGTTTTTATAATTTTAAAAATTTCCGAAAAACATTCAATCTGAAAAATTTTGGCCATTTTGTCAATTTCGATTTTCTCACTTTTTCAACCTTTGAGCTTAAAAGTTATATCGATTTCGAACATTTGAAGCGATTAAATGCTGAAATTTGGAATGAAAAGTATTTCGCTCTATAGTTAACAGAAATTCGTCATCATTATTTAACTTTTTCTTGGAGATGGCGAGTTTCTCTCAACCTCTATGGCCAAATTCGAATTCTTCGTCCAATGATGATCCGAAATCTAAAATTGTTTCATATCTTTGAAATCGATTTCGAGGTTAAACGGGGAAAATAGTGAATTCATTACGTTTTGAGACCCTAGTAATCACGTGAAATTTTTTTCTTCCAATCAAAATATTTTTGATTTTAAAACAAGATAAAATATGAATGAATGAGAGAACACACCAGTAAGGCCTGTGTATGAAAACATTCCAGATTGCTGAATGATATGCTTCCAGTCTCCCAGGGTGTTGATCTCGGTCAGGGCCTTGTAAAGCTTTTCTCGCATTTCAATTATTCTCCCTGACATTGTTCGTATTGAATTTTTCCATTCTTCAAAAAGTTGTGAATCTGTGAGAATAGTTTGAACAATCCTGGCACCATGATCTGGTGGATTTGACCATGTTTTCCTAACGATAACCTTCATTTGATCTTTGACTAGTTCGGTTGCTTTGGCGTCTTTTGTGATGATGACAGCATTTCCCACTCGTTCATCTGAAATCAATCGATTAATTGACCAAGATTCATTTATTTTATACAAATTTTATATATATGTTTTAGTTTTTTTAAGAATTTGATAAGAACTCAAACATACTGAGACTCAAAACTCTTCTAGTTTATTATTCAATACTGTATTTTTACTTGTACAGGAAAAGATACTAATTCAAAAATACATCCGCCGATATTTGAAATCACTGGTAAATGTAAATACGCATTACATTATACTTGCAATCTATTATTCTACAACTGATTTTCTCCCTTACAATTCTGATTTAATTCTCATGTTCTGATTAATTTTATCACTGTTATATGAACAATTCAATAAACTTTATGGTTCTTTATAGTTCGGGAACGACGCAAAATTTCATCTACGGGCGTATTACACATAAGCCAATGAAAATCAAGAAAGTTTTAGAGCACTGTATCCATTTGCTATTATGGCCTATTTGAATGTATTACTGCATATGATCAGCCTGTGCTTCAAGTAAACTATAAATAGTACATTTGTATATGCTCTAGTTGAGAAACGAAACTTTTAATCAAAAATTATAATTATGGTTTTTTTTGGCTTTTCCAAGTATCCCTAATTCTCTTTAAAATTAGTTTAGGTAATGCTTGGGGTAACAAACAAAAATATCGTCGTGAAATTTGCTGATGATATCAAATTATGGTTTTCTGGGAAATGTTTGAAACAACTCAACATGTACTGCAAACTCTGAATGTCTCGCCTAAACATGGATTTATTACAATACCGATTTCTTATTTCGAGGATATTATAGCTGAATTAGATCTACTTCGTAGACAACGTGTTGCTGCTCAAACACACAATCAAACTGCTAAAGCCAATTATAGACTAGACGAGTAGCTAATAATGCAATTCCATCTACAGATCCAGATGCTTAACCGGAATCTCCCAAACAATTCCAACTACTCAGAAAAGGGATACAGCCTCATAATCCATGGAATTAATAAACCGGAATTTAACATTACTACCATCTCTAAATTCATATTCAAGAACTCACTGCAAAGCTTAAATTGTCTTTCAGCTTTCATAATGCTAACTCGAACCCTGATAATCATTATTACAAAATAAGCTTAAATAGCCGTATTTCAAAACAAATTCTTAGTCTGATTTCAATGAATTTGCTCCTAAAGGAATAAAAATCAACTCTTCAATACCTGCCAAAAAACGAAAACCTCCTAAAGCTGATTTAGTTAAACCTCCAAGTGATAACCTCACTTCTCTACGGCTATCAAAACTAAAACTAACATCTTATTAATACTATTTGAAAAAGATGGGAGATAAAGAAGATTCTCTGTAAAACCTATTCTCTAAGGAAATTCATCCTTTTCTATATAGATCTCTCCAAATCTTGACTATCGATCAGGTATTCTCTGTAATCAGGACTTTTTTTAAGGAACTTGAAAGTCAATCTAGTTTCCCTCTTCTTCTGCAGTCCTCCACTCTAAATGTGCGCAAAATGGCTACTCAATTTACTTCTTTCCTACAGAATAAGATTTTAAATTGACTTAAAATTTTTTCAATCAAAGAACCATCTCTAATTTATAAAATACTTTCTACCTTTAGCAGAGTATCACCCTTTCTCATAACTGTATTATGAAAATATTTTGTTAAAAAAATCAATTAAATACAGTAGAAAATTTTTTTAAGGTAACAAATTTTCCTGGGTGCTCCTAAAAAAGGACCGTGACCTTTCTACATTTGTTTATTTGTATGTTTTCGTGTATTGCATAATAATCTAATGTAATGACATGGGAAAGGCTGTGCTTATCAATGTATTTTATTTATTCATGTCCAGCACACATTCAACATATGCTTGGGAGGGGGGAATGTAGTAAAATTTGGAATGTATTCATGTCAATCCTTGTCTCTGTCAATTACATTGTTTTCTTATCTACTGAAAGTGTTAAAATCACCAATAATTTTCAAATCAAAAAAGCCGAATTAAGAGATGATTTGAAATTCATTTCATTAAATGATTTTAGATTCCTAATTTAATAGTGAATATTTAATAAATTGATGAAACATGCATGTTTTTATTATATTTTGATATGTTTTAAAACTCTTTATCATTCATAATAACAAGTATATATGGTTGGTGTCTCTAAAGTAAAGTTTAGCCAAAAAAGCTTTCCTCTCGGTGAAATTAAATCCATAATTTCCATCATAAACAACGAATTAATTAGGAATAAAAAACAATCTGACATCAAGAATCATCGAAAAGAAAACAACAAGTTATTGACGAATTTAAATAACTAGACTGAATTTTCTGATTAAAAACAAACTTCTATGTTAAGTACTGGAGTCGAAATATGTAAACTGAACAAAATGAATGAATTTCAAGAATTGCTATTTTTGCTATTTTTGAAATTCAATTTTGCTAAAAACTGCTATTTTCTAATAATTTATTAATGATATAATTACTAAAGCCTCAAAAATTATGCACCAAAAATCGATCCATATGCGCATATAAATATGCTTTTATGATTTCGGTTAAAATAAGAAGACTACTTAAAATTGTATGTTGAAATCCTGATCTTTTCTCATACGAGCGAATTATTTTGATTCTTCAAAAACTATTTATTCATTCGAGAGCCCTAAATGAGGCTGTTGACGTAGCCAGACCCATCGAAATACGTTTGTATTACGTTTGTATTTTTTATCTGAGGCAATACTTAATACTTTATCCAAAATACTACCTCACTGAAAACCAGAAAATCTCTAAGGAATACTTGTTCATGTTATATTTTAGAGAATAAGTTAGTCAACTCACTATAAAGGCCGAAATTCTTTGAGAACGATTGTGCAATGAGAAATTCGAAATTGCGTTCAGCCAAATGTCGTATGATCCATGAGTCTTTATCTAGATCTCCAGAAGCAAATCCTTGATAGGCAATATCTATTAAGGGAAATAGGCTTTTCTCTTTGATTACTGTGACAATTTCCTTCCATTGCTCTTGACTTAGATCCATGCCTGTTGGGTTATGAGCAGAGGCATGGAGAATCACGACAGTTTTATCAGGAAGAGATTTCAAACTTTTAACCATCTCATCGAAAGCGACTACTTTATTCTCTTTGTCCCAGTAGCAGTAATCAAAGACTTTGTAACCAAGAGAAAGAGACATTCCTTTATGATTTGGCCAGGTTGGCTGAGAGACAGCTACATTGTCAAATTTCATGACTGTGCGTAGAAAGTTTAAGCAAATGTATAAAGCACCAGTGCCCCCTAATGCTTGAATACCGTCGCATCTTTTAGTTAGAATAAATTCATTGTCTTTTCCAAGAAGTAATTCAATAGCTTTTTGACAAAATTCAGGAAGACCTGTGATGGGTAAGTATTCTTTATTTAAAGCCTCATTAGCCAAGATTCTTTCTTCAGCTTTTCTAACAACTGGTAGAACATATGGCTTGCCAGCATCATCTCGATATGCTTAAAAATAACAACAATGAGCCTTACCTCCAACAGTAAGATTAACTTTTGAGGGGTGGTTATCCTTTTTGAATAAATCTGATAAGGCAAAAACCTCGATCACTGGTGCTTTATTGACATGGGTGAATATAGAATCCAAAGACATTGATTAAATTTCAAAACGAAAATATTCAAAAAACCGGGAAACAATTTACCATATAACTTTGAAGAAATATAACACTGATTTTGAAATCTTTGTTTCATTCAGTTTAAGCTAAGTGGCTTGGACTATTTTGAATTCAATCGGATTTTTTATTCTAGATTAAATTTGAGTCAGCTACCAATGGCCTTATTTCTCTTAAGCTATGAAACTCGATTTTTACTAGAAATTTTCTAGAAAAAAAATCGAAGTAATCTTAATTTGTAAATTGTTCAGAATATGAAAAAAGTCGTTGAAATTCAGTTTGGATAGATTTATTAGGCTGAAATTTCAATTTATCATGAAATAATAATTTGTATCATTTGTCAAGTTTAATCATTGAGATTCATAAAAATAAAAGTTTAATCAAGTAACTTGATCCAAGTTAATCATAAAAAACTAAATTCTAGACAAGAGGATACGAAGCAGCAGTTGCAACTCCACACAAATTGTTATGATTTCTTCTGATCCTTATGTATCCATGTTCACCCCAGCTAGTACCCCAGCTGTTTTTCACGATCCAATAGTCTTTTCCTTTTTCAGAACCGTAGCCCACAACCAAAACTCCATGGTCTAGGTCTGACATTTCATTTTTGCATTCTGGTTCACTGTAAATACCTGTTTCGAGGAAAAAATTGGACGAATTATGCCAAGTTGTTTATTAGAAATATCAATGAAATAATAAGGAATGCTGGTTTTCGTTTAGTTTATACTGATGAATCTAAGCTTTTGACAAAAAATATGATAAATATTTACGTCTGGAAATTGCATTTTTGAATGATGAATTAAAATTTCATATTCTTTTCATTGAATTACATGACTTAGAAAAACATGATAGTTGATGTTAAATGGCCTGAGTCATGTAAAGAAAATTTTTAGTGACCTAGTTCCTAGCAAAAACATAAATTTCAAAAATGTTTTTCTAATAAAGTTCAAGCTAATTCACATTCAAGAAAATAATCGATTCCAAGCATTAATTTTCTCAGACATGTACTAACCCTTATGGTACATTTGGAAAGAAGGATGTGAGGCATCGATAGCAACAGAGACAGGTCCATGCATGGCAACAGCTTTCATGAGTTTTTCTTCATCTCCAGAGGGAATATCAACGAAACCAGTTACCTCAGCAACCTCTTTCTTCTTGTTGTATTGGCAACGATCATTAGGTTCAGTGGTATTTCCTGAGGTATAAGGATAATCATCTTCACTCTCAATTCCGCCAGCATTTTTGATATATTCAAAGGCATAGTCCATTAAACCTCCATTGCAGCCATTATTTCCATAACTACTGGCACAATCAACCAACTGCTGTTCCGACAAGGATAAAAGCTTATTGGTTTTCCTAAAGTTTTGACCTTCAAGAGAACCGGTAGTAGAAAAAGCCCAGCAGCTACCACATTGACCTTGATTTTTAACCTCAGTGACAGCACCCTTTTTCCTCCAGTCAATTGATTCTGGATAGGAATCTCTTGGATCCTCAATGAAGAGACTTGAAGTGAAATTAAACTTATTTCTTAATTTCAAATTCAAGCTGGGTTTGTATCCACGAATATGCTTGTACTCACGAGGTTCCTTAGAAAATAATAATTTTAGAAAATATTCATCATGTAAATGTTAAATTATTTACCATATCAGCCATTGAGTTTATGCTTAGCATATAGGATTCTTTACCCTGTTCATAGCGAATATTATGCTCCATAATTCTAACATAGTTTTGAGCAAACTGGAAATAATGTTTAATTTCGTCAATAGTGCTAGTATATTCTTTATTGAATTCATTCTTAAAAATTTTCCAAATTGATTCCAGTTTCTCGTGAACTTCTGGATATATGACAGAGAAGGAATCCTGTGATGGCTTTGCAAAGTTTAAAGATTTCCACGAGGTAGAGGAATTTAGTGATTGAAACAGAAGCACGAAAGATAATAGCGTTATGACAAACATCTTTCGGAATTTTTTCCAAAATTTTACACTTTGAAACACAATTTAACGATATTTTGATTTATTGGTTTATGTTATTTTGGTACACCTTTGAATTTAAGATTTTAGACGCTAAAATATCTTCCAAGTTCATAGGTCCTGTATTAGAAAAACGGGGAAAATTTATATTCAAGAAAACCCAATAAAACTATGCAACTCCTTTTATTCCAGATTGGACTATATTTCATATCTTCTTCATGTATTATTCTTGTGAACAAAGAAGTTCTTATCAGGTAAATCCTATTAATTTACTTAATTGTCTGGAAAACCCTGTTCTATTATCTATATGTCAAGGAATTGTGATAACTTTGATGCTAATTTTACTTTTCCGTCATGAAATTGATTTCAAGTCAAATTATCTTCTTGTAGTCCCTATATCAATTCTACAAATTACAGACACTGTCTTGGGACTTTATGGAATAAAATATGTTAAGTAAGCCATTAGTTTTATAACTCTTCTTCAAAGTATTCCCCTATTCATTTCTATGAGAAAAATCAATCTTCTTTTTACAATTGCAGGGGAAAAGCTTTTACTAAAGTACATTCCCTTACCATTTTAATTTTTTTCTTATAGGAAAACCCACTCAGTCTGGACCTTAGTTTCTGTATTTTTCATGTTGGTCTCTGCATTTATCATGATCAAATATGATACCAATTTCGATCCAATTGGATTTGTTTATGTCATTGCATCCTGTTTTACAACATCATTTCGTATAGTCTTAATGAAGTATATAAAATCAAATTATTCTAAAGTCGAAATGATGTTCAAGATCAACTTGTTAGGTCTTCCCTTACAGATTATATTTTTCATTTTAACATCAAACAAGATCACTTTATCGCCAAAAAGTTTGAATCTTCCATCAAATCTTTTCATTTTTGAATTTATTCTTAGTTGCATACTTAGTTTAGTTTTACAATATTCAATAATCTCTGTGATAGACTTATCGTCACCCCTAACCCAAGTGGTCACCGGAATCTTCAAGAATATGCTTGTTACATATATCGGAATGTTTGTGGGAGGCGATTACAAGTACAATCATATGAACTTTTTCGGATTAAACATGGGAATTTTATCAAGTTCTCTCTATGTCTGGAATGTCTATAGAACCTCTAAGGAGAGAACCCTTGAAAAATAAGATTTAATGAAAAGAATAAAATTATTTTTTATATCAAACATTACGAATTTATCTGTGATAGAAATTCTCAAGGTAAATATAGAGCCTTGGTCTGAATTTCGGAACCTGATAGGCTTTTCAAGACTCAATTGAATTTTTTTCGAATCTGCTCCGTATCTGTAAAAAAGATCATTTAGAAATTAGCATTATGAAAAAGCCAAGTATTTTTGATAATAATTAATCTAAAATACTAATTAATCAGTGTATTTCAAACTTCATCTATTTATTGTCACTAAAGTACATTTATTAAGAAAAATCGATTACCATATATTTAAGCCTAAGTTTTTAGCTGAAAAAATGTTCAGTGATAATTATGAAATAGACTGTATCAATCAAATAAAATCATTTCATAAGTTACTCATAAGAAATTGCATCGTTATAATGATTTTCAATTTTCATCATGCTAAGTGGTCAAGTAAGAATCTTCACTCAACACAAAAATATAACAAATTAAGTATTTACGAGAATACTCACTTGCAATGTTATTTAATAAATAATAAAGAAATGGTCATGAAAATCCAAGTGTTAGTTGATTAGAATGAAAGTATAGTATTCAAGGATTTTAGGTTGCGAAAAGCATTTGGAAACAAGTGATGTTATTTGACAAAATTCTATCGTAGAAGTTCCACCGGATAATGGAAAGATTTTTTTCAAAAAACCGTTGAAAGTAAGATCTCGGAAATAATAGGAAATTTAATAATAAAATTTTATATATCAGGAATTATCATAATGAGAATTTTATAGGTTTAAAATATATAGGATTTCTTTTTGAAAGATCTTAGAATTCAACTCGTGGCATTGTTCACTACTTAAAACTTGGAATGATATTATTACTTGAAAATTAAAATTATTTAGTTTTCCTGCAAAAGATTCTTGAGTAGAGTCTTGGCTGAATTATAATAATACAATTATTTTGATTTGAATGATTTGACTCAAAATTTGAGTCTCAAATCAGTGATTTGAAAAATGAATATGGTTTTTAAATAAAGAAATGTATTTAAAATTTTTTAAATTAAATTACTTTTTGTTTAATTCTTTGGGATCATTCAAAAATATTAAAAAGCATGGTAGGTTGATTTTCTTATCTCTATTCCAGTCTAAAGTTAAATACAATTCTCTCAAAGACAAGGCTGAGCCAGAACTTGAAAAACAAATCCGCGACCTCAAAACCGAGCTTGCAAATTTAAGACTTATCGGTGTCACTCGTGGTGCTGCTTCCAAACTAAAGAAAATGTAAATTGATTATTTCTCATTCTTCTAGTCGCGTTATTCGTAAATCCATAGCACGAATTTATACTTACATCAACACCCAGCGTAAACTTAAGCAGAGACAAGCCTACAAAGGTAAACACTACTGTCCAAAAGATCTTAGACCCAAGAAGACAAGGGCAATTAGAAGAAAGCTAACCAAAAGCGAGCTAAACGTACACACGGTCAAATCTTTGAAAAAGGCAAGAGCTTTCCCAAAGAGAATTTTTGCTGTCAAATGCTAAATAAATGATCTTTTTCGTATCATTCATCCAATTCTATTTGCCTCCTGAAATTCTTCCTTGTAATAAGCTAGAGAACAAGGGCTTTGTGAGACAGGAAACTTTTTAGTTGAATATCCAATTCATCTTGGACCTTTAGAAAATTCATCAATCTGTTAGCAAATGTTTTTCACTCAATTGTTAATATTTTACTTATCCTCATACCATTTAAAACGGGAACTTAGAGGATCAAGAGTAAAAATAAAGTCTATTTATAAGATTTTTCATTCTTGTAGATGAACTTTTTCCTTTCTCTCTTCATTCTCGTCTATAAAGTTTGCGTACAAGTTGTATAATACAGCATGGTGTCATTCTAGATGTGATTCTGTGGCTACTAGAATAACCTATACCATTTTTGTACAACATTATTAAAAATTTGCCCTATGCTCAAAATGTATTATTAATAATTGTCAAGTAGAATACGAGTCACTTATAAGTAGTAATGTATTTTTTTCACATAATGTCTTCGTTGTAAAATGCACATTGTGCAACCTTTTCTCCATCAAAATTGCCTCATAGATGTCTTTTTGATAATACGGTTAAATAGTTATTATATATAGTTATCTTCCTTTTTTATCGTGACCAGTAAAATCCTAATTTTTTGATTTGTTTTGGAAACTTGATCTTTTCATTAAGAGATTTGTATTTCTCCTGAGTTAGTAGACGATTGTTATCGGCTTTGGTCAGTTCGTCTAAACGCTTATAGAATAATTCACATCTCATAAACTGAAAAATAAGTACTTTAAAGAAAATTCAAGGGATTTACCGTAAATTCATGCAGAATTTTTCAGATCTTGTGTTATCAAATTTTCTCAGTTTCGGTGAAAATTTCTCCGTCATAGAAAACGACCGTTGAACTGTTATAGCCCCCATATTTTACAAAATAAATCCCTCTAGTTGAAATTTTAAATTCTAAAAAGAGTATTTTCCAACATAGTAGTTCAAAGTTTGGATGCTAGCTGCTTATATGTTTATGAATTCATAAAAAATTGTGATTGGTCGTTTAGCACAAAAAAGTATCCTGGAAATAATTTAGTTCAGGAATAGTAACAGCTACAATTTTATTTTTAAACTGAGATTAGTTGAGCAGATTTTTTCTTCAGATCAGCAAGTCCTTTGTCTAGAGTAAAAACAGACCAAATAGTACATTTTTGAAGAACTTATTGTATTTGTCCGTCTGTCATATGACCATCGATAACCTCTTATAGTTTTAATAGACTTGAAAGTCTTTCTATAATTATTTCATGATTCCTAAACCTAAACCTGTATATATATCATTAAAATTTATAAAATTATCTGATTAAGAACTCGTTGATTCAAAATTACATTAATGGTGGAAGCATTTTATCTATTATTTATAGACAGAAAAATAAGTCATAATCAAAATTAGATTAAGAGTGATGTTGCATTCCCAATGTAATACACATGTTGGTCTAAAAGTAATTCAATTATCATAATTCCCTAATTAAAAAGTAAAATTGTACGTAACGTAAGTATTGATAAATAGACCTTAAAAAGTCTCACGGGACAGGTTATTTTCTTTGGATATTATCATTCGATAGATATCTCAACCGATCACCAAACGTAAATTTTTATTGCTCACAGATGAACAGCAATTTCATCTTTTACTATGCTATCTACCATTTTAAAATGAAAGGCGATGTCCAAATTTGTTGATATATAAGCGCTATATTTCAGGCATACTTATCAGTCTTCAAATGCCAATATAAATACATTCATGATTACAATATTTTGAAGAAAGGGTTTTGATTGGTTGGCCTCTCATAGGTAGGTACATTGGGTGTATGCAATATAGACACATTACGGTTAAATTAGAGAACAGTTGCTCCCTCTTATTTCTCTCTAAGTTTACTCTGAATCGTGTTGGTCCTTTTATGGGATTCGTTTTAATTTCATCGATGTTAAAAAGCCCATAGTCTCTTTGTCATTCAGAAAAATTACTGCAAGACAAGAGGGGGCAAATGTCCTATAGATTAGCCCACATTACTAATGTAAATTTTTAATAAGGAGTCAACCTGATCAATTCTTTTACTGGATGTAACTTGAAAAATAGTGAGCTCAAAATTCACAAAAGGAATACAAAAATTACATATCTACTGATGAGTAAAAAGTCAAAATAATAAATTTAATAACTACTTAACGCCTAAAGTTTTGATCACTCCCTCAAAGAATAATTGAATAACAGAAGTTATGGGGAACTTTACTCAAGGAACCTTTCAAATACAAGTTATATCATTCAAGAAAGATGAAATAGCTCAATGAAAATATTTTACTATTCAGTTTTATTTTTAATGAAATAACTCATAAAAGTGACCAAATGACCTGGTCCTTTTATAATCCAGATCTACCCAAGTATCTCCTAGATCGTCTTCTCATCATAAACAAGTTTCATGAGCATAAAATCAACAGTTTCATTGTTAGCAGAGCCAGCTCTTATATTCGACAAAGGATCTATGATTTAAGGAAAGCAGAGTATGCAAACTATGTAGAGAGTAGGCCGAAGGAGGAAACTTTCAGCATTGATCAAATTCCAATGAATGAATTGATATTAAATCCGTTAGAATTGATAACTCCTCATGTTACTGGACTACAATTAATTTTAAGCATGCTTCATTCCAAGAGGGACGGGGAGAAAAACTTGAAGCTGTCTCGGTTCATTGAAAATGACTTAATCTTTGAGATATTCCATGCCTCACTGCAGTTTGACTTTTATGAGTTCCAGAATCTTTTCACTGAAACACTAATCAGAGAATTTTCCCCCGATAATATAATAAAGTTTTTCAACTTTGTAAACATTTATCCAGATAAATATCCCTTCTTGGAAAGTAAAGTTTACGATTATATTCACACTCAAATTCATGAGTTAATCTTGTCCAAGGAGTTTCTACAAATATCTCCTGAGTCTTTGTTGAAGATCCTCGCGTCTGATCAGTTGAATTTACGCAGGGAAGTTGATGCAATAAAAATAATTGACTTTTGGATTGCGGCCAATGAGGAGGATCGTTTGGTCTATGCAAAAACTCTGCTCTGCGGAATACGCTTTGGTATAATGAATCGAAGGGATCTCCTACAGATTGCGAATAATAGATTTATCTTGAAGAAAATGAACGAATGCTATCCGCACCTGATGAGAGCCGATGAATTACGCCAAGCATTGAAGATGGGCAGTCCTGTGGAGTTTAATTACATGTGCAAGCCAAGGTTACCTCATGAGATAATTATGGTTCTAGGCGGCTGGGAAGGTAGCCAGGAAGATTCCTTCTTTGGACCCTCTCAGGCAATGCAAATCTTTAATCCTAATCTAAGGGTTTGGAAGAGAATATCGAATCCAGGCGACTCAAATCTATTCCAAGGTCATGCCTATTCAGATTGTGTTTTTTATGAGGACTCGATATATCTCATTGGTGGGTTTATATCTGGTTCCAGTTCAAGATTTGTCTACAGATATCAGATAAGGAAGAATACTTGGAGAATGATGACTAGCATGCATGAGAAACGGAATTATGTCACTTGTTGTCTGTTGAATGGCCAAATCTATGCTATTGGCGGTCATAATGGTCATGTTAGATTGAATTCTGTCGAGGTGTACGATCCCAAAAAAAATCTCTGGTCATTTTCAGCTGATATGAATCGACCCAGGTCTGATTCCGGTTCATGTGCAATCAACAATGAAATCTATGTTGTCGGCGGATTCGATGGTAGTAACTTTCATAATTCCTGCGAAGTTTACAATGAAACAACGAATCAATGGACGTTGATTGAGCCAATGCTGAATTGTCGCAGTGGAGTTAACTGTATTGCCTATAACGGTTCAATTTACGTTGTAGGCGGCAATGACGGTCTGCAGCGTTTAAGATCAATGGAATGCTATGATCCCGAGAGAAAGACTTGGAAAGTTATGCCGAACATGATCTCGAAGAGAAGCAATTTTACATCTGTTGTATTATTCGATGATCTTTATGTATTTGGAGGGTGGAATGACGATGCTGGTTCAACAATATCCTCAGTTGAGAAGATCAACTTGGCTAGTAACAAGAATAAATGGGAACCTTTGCCCCCGTTAAAATATCCAGCCAGTGCCAATTGTGCCTGTGTCATCAGAGGGCTTGAAATGACAAAATATTTATTTTCAACTTATCACAACTAGGAAAATAGAAGAATATTTGGTTTTATTGAAAGAATAGTTTCAAAATGTAAATAAATTCAAGAAACGGCTTTTGACAAAAAAATTGTTACCACGGGAAAGGATGGTGAAAATTTTGAGAAGAGTCAAATAAAAATATAAATTATTATTTTAAACTCATCTAAAATCATGTTCTCTCAATGTATGTGTAATTTTTTACGCAAGCAAATCTATTCAAAGCTGGTTGGAATGAAGTTGGGAATCTATGATTTTAACAAAAATCTCAATTTTTTTATCTAACTGAAATCAAGATTCTGTTCACTTTTTTTTCTGTTCATTTTTTGAGCTGCAAAACTTTAGTGATTTCGAATTGAGATTGTATCATCAGTTTGATACATGCCACACAAGTACAAATTTGCAAAGATAAAAAATAAACAATCATTGGTTACAATCGTGGTTGGTCAATCCCTTTTTTAAGAGCTGACTACTATAGTTTTTTAGTTCATATAGTTCTGGAAATAGCCTTCGCCTCAGATTCGACGCTGACGCTAAAATTACGATTATTTTATTAAAATTTTTATTGCGAACCAATCAAAAATACAGTAAAAGTCCTAAAGATGTGATGTAGAGTTAATCCTCAAAAAAAATAAAAAAAAATCTCTTCTCGATAGATTTTTTTTTCAATTAGTCATTACTTCACTCATTCACTTTTCAATATTTCACACACCATAATTACCCTCAATTAACTTCTGTATAGCAGAGATTACATGTAAGGGTCTAGAAAGGGTCAAATTAGTAAGGTCAAGTATGTTTACGTTCACGATAAAAATCGATAATTACACACGAGGACACTTTTGGAAAATTTTTGCAATAGGATCTTGATCCAAACATTTTGCCTCATATTAATAAAAAAATTCACGAATTAATTCAAACATCAATCAGAAAAAAATAAACAAACAAAAAAAATTAGAAGAATAACGTGAAAAAAATCTTCAGCATGTCTCACAGCGATTTTTAGTGAATAAACTTTTTGAAGCATTGGTGAGCTAAGACAAGATTTCAATTACACCAAAAGTTTTACAGTGAAAACTCAAATAAATTAGCTACGATTTGATGTATCTCTCATCTTAATTCGAGCGGTAGTGTATAGAATACTAATATGACCATAACTGAGTGTGGGATTAAAAGAGGTAAAAATATACTAGAACGATAAAATTTTGTAAATAAAAAAATACGTACATTCATCGAATATTCCTTAATTTTTCTGAAAATTTAGAACCTGAGACATGGTTTGCAAAAAAATTAGCTCTCTAGCTCATCAAATAAGAATTTTATGCCTATTTGAAGTTTTGTTAGTTCTAAATTCGATTGGAAAATGAAATGAGTTCATTGAACAGATCAGAAAATAATCATTATCGATTTTTATCATGAACGTAAAAGACAAAGATTAATTCAGAAAGAAAAATAATTTTTTGGTCAAGATCAGACCTGAGAATATGGATCAAAAACAGGGTTTGAAATTTTTTTTTGATATCTAAACAAAAAGATTATTTGACATGTTAGAGTCATGAAAATTAAGAAATCGGAATTTTCACAAAAATTTGATCGTGTGATCGATTCGAAAAATTCGATCGGATCATGGAGAAAAAAATATTTCACAAGTCTTGATCTGCTTATCGAGCATTGATCGGGAATCTCGAGTGGATGAGACTAGAAAAAAAATCTTTTCTTAAACCATCTTTACTTTTAAGTATTTCGGTATTTTTAAAATAATTTCCTATATAAAATTCATATTATTTAAATCTTTTTTAGGTGTTAACCCACTCACAGTGCTGATGTTTCGAACTATTTAGAGCATGGAACATTTTGTTAGAAAAAAATATAAAAAATTCTCTATTTATACCCTTAAATCATTGAGGAAAACTGATGAAGATGACTTTTCTTCCTCTTCAAAGAAACTTGAAAATACTATTGATCATAAGAAGAAGACGTTGATGATGTAGAGGAGAGGAATTGAAAATCTTTGGTTTATTCTTTAGGTGTATGGTAAATTGCTCTCGGGCCTCTTTGCCTTACTATTATATGCTTTGATTAAATCTTGAATCAATAAGAGAGACACAATTTTACATGTGTGACAAATCAGATTTAATGTTTCCCTTTGTACCATCTCTTAATCCCTCTTTTTCATATTCTATAGTCTCTCACTCGAGTCTTTATATTGGCTTCGTTTTTTTGTAAGACTTCATTTCGAAAATTAATAACACTCTAATCCTTCACTTAAAATAGTTTATTAAATATGATGTTAACTGAAATATATTTTTCGAGAGATATATTCTGACAAGAACTTTTCAATATTCCAAAATTCCATTTCGTGTGGTTCGGCCTATGTAGGGCGATTATTCAAAGTCGGAAATTCTCAGTTATTACGCAGATCTAAAAAATATCACATAATCTATAATTTACGCTAAACAATTCTCAAAAATACCAAAAGGTTTAAAATAGATGTCTGACCTTGGATGAAATAACCAAGATTAATGAAATTTGGTTTTCATCTACAGATGGGAAATTCAATAGAAAATCGACTTTGTTAGATAGGTTCAAAAGAATCCTTATTGAAAAGAATTCCCATTTGAATCTCATTTAAAATCGTTTTTTTAAGTTTTGAGTCTTTTACTCGATTGGCTTTCTTATCGTCTCTAGCACCTTGAGACCCACAAAGTTGAATCGGTTATCCGAAAATTTTGATGAAAAAATTAGATTTTTAATCTCCCAAATTCATAGTGAATAACTGTAGTTATTAGACTTGAATGAAATTTCACAAAATTACCTAAATCGCCCATCAATATAATGAATCTAATCGTCAAGTATTTTAATGCTATCCCACCAAATTTTGCTTCAAAATATCTCTCCATACTTCTGGAATGAGATAAACAAAATCGTGAAAATTTTCAAATTTAAAACGTTTTTTAACCGATCAAAATTGTAATAGTCATGAAAATTAGAAGAAATTTCATTTTTAACTTTCCAAAGAACAATTTTAATAAGATTTAAGTCATATTCTACAACTTTTTTTGTAAGAAATAATGTGAATTTAAGTTTAAATTTTGAATATGAAACATTAAAATACGTTTATAATTTGAAAATTTTCACGATTTTGTTTATCTCATTCCAGAAGTATGGAGAGGTATTTTGAAGCAAAATTTGGTGGGATAGCATTAAAATACTTGAAGATTAGATTCATTATATTGATGGGCGATTTAAGTAATTTTGCAAAATTTCATTCAAGTAGTTATAATCGAAAAATATTACTATCATAACACTAAGAACCCAAAAAAATTTGAAATTTATCAATAACAAATCGTTAAATAAACCTGAATCTGAATTAGTCGTTAGCTTTAGGTACAGTATTTTGACGGGTATAAAGGAAAATTGTATTACTTTAATAGAATATTAATTTAATAAATAATAAAGTTTATTTATTCAAAACTGAGACCGACTATAAAATATTATAGTTCGAAAATTTATCAAATATAATTTCCTCAAACGCTGATATTTTATAGAGGCATACATTCCTGATTAATCTTTGATAATAAAATTTTCTCTTCATTCCAGTCCTGAAACGGGAAATTGAAGATGAGATTCATCAAAAATTCATACCCTGATAAATAAAGTACCTCTAATAAAACTTTAT
Organism: Gyrodactylus bullatarudis; assembly: GCA_012064415.1. NCBI lineage: Eukaryota > Metazoa > Platyhelminthes > Monogenea > Gyrodactylidea > Gyrodactylidae > Gyrodactylus > Gyrodactylus bullatarudis. The sequence continues at coordinate 170,091 of SSNU01000068.1, forward strand.
CTGTTAAAGAATCTTCTTAATATGTTCAAATTTGAAAGAGATTTGATTAAGATGAAACTTTTCTCTGGAGATGCCTAAAAAATTTGATAAAAATTTTCACTACGTAGGACACTATCGGAGTTTGAAAAAGATTTGGTCAAGAGTATTCCAGCATCTAAAATTAGAAGTGATATGGTATATCAATGATATAAAGATTTTATTTAAATTATTATTATTTTCAAAAGAACTCAAAATTAATAATAAATAAATTAAAAATTCTCAATTTCGAAGCTAGTCATTGGAACTCAGATGGTTCGATTTCTCGAAACTTCTTCCGCCAATATCGATTATTTTTTCTAATTTTGACAAGAATTTAAATTTTTCAAATTATTAAAATTTTAGAAATTCAATCGTCAATCATTTCTCATTTCAACTTGGTTTATTGTCAATTTTTAAAAATACCGTATTTTTGTATATTCTATTCTTCAGTGTTCTCTGAAGAAAAAAAAGGTTTTTTTCAAGCTGGGTATAATGACTAAAATCAAATTTATTTCCCAGACAATCTAGATTTTGAAATCGATAATTAGGAAACTCTCTTAAATTTTTGGTGGATCACATGATTTATGATTACAGCCTGAAAAAAGTACGAAAATGCTTGACTAAATGACCAACTATTTCTGCTGTTCTGAAATCCATTAAAACTATTGAGGTATAGAGATCAATTTCATTGCCAAGCCTGAAAATTTATTTTAATCAATAATAATACTTCGATTCAACTCGTTTCAACTTGATACGATCAAACCAAAGAACCATAGTTAATCTATTTCTGTAAAAAAGTCGAACAGCTAATTATGTCGAATAGAAAGTTCAAAAGCTGGTTAAATATCAATGTGGCAACTAATTTAGTCGATAAAAATTGTTTTGGCTAATAAAATGTTTTATTTCTTCAATAAAACTTTGAAGAGTTTGCTTTCTTCATGATTCTTGCATATTTTGGAAATTCTAAATGAATTGTCTTGAACACTGCCAGAATATGACGGATTAGGGATATTGTGCGAGTTACGTGGTAGTACTCATTAGGAGAAGATTTTTCAAGTCTACAATTTTCAACCTGAGTCAAAGTCTAATTCTTGAAATGATTCTAATGCTGTACAAAACATAATATCTAAATCTTGTATATTTTTACTTGTGACATAAAAGAGGTAAAATTTTTATATTACAGAAAAAATATTTCGATTGAAACATCTTATTTTTATTGAAACGCGAATATTTACCCCCTAATTAAGTATTATTTATCTCGGCCAATCAAAATGCAGCAAGTGCATCTATAGAACTCGAGTTTTTTAAAGATTTTTTGGTATCCTACTCATGTTACCCATTTTTACCAGTTGAAGAAAAAAATCCTTAAGAAAATTATTTTTATGAAGAATATTGACATTTTTCAAATTTCGATTTTGCGCAAAATTTCCATTTTTTTGAACTTTGAACTGAAAATTTTTATTGATTTTAAAGTGGGAGGTTGATCAAAAGAGGTTTTTCAAGATCTGGATTAGACAAGAAAGCTGACTAGCACCGTCAAATTACCGACAGTTACCCTATTTTCGAGAGATTTTGAATAATCGAAATTTCGTTGATTTTCAACTAGTGAAAATGGTCAAAAAATTTTAGCTTCGAAATGATAATTAGGCTATGCATCAGATGAGATTCAGTTGAATTGATTGCCTTGTCTAATCCAGATCTTGAAAAACCTCTTTTGATCAACCTCCCACTTTAAAATCAATAAAAATTCTTCATAAAAATAATTTTCTTAAGGATTTTTTTCTTCAACTGGTAAAAATGGGTAACATGAGTAGGATACCAAAAAATCTTTAAAAAACTCGAGTTCTAGATGAAAATATCGAGATTTCTGCAAATATCATAGATTCCTAACTTCATATCAACCAACTCTACAAAAAATTGAGTTTTTAGCTTTATTACGACGTTCAGAGAGGTTTTAGAGAGTTTAAAAACATCTGAGTAAATGAAAGGAAAGGTTCTCTTTCATAAGATCATTAAAGTTTCCCTTCAAAGGCACTCTAAAATCAGGGTTTCGGATCTGATAGTGAATCATAATCTGTAAAAATATCTAGAAAATGTACCACCATGAAGTTGTGCTGTATAAATTTTTTTCTTAAGGCTCCAATCAATTCGAATTTTTTTAAATTGAAAAAAATATTCTATTAATTATAAATAGATTTCAATAAATATTAAATTCTGTTATCTGAGAGTTCATATATTCTCTTAGTGTCATGTCAGAAGATGAAATGCTTAAAATCAAAGTAATAATTCAGAATCGATCAAGTTTCATCATTTCTTTTATTTTCTACTACTGCAATTGCAACAGGAGGAAAAAGACTTTGATGAATGAATTTCAATGAATTCTTTCAATGAAGATAAGTAATATACGTCTAAAAGTTTTTTGGAAATTCAACATGAGTTTAATTTTTAAATGCATTAAAAATTATCTATTCGAAGATCTATAAAACTGAAGAATATTCTTTTGCAAAATTTATTAAAAGTTTGGTCAATATTCTCAGGCATTGTTCGACTTTGGTTGCATTTATACGCCTTCTTCAGTGTTTAAACAAAAATAGATAATTTTTAAAAGAATACAGAATGCTTTATAGTCGTTTTAGAATTTTAACATTTTCACAATTTTGTAATACAGAAAGATACGTGAAAAATATTACTATGGCATAACTTTGAGGAGATCTTTTGAATTAGATGTGGAAAAAATATGCATATGCTCAAAAATTTTATATAAAAATCAAGCCGGTGAAATATAAGCTAAATATTCACACGACTTCTAATTCGAATTCTTGATGAAGATCACTTCGTCATCAGAAAATATTTTTGGAGCTCGGCATTATTTTCCACGAAATCTTTTGAAATAGATGTGAAAAAATATATTCGAAAATGTGGTTGAATTAGAGAATAGTTGCCCTTTCTTATTTCTCTATACGTTTGCTTGGAATCGTGTTGGTCTTTTAATTATAATTATCAATGATAATTGAAACGAATCCCTTGCGGTGAGCTACAATATATAAGGTAGGTTCGAAGACTAAGCTTGAAATTCTGGTAATACAAGCGATTAGCTCCTAAAATAATCTCTGCCCCAAAATTTTTCTAAGTCCAAAAATTATTCGTGAAAGGTACACCATTGACGCACCAACCCACTCTACCCTCTTGCTACACATTATACGCATTATTCAACTAACGGACTTTCACACCTATGAACAAAGAGACTATTCATTCATT
>SSNU01000068.1:174729-225534 GCA_012064415.1 Gyrodactylus bullatarudis
TTCCTATTCGTTGGCAGAAATGTATTAATTCTGCTGGAGAATATTTTGATACCTGATTTTTCTCTTTTTTATGCAGATTTTTGAATATATTTTTTCATCTCTAAAGTCTCATTTCTTTTGACGCAACATAATAAATCAAATAAAATAGTTATGAATGTTTAAAATTTTAATAAAAATGAGCTCAGTTCATCGAGAAAAGTTTCCAAAGTCACTGGAACGCCTTCAGATAGAATTCTTTATTGATTTTTTAATTTAACGAGTTGTAATTATGAAACAATTCGACCTTGCCTAGGCAATTTGTGACCGAAATGTAATGCATAATTAAAGTAAGAAACTTTTTTTAGGGGACTCCTAAAGGGAGAGGATGACGCATTGATTTTTCATCAAAATTTCAAAGTTTATTTTCAATAGTCTCCATAGTTAATGAACAAATTTAAAAGGTTGACTATAACGTTGTTCGCTTGCTACCTGACTATGTTGTCTTCTTGCTTGTATTGGTCTATCTGTAGAAAAAGAAAGGGGAGAGAAAGGTGTAGTAAGGATTCTTAAAGAATAAGGATTATAAAAATTATAGTGATTGTTAAAATTTAAAAGGGTTCAGTAGTACTGATTGAATAAGGAGAAAATGCTCTACAAGTTGAGACTAAAAACTAGAAAAGCCACAAAATTTGCCCAAAAAATTGATTTTTTAATATATTTGCCTTACTTTTTAGTAGATTTCAAATGACAACTCTTATTTTTAGCTGGAAAATCGGGGTGTGCACATTCTCAGACACCAGAACTGGTGCACAACTGTAATTGATATTAGGAGTAGATTTCAGGAATTCAGCTCTAGTAATTACAAAATATTTTAGTCTTATTCAATAGTGAGAGTTATATTCAAGATAATAGAGCCGAAATTTCATTTTTAGGCTTTCAAAAGCAAAAACGATCTGACTACCTTCAAGTGGGACCTTCTTATTCTTGAGATTCTTTGGTTCATGATTGTTTGATCATAATCATATTTCATCATATTTCACACATCAATCATGTTTAACCCTTTCGGTGCCGAGACTATTTCACAAATTTTTATAAAAACCAAAATTTAGCTATGAAAATACCAACTTATTTGGCCAAAAATATTATCAATGCAAGTTCACATTGTGGGCTTCAATTTAAACTTTAATTGATCCAGAAACCTATCAAACTGGTAGAGTTATGAAGGTTCAAAAAAATAGGAAAATGGACATATATGTCCATCGGCACCGAAAGGGTTAAATTAAATTATCTTCTAAACTGTATTAGAATCCTCTTAAGCACTGGATTGGGTTCTGACCCAAGCTGAAATAAACTACCTCTAATTTATAGATATCGAAGAAAAGGTTTATTCACTATATATACATTTCTTTATGGTTCATCAGTAGTGAGACATAAATAATGATAAAAGTTTAAAATCGATTGAAAATAATAATTTACAAATATTGAAAGAATTTTGGAGATATTCGCAAAAAACGAAGATTCAGAATTTTCCCAAAACTGGAGTTACTAATTCATCAAAATCATTAAGAGAAATTAACTAATTGCCCAACAACTAGATATCATTAAAAATTAAATTAAATTCTGCGTCGATTGGTGCATATATGAACGGGAGAAAGAGAAAAAATTTGCGCGAAAAATAAAATCAAGTAAAATTTATTGAAACAAAACATAGAATTTTAGTGAAAATTTGTGTATTCAAATTGACTCACGGCTAGATCAAATTTCAAAATTTTCTGCTCTTTCCATTGAGACCACTCTCAACTCTGTCAGACATCGTCTTCAGGTGTAAAAATTGGACTTTTCAAAATGTTGTTCAAAATTGGTATTTCCTTGGTAATATACTGTACTATATATGTTACGTTCAATGCGTACACTCCGTTCAGAGTATATGTTACCGTGAATCGTGTGAAAGCAGGGATTCGTATGAATTACTAAATTGGGCAGGGATTCGTAAGAATCACTAGTGAATCGTGGAAATTTTAAATTCCTTCTCTAAATAATTTTTATTTTTTTATTTTCGTGGTGAAGAAATTAAGTATAATTATATAAAATAAATTATTTATTTGAGCATGTGGCATCTGGAGTTATACAATAAATTATTCTTGCGACACTTGCAACGACTTGTTGAGCATTTTGTTTTACAGCTGCAGTGTAAAAATCCTTGTCCATTAACAGAGGATACCATACTCGAAATTTTTCTCACAGAGTAGCTTTCATTAGGAACTTCTTCAATATCAATAAATTTCTCGGCCAAAGGAGATAGATAATTTGCTGAAAATAGACCTTCAATGATTTCTGATGTTGTTCCGACCTGATATAGATTGTTATAATCAACTTTCAAGATCACTCCATATAAGTTATGATTATGCCACAGTAGTTTATCATGCACAAATAAATAATTTATTTTATATTTTGACGAAGTTCGACAACATTATCGTTCAAAGTTTATTTTGAATTTACGGTCAAAATATTTCTTTTATATTCAAACAAATATGTTTTCAAAATTTAATTCTAGGTTTCCGCGAAACATGGAATTTGTTTATGGCTGCTTGTAAGAATTTGGGTTTTATTTTAGGCCAGTTCTTATTTTTAATTTTTTCTCTTTATTTTTACCATATCTAGGTATCAATTTTCTCAAATTTTTCTCATTTCGTCCAACTCTAATAATTATACTTAATTTCTTCACCACGAAAATAAAAAAATAAAAATTATTTAGAGAAGGAATTTAAAATTTCCACAATTCACTAGCTAGTGAATCGTAAGAACCTTTCACACGATTCACTAGTGATCCAGTGATTCGTACGAATCCCTGCTTTCACACGATTCACGGTAACATATACACAATATGCACTCGGACATACTGACGATCAGTGTACAGTGTACACATTGAAGGTAACATAAAAAAAGCCTTAAATGTGTCTTACTCTCCAATCAAAATACTCATCCACCAATCGTTCTAGCTTATTCTCGAAGTCACGGAGAAAGATATGAAACTCTGAAAATTTTATTGAAAAAAATTCATTACTATGAAAATAAATTTAGAATAATAGCTGACTTTCAAATCCTAAGCATCTTAAGTGGTATGCAAGCAGGAAATACTCTTCATCCGTGTTATTTGTGTCTCTGGAATTCCCGTCAAAGAGATACTCATTATATGCTCGAGCAAGAGGTTCCTGCAAGAGATTATTCTTTGACAAATAACAGAATTAGTCCACCTCTTGTTAATCCAGCAAACATTCTTCCTCCACCGCTCCATTTAAAATTAGGAGTTTTCAAGCAATTTATCAAATGTCTTTCAAAAAATTTTTCAGATTCTATGAAGTATATTTTCGAAATGTTTTCATTTATATCCAAAGAGAAAATTAAAGAGGGAATATTCACATTACTGATGATCCTTTAAGAAATGTACATCTAGTGATTTAATATATTCTCTTCCAACTTTTGAATTTTGAGTTATGAACTTAAGAGGATTTTTGGAAATTTACGTTAATATTTAACTCGTAATAAACTTAACTCTTTAAGTCCTACAGTGATGGTTCTATCACACGTCATTTCAGCAACTCATTATTATTCATTCAAGCCTCAAAAAATACTTCGTTTACCACCCATTCGATATGAAATTTATTAATCTCCTGGAATACGCAAAGATCTCGGCTCTATCATTCGTCAAGCTCGCGCTATACTAATTTAAAGAGAGTTGTTTTTTTGATCTATAACTTCTGAACCAAAAAAATGCGTTACAATAACTGTAGATTCGTAATCAGCGTATTCATAAACCATAGGATAGAATGAAGATTGAATCCGAGTCATGAAAAAAATTCTCTGGGTTAATATTATTGAGAAAATTCTTCGTTTACCACCCATTCGATAGGAAAGCTCCATCATTCGTCAAACTAGTGTTTTACTGTAATTAAAATTTGATTTTTTTCAAAAAAGTAATTTTTGTTTAAAACGCTTTTTCGAAAACTTCGAAAATAGATAAGAAGTAAGATAACTTTTATCGGATAACCATGCCTCTAAAATTCAAGTATGCAATCACCTGAACTCTATCTGGTAAATTTTCAAATGTGGCCAATTTTTGATGCATAACTTTTGGACTATAAATAATTGCATTAAAATAACTGTATTTACAAAGATGAAAAAGATTTTTCTGGAACTTTAGGGGGTTAAAGACTGAAAACTCAAAAAGGAAACTATCCATTTATACTGACAGCAATCCTCTGGCTCTATAGAAAATCTACGAGTCAACTATTTATCTGGTTACTTGCGAAGGTTTTATCAAGAGAAGCTACATGTGTTGTATATCATTAAAATTCTGTTGAGAAGCTCAATAAGAAACTGATTAGTTAAAATTATTGTAAAATCCATCTCTAGTCAAAAAACACCCCCTTGCTAAAAATACAAAAGAGTGAGGAGTAGGAGATTCTGTGAAATAATTGGAGGAATTTTGTGTCGAATGAGATTTGAAATGATCTGTTTTACCTATATAAATTCAATATAATTTTGCCAAGGAAGGAGTATTCGAGGAAAATCATCGTGAGTAGAATAGCTAACAGTTATCCATTATCTTTTAGATGTTTACAAAACATTTGGAATTAATTTTTTTAATCATTCTCGGTCTACTTGGCCTAACTCAATCATTTTTGACCAACAATGAGCGATATATGTTAGACAAGGACAAATATTTGAGAAACGATTTGAGGAATAATCCCGAATTGATGAATGATCCTCAAGCCTACTTTCCAAGATATGGTTAACAACAAACTTATGGATGAATTAATGAACGCAAATAAATAATGTTCTTTTGTAAAATTCACCATAGTTATTGCATCTTTTGAAAGAAATATGTATTTCACCCGGCCTTATCAATCACTAATCCTGGTCTGATTTGATAATTTTAACACAGTCTTATCAGGATAAAATAATTTCCAGTTTTATTGAGAATTTTCTGCTGATTTCAAATATGTTCTTCTTAAAAAGTTCTACAAATACAGGTTTAGCAAATAAAAAGAGATGGCCTTAGTGATCCAATTATTTTATAGTTGTTAAATTGGTTCCTACCTGTCACCAGGTCAGGGAGGTTAATTTAATACACTGAACTTCCTAAAAAAGTATAGAAGAAGAAGAGGAACTGACTAAAATATTTAACCCTCTACTAATGAGTAATGAGACGAATTCAGGATTTTTTTCCCCCAAGTCAATCCACTTTGAGTACTTCTATCTTTCTTATTTCAAGTTCAAATTTGTTTATTCTATGTCTAGCTCTCTATTATGTAGAATCAAAAGTTTAGTTAGCTGGGTAATTTTCATTCCAAAATATTGCATTGGAGAAGTTCTAATCGAACTTGAAATCAGATTTCTCACTGAGTCATCGTATAGCAGACCGCCGTATTTCCTATTTCACTTTGTCAGAACTAACACAATCTTGAATTTGTCTCCTTACTAATTAGAGGTGGGGTTTTAATATTTTATTTTCTGAAGTAAAATAAAAAATAGAAATTTGCGAATGGTAAATTTCTTAAGACCTCAATCGCAACATGAAGAAGTTGGGAGGAATCAAAAGACGGTTGCTTAAGATAGTTCTTGGAAGTAAGAGATAATCGATAAACATCATCTGAAATAGCAGAGATTCTATAAAAAAAAATGAATAGAGAGAATAAATTGATAAATGAGAAAAATGACAAAAGTTCTGAGATTTTTCGAAGATCAAATGCTTAGCTGAGTATAAAAGGAAGAAGGTTTCTGAGATATTCATGAAAATGAAGATGAAAATAATTTTCTTGGCAGTATTACTACTGTTGAAGAATATAGAATGCGAAGTGCAGTCTGATTTAAGAAGTAAATACGATGCATTCATCGCATCCCTTGACAATGGAATTGTGAACAGTCCTGAAGGTGTGCAAGAAGTGGAACAAATCAAGGAAGATTTGAGTGTCTTGATGGAGTGTGAAGTGAACGATGACCAAGTTAAAGAAATCCTAGATAAATTAACGATACCACTCGAAATCACTGAGACCAAAGCTGAAGAAGTCGTCACCGAAGCCGTCGAAATGGCAAAGGCTAACGAGGAGGCTAGTAAGTCAACTTTGTCCTTCTTCAGCTCGTAGCAGTCCGCCTAACGCCCTTCTTCTAGCTGGCTCACCCGACCTCACCGCTGAACAAATCGATGAGCTCGAGGAAATCCTCACTGATGCTGGTGTTGACTCAGCCATTGCCGACGCCTTCGTCGCTCAAGTTGTAGAGGCCGCCGAGGAAGCCACCACTACTGACGCTCCAAGCGTAGAAGACATCGTCGACCAGATCCTTGAAGATCTCACCATCCCACCTGAAATCACTGAGACCAAAGCTGAAGAAGTCGTCACCGAAGCCGTCGAAATGGCAAAGGCTAACGAGGAGGCTAGTAAGTCAACTTTGTCCTTCTTCAGCTCGTAGCAGTCCGCCTAACGCCCTTCTTCTAGCTGGCTCACCCGACCTCACCGCTGAACAAATCGATGAGCTCGAGGAAATCCTCACTGATGCTGGTGTTGACTCAGCCATTGCCGACGCCTTCGTCCAAGATGTTGTTAAAGCTCAGATCGCTAATGACCCGTTTATCCAACACGTTATCGAAGTTATTCTCGAGAATATTCAAATTCCTTCTGGCCTCGATAAAGCTCAAGCTAAGGATGTGGTCACTTCTGCAGTTGTCATGGCTAAACAGAATGAAAACGAAAGTATGTTTATTTTATTCCATATTCAATTTTGCAACGTAGTATGATTTTTTTAGATGGTCAATCAAATCTCACTCCCGAACAGACTGCGCAAATTGTTTATCTTGTTTCATCAGTTGGCGTTGACAATCAACAAGCTCAAGATTACGTTGCTCAAATAGCAGCTGCCCTTGTAGTTCTTCCAACTACTGAAGCTACCACAACTACTGAGGCTACCACAACTACTGAAGCTACCACAACTACTGAAGCTACCACAACCACTACCAGGTCACCTAACCAAGACCTTATTGACGCCCTATTAGCTGATCCCAATCTTCTTGAAGTTTTTGCTGTTAACGATTCGAATATGACTACTGTTCTTTCCTTAGCTGACAGAATCGACGCTATCATTGCTGCTCGTTGATTTCAATAAATTTTTCAATAAGCATCATATACTTTCCCCTTTTTAATTAATTTTTTACGATTTTTAGCCTAAGAGTATCAGTATGCCGTTCTCTTTATTTCTTTATCATGGTGAGCATTAAAAGTATATTTTCGTTTCGTTCTAATTTCATGAGGAGGATTAGAAAAAAAGCGTATATTTTAGTGTTAAAAATTAGATTTCGCTGGATCTCTATATTTCAAACTCTAACAGTATATAAATGTTAGCTGGGTTGAGTCTGAGTCCCTATAATATACGCATGTTTTCTCTAACCTTCCCTATAAGTTTAGAACAAAACGAAAATATTCTTAGAATTCAATGAGGAACTCATTGTGAGGATTCAGAAATCGAGTGAATATTTAGTAATAAAGCTTATATTTCGCCGGATCTTTTCAGACTATTACACCAGCTTAATATATATAGTAAAATTCAACAGATAAATGTTCTTTGTCATCCTCTGATTGGTTGGAATCAATATTATCCACTGATGAAGGCAAGGGAGAAGATCACACTGTTAGTCACCACGGTCAATATTTTCTCTTCACAAATCTGTCTATTAGGGGCTGTCCACTCAAACTTTTACGTTTTCTAGCTTTTTGCTTTATTGCAGGTGTAGAATTGATAAATTTTTTTGGTTCGCTCAGGGTGCTAATTACTGGCTGAGAGTTAATTTGATTATAATCAAATAATTATCAACTTTCGTTGACTTCTATGAGTTTACACTTTTGCTCTCATTAGTAATGGTTGCTGGGGCAGAAGACTGGAGCTGGTTTGAGACGTAGATTCAACTACTTGCTCTTTTTGTTCAAAAATCTTATCAATCTCACTTTTTTCTGCTTTCTGAGTTAAGGTAGCAACAGGGCCATCATTAAGCAATCTAGCAATTTTTGGATTTTCTTTTTCTGTGTGAATCGCTTCTTCCCTTCGATACCCAGTTGCGTTGCCAATTCTTTCTGCTTGCAGAGGTCTGGTTTCGAGTTTTTGATCTAATGGGCTTCGGCTTTACACAAGACTTGTTCTCTCACTGCTCAGGAAACACATGGATCGGCTTGGTACAAGATACTGAAATTGGTCAGCAGTGTGACTTGTATTGCAAAGGTGCTCTTGAACCGCTGAACCAACGTTGCCTACTCACAGATGTATGAAAATATTATTGATGAAGTTCGGTAAAATTATCGCTCAAAAGTTACTGAATTTTTCTGAATTTAGTTTTTGTGATGTGTAAATTTTACAAGAATCTTAATTTTTCATAGGTGATTCAAACATGCTAAGGAGGTGTGAGGTTTTTCTTGAAAAATTTCGCTTTGAGAACGTGCGAAGTTGTTTTACAAACCAATCGACGCAGAATCATTTTTTCAATTTCTGACTCTCAAATGGGGCGCGATATCAACACTAGTACTGGTACACTCAAACGCTCTCATATGTCGCAATCTGGCTCTCCATTGAACTTAAGAAAGAAACAGTCCCTGGTGAAAAATTACAATGTTATTCTCAACCACCTCCTTGTGAAATCGACCCCACGGTTCCAATAACGATCAATTTATGTTGATTCCTGACCTTTGAAAAATGTAATAGTATTTATAATTTTATTAATTAAGCTTCAATAATAAGAGAGAATTTCTAGACAGGACCCTTGTGCAATACATTGTGTATGAACAGTTGTTTTAAAAGATAAAACACTGGAAATAAGAATTAAATTTATTATAAATAACTGTTGATTTTATAATTAGAAAATTTTAGTTAAAAAACATGTTGAGCCTTTTAATATTTATGCATTGATAAAAGCATAAATAAATTTCGAATACACAACTGCATATATGGATGTCCGTTCCACCCTGAAATGTATGATTATCCAAAATCGGCGAGGGAATTTATGCAAAATCGGCAAATTATCTAAATTCGTCTCAACATATATAAAAAATGTTGCACAGTATAAGTAAAAAAATTAATTCTAGATAATTTTCAATTCCATGTTTATGAAGAATAGATGTTTTTCAGAAGATGCATATCAATTTTGAAATAATCCTGTTCCCTACCATCATATTTCATGAATACTATCAAAGAGGAAGAAAATGTCTGTATGGAACTCATTTCTACATGTAGACGCTGAACCAAAGTTCGAATTAAAGTCGACAATCTGCTAATTTTTGAGTTTTAAAAATATCCGCTAATTTTGAAATTAACTCGAGTTGATAATTACATACAGTAATAAAATTTTCATTCCCATCAGTTCTGATTAAAAGTTTTTGTATTTTATTTGAACGATAATATTTACGAACTTATCAAGAATATTTGAGTTAGGTTCTAAACTCATTTGGAAGGTTTAGAGAACAACAAGCGTATACTTGAGTGATAAACGTTATATTTCGCCGGGTCTCTTCAGACTCTACCCCGGTAACATTTAAATACTAATTACACGGGTGGTTGGGGGGTTGCGATAAATTTTTGCGACAAACTGATTATAGTGTAAAATTTTATGCAGATTCTGAATCTGCTTCCAAAAATTTCATAATCAATTGGGGACCTTCCATTGGTTCATTTTCTTATTCACTCTAGTGCAATAGGGAGAGGGAGGTTTGATCCATTGCTTTCGGCTTTTTGATTACTTGTCTTTTTAGAAAACCGTCAATCTGTAACTGCCCTCTGTGTCTCTTCCTCTTTCGTTGTGTTGTCGAGCAGTTTTTCTTCTCTCCCTTTTCACTAATTATAGGTTGGTTGATGATTTGATTATCAACTGCTGTTGATATCTCGTTAGTTTCACATTTTGCCAACTCTGTAATTGTTGCTGGGGCTGTAAATCTGTATTTTAACAAAATACAAATTTAGAAAACGATCAATATTTGATTATTCGCAGATATTTGATTTTTCAGAATTAAAATTAAACGCATTAATTCTTTGATTAAAAAAATGATTTTATGAAAAGTTTCGACTGCTCTAACTCTTCTAACTTTCTTCTCACACCAGCCGTTTCAGAGGACTACATCTATAAGAATATTTTAAATTATAATTTCAGTAAGGAAATTAAAAACTCTCAAAACCATCCCGAACTCAAGGTCACTCTCAATAAAGATTACCCAGTGAAGGAATATTTTCATAAAGTCGGTTCAGTGAAGCTTTATCCCTTGGAAAGTTTAAACTCAAAAATGGATTCATTAGGTGAGATTATTTCGTTGAACATGTACGATAAAAAGGATGCAATTTCATTATCGGATGATGTCGAAACAGATTGTGAAGAGGACACCTACGATGTTGACGCGGAAGAGGTTGATCTCAGTAAGAAAAGCAATACCGGTGGAGATTGTGTTGATGGCCTGCCGAGTTTAAATAAGAAGGATGTTACCCCAGATGTTGCCGTCTATCAGAATATCTTTCCGGCCATTCCGGAGATACACTTTGACTCAAACTTCCAAAAGGATTTTAAGAACACAGTTAATGAGGATGTTTCAGATAAAAATTTTGAGTATCACATTTGTGAGTATATCGATACATTGGGAAATAAGAAGGATGAAAGTGAAAAAATTGAATTCAAACAACCAAATGTTTCCTACCTGACTAGAATCATTCAAAAAACATGTATTTGCTTTTGTCTTTCTGATTCAGAAGACGAACTCTAGTTATACCTGAACTAATTCATAGAAATAAAGTTAAGAATTATTCCAAAATGTGCTTAGTTATCCTTTTGAATTATGACTGTTATGGACTACAAGATGGGTATTGCCAATACCGTATTGGGTAATTAAGAGGAGTAGATTCATTGGACTGGGTCTTTATTAAGTTGGGCGAATCATAATACCTAGTTCACGGGTATTACCCCTATTGGGTAACAAGATAAACAACAGATTAACAATACAAATAATAGAGTTCTTCTAAAGGATATGCTAAGGCAAACCCAATGTTCACTCACTGACTGACCTGATTAAAAATAAATACAGTGAAACTAGTTGAAATGAATATGAAAATTTAGTAAATTGTCAAAAAACTCAATAAATTCTTCTAGATAGACAGGAAAAAGACTTTTGAATCCCATAAAGAAGTAAGAATATCAAGAAAAACCCCGCCGTTTAATAGAAAAAGCTTAATTTTCTGATTTTTGGTTGTCTGCCTTTGTGATTAATCAAATTTTCAGATAATTTGATCTCCAAACATAACGAATTTGAGTTTCTCTAAATTTCATTGGCCAAATTTGAAATTTTCGTCTAGTGTTGATCCCAAATTTCAGGATCAAATAAAATCAGTTCTCTAAAATCAATAAAAATATTTGAGCTCACTTGTGACCACACTTTGCTAATAGATTTTACCAGACTTAAATGTAAAGTCTGAACGCTATCTACTTAAATTTCATTCAGGAAAATTTTGATGTTTTTTTTTCAAAATCTTGAAAAACATTATTCCTATCAGTCCTTTGGTGAGTGGTTAATAAATAAATAAGTTAAAACTACAAGTACAGTATGAAATTAGTTTATTGTTTTATGTAAATTATCTATCCAATAAAAATTAAAAAGGTTTTTTTTACTTCTTCATCAAATGCATCAGAAACATTTTTTTCTTCAGGATGTTTTTTCAGGTTCTATATTCATTAAGAATTCATTCATTCATAGTAGATAGATTACATGTGATATTGGTTTGTAATTTGATAACTTTTTTATTCAATTTGTGTAGTATATATTAAATTATTTCCGAGTATTTCGGGCATAAAAATGAATTCCTTGTAAGATGATGTCAGTGTCTTTTTTCCAAAATCGTATAGAGAATAATATTATTATAAGATTTTACGGGGTATACTTTTAAAATAAATCATAAACTGGAGGATATATATTAAGAGGGGGCGGATTAATATACAAGTTTGTTTCAAACTGAGCTATTGCTAATATTCTCCGGGTTAGACTGTCTGGCTGAGGAAATGAGAGAAATCAACATGTTTAATTCATTGCTGGTGATTAGGCCGGCAGTACTAAGAAAGTGACCCTTTAGTACAGAATTTAGGTATTGGGGCAAAATGTTCAGGAGGACTGGGAAATTTTCCTGAGGCACTGGTCGTTCTTCATCGGAACGAGAGAGACACTTCATCAGTCTTACGCAAAAGTTGATGCTGAAATATATATGTTCGTATTAATTTCGATATTTGTGGGGAAAAAATGAAGTTGATAAAAACTAAGAATATCAAGAATAGAACAAGATTTACCTTTTCTAGTGTCCCATTTAATATAATAAGAATATGCCAATTACTTCACAAATAAAGATCTCTATTTCGGGCATACTCATCAGTGTGATCTTTATTTGTAAAGTGATCGGACATCTTATTTTATTAAAAATTCTTATGATGTCGATAGCTCAGCTCAAAACCAATGTCAGAGAACATCTGAACCAATACCATTCAATGTTTGAAAGGCACTTGGATAATTATTGAGATTCCACAAATTTTCAAGCAATAAAATTTTTAAATTTTTTCAAGGGACATTGCTGAGATTTAAACTTTCTATGGTCTCAAAATACACTTTTTCTAAAAACAACTTTTAGATATTGGCCCTAAAAATGGCTATCAATTTTATTTCAAGAGTTGACTTTAATGTGATCACATTTTCGAATTTTACGGGTAAGGTTTCTCGGTAAAAGTTTCTTTCTTTTTACTCATCGATCGCTATGAGTGTATTTTCAAAAAAAGTTATTTTCTTGAAAATTATCATATTTTATCAAAGAAGAATCATTTTTAGATTTTCATAACTTTTTAATTAAATCATTAAAGCGTAATGATTCATAGTTCATTTGAAATAATATTTTAGAAGTGTTAAATATCTATTTTTAGATACAGTTTAAAACAAAACAGAAAAGTCAAGTTACCTTTTAAATATAGCCTATGATGATAACTACAAGGGTGGTGCAAAAAATATCATCATTACACCAGTTTTGGTGCTTGAGAAAGCACACATCCAGTTTTTTACTCTTGAAACAATTTTTTCTTATTATAATCTTACTTTGAAGTAAATCACGCATTTAAAATATAATTCTTTGGACGAATTTTTCAATTTTTGGGCTTTTGGTCTCATTTTGTAGAGAAATTTTTCCTAATTCGTTCTTTACCACTAAACCTTAAAAAATAAATCATAATTGAATTGAGAAATTAATTCGTCAGCTTGCCTTGGAATTTTCTGTATACACTGAGTAGTTACAGCTTTAACTTGAGATGACCTAATTAAAAATCAAAAAGGATTTCTTGGTTGAAAATCCTGCTGGAATCCATTTCTCATCCACAGAGATTGTTTTTAAAATTAGTCCAAAAAATTATTTTCCAAAGTCGGATTATAATTTAAAAAACTGTTTCGAGAATCAATGACTGGGTTAGGCAGGAATTCAGAAAATCTTCAATGGGTGAAAAAATCTAGATTTCTGTTAAAATCATAGATTCCCAACTTCATATCAACGAACTTTAGATAAATATAAATATATTTTATCATTCTCATCATCATAATTAGTACATTTTTCTCTGACATTTCACAGAATAATTTTGATTCGATAAATACATCGATTTAATTCATTATATAAAAAAGAGTTAATTACATTTTTGACTACACTTTTCTAAATTCATGCATTGTCTCAAGGGAATCTTTAAGAAGTGTGAAGTTATTATTTATTTTATTAATTTCTGAAAAATTATTAACTTTGAAGACGAATTTTAGATCGTCGGCATATTTTAAGAGGACACCCTCAATATCCCCAGGGAGCTGAATATCAACGAAACAGAGATAAAAAGAAGTGGGCCAATAGTAAAACCTTTTACTAAACTATTAGTGGTAGATTTGAAGGCAACATATTGCATTCTATTGGACAAAAAATATATGGTTAAGGTTATATGATATATGATATGAGGGTTGATATTTAATAAAATGAGTTTATTTTTAATATATGAGAATTTTAGTTTGTCAAACGCTTTAGAAATATCCAGGTAGTGAATAATCAGATAAGATTAATAACCTTTGTGAGATCCTAGGAATTATATACAAAAGTAGTTAAAAATGTAATCAACTCTACCTTATCTTCTGAATAATAAAGTTGGGAATCTATGGTTTTTAAAAAAATCTCGATTTTTCATCAAGAATTTGAATTTATTAGAGATTTTTTGGACTCCTAATCATGCCACCTACTTTATGAAAAATATGGTCATTTCGGAGCCAAACACCCATTTTTCGAACTTTGAACTGAACAATTTTATTGATTTAAATATGAAAGGGTAGTTAAAAGAAGTTTTTCAGGACCAGAATTAGACATGCAAATAAGTTATGCAAAATTTTATTCTCCAATGCACAAACTCGAGTTTTACTACGTGAAATTTATTGAAGTTTCGATAATTCAAAAATGGTGGAACTGTAGGAAATTCAGCTTTCTTGTCTAATTTTGAAAAACCCTTTTTCATTTTTAAATGAACAAAATTTTTTAGTTCAAAGTTCGAAAAATGGGTGTTTGGCTCCGAAATGGCCATATTTTTTATAAAGTAGGTGACATGATTAGGAGTCCAAAAAATCTCTAATAAATTCGAATTCTTGATGAAAAGATCAAGATTTTTCATATCAACCAACCTTACATTTTTACATGACCCTATAACCTGATGAACAGGGCATCCAAAATTATGCTTTAGCATATTTGGAATATTTTTGATTATTTTCTGACTTGGTGAATAAAGAATT
The DNA here is from genome assembly GCA_012064415.1 of Gyrodactylus bullatarudis. Lineage (NCBI taxonomy): Eukaryota > Metazoa > Platyhelminthes > Monogenea > Gyrodactylidea > Gyrodactylidae > Gyrodactylus > Gyrodactylus bullatarudis. The sequence continues at coordinate 189,558 of SSNU01000068.1, forward strand.
TTTTTAGACTATCTTGATTTCAACATGAATATAATTATAATTAGACTATTTGAATGAAAGACACAAGCCTTCACTCATTTTGTGTAATAATAACTAATATTTAATCTTGTTTCCAATAGATTGTTCAGATAATCAAGGATTTTCTATAGAGGTTTTTACTTTAAATGAGTTTTAGGATCATCCAATAAGAAATGAGAGTTATTCGTCACTTTCTATAGTCTTACATAAAAACTAAAGTTCGAAATCTTGTATTTTAATTGAAAGTTTTATGATGTCTTCTGTTAAGTTTCTAAGCATATTCAAAGATCATCTAAAAATCAACACAAGTGATAAGCTTGCTAACAAATTTTGCCCAGAAATAGCGTTTAAGAGAAAATCTTCGATTTTGCAGGTTATTTATGCTAAGAATACTGATTGAATTTTTAAAAGAAGATTTTTTCTAGCCTTTTGATAGATTTTTTGGCATAAAAAAAGCATATTTATGTACAATATTTTAGAGAGTATATTCCAAAAAAATTGGCATATTTTTGGATGCCCTGCTGATGAAATAATAGAAATTTTTTTGGCTTTTAACGGTTTTCAGACAAAAGCACTAAAATACTTACAAGTCTTCTTGATTTGATTTGTTGAGTTGGCAAGCAAAAAGATTCAATAAATTAAGGACAAAGGATATACCCAACTGTGAAAAGAAAAAGAAATAAGAATTTTCCCGATTCTCTTGGAATGAAATACTCACGGATGTGAAAAGGAACTCAATGGCAGAATTAGCCCTAGACTGATCCCCAATTAAGAATTCTGAGGCTTCTGGTAGACAGAGTTCCAAAAACTTGCTAATATCTTCAATTCTTATGGTCAGTGGCTTGAATACTGCATAAAAAGTATCTGATAGCTGAAAATAAAAAAGATTAAATTCACCATTAGATATCTCTTTTGAGTATTTGCAAGTAATGATATTCTCGATGAATTTTAGAATTTGTGATTTTAACAAAAGCAACGAGAAGTTACAATTACAGACTTGGCAAAATGTGAAACCAACAGTAGTTGATAATCAGATTAAAAGCCAACCTGTAATTAGTGAGATGAGAAATAGAAAAAATTCTGAACAACTATAGAAGAAAACGAGACATACCGGGCAACTACAAATTACAACTTTCAATAATCTACAGCAAAACAACCCCCATTTCTCTCGAGCAACCAAGCAACCGATATTGACCAATGGAAGAGCTCAAGTTTGTGCATTGTAAAAGTATTTATATATTAACCGGGTAGAGTCTGAAGAGACCTGGTGAAATATAATGCTTATTTCTATGATATATACGTCTGTTTTCTCTTACCTTCCTTATGAGTTCAGAAACTGATAACAAAAATTTTAATTTTTTCATCAAAGTCTCAAATTTGATTGAAGGATCAGATCAGGTGATATTCTTGGAAACACCCCTGATTATCATGCAAGAGAAAAAAATTAATAAATCAGAATGATCAGAGATCAGTTAAAATTAACGGTTTTTTTCAAAAATATAATAAAATCAAAGGTCCAGATAGATAAAGAAATATAGCATGACGAACAGATTATATGGATTACCTTAAGTCCATAAGGTGGATAAGAACCAGAACAACCCAGAAGTCCCCTTGAAGCCAATACTTGACATGAGCCGATCTCCGACGAGCGAAATAGCAAAATGGTTAGTCGAAATCCTTCAACTTATGAAAATTGCCCTATGTAAGCACTCCCTGATTGACACATTCGACTTTGTGGAAAAAGTCAAAGACATCAATAAAACAGGAAAAACAATGTTATCCTTTGATGTAGAATCCTTATTCACCAATGTACCATTGAAGGAGACAATTGATTTTGTATATGACTACGTGAAACAAAACCAGTCTAAGTTCAAATTGGCAGGAAATTGGGTGAGAAAAATGCTGAATTTATGTTGCAAGAACGTGGTATTCAGCTTCAACGAAGAAATGTATGTTCAGAAAGATGGTGTTGCAATGGGTACCCCACTAGGACCTCTACTAGCCAACCTATTCCTTGCCAAGCTAGAGATGACGACATTGAAGCCAACCATCGATAAGTTTGATCATTATCATCGTTACATGGATGATACTCTTATAATTGCCAATAATAATCTTGATATTGATAATTTATTAACAGAATTTAATCAGGTTCATGATAAGATCAACTTTACCATGGAGAAAGAAAATGAGAACAGTCTACCTTTCCTGGATGTGAAATTGTCGAAAAACAAACTGAAGGCGAAGTTGTCTACTTATGCTTACCATACAAAGGAGAAAAGGCGTCAACACTGATCCAAAATAGGATAAACGAGGTCTTTAGCCAAACTTACTCTGGGTAAGGAAACCTCCGGATGACCTTCCAAACCTACAGAATGCTTACCAATAAAGCTAAAGACCCATTCATTGATAAGACAAAACAAAGCCATGTTGTCTACAAATTCACCTGCAATTGCAAATCTGAATATATTGGTCAAACAATAAGACGGCTAGAAGATAGAATAGAGGAACACCTCTACACTGGCCAGACTGCAGTGAGAGAGCACTTAAAGACATGCAAGGCAAATGTTTCCAGCCAGAACTTTGAAATTATCTATAAACCAACCGGAAACAATGTCTACGCATTAAAAGCAGCAGAAGCCTACCTTATCAATGAACAGAAGCCCAACCTCTGCATCCAGAAGAAGTACATTAAACCAATCAGCCTACCTAGACCAAGAGAACAAGTGTCAATCATCCCAACCTCCCCCTAGAAAGAGAAAGAGAGAGAAACTGGAAATGAATCAACAAATTACTGATTTCTACCGGGCAACACAATAAAGAATCTATAATTATAATTATCTGTTTCAAACTACAATCTTTTTCAAATGAACACTATTTACGCCCTACATATTAATTATAATTAACTATTATCCTATTTGAAATAACAATATTCTACTCCTACCAATAACATCCATTCCCTACTCCTGTTTAAACATTATATATATGGCATGTATCACACTGATGAGTATGCCCAAAATAAACGCCCTTATTTGTGAAAATTTTGGCATCACTTTCTTCTTACTCCAAAATGAATCCAGCATCGGTTACTCAGCTCAAAGCCGATGTCTCTGGACATCTCTCAAACCTAAAATTTTGTAAAAAATCATAAATTGCCAAATTCATCGAGAATAGCCGAAGATAGGGTAACTTTAACTCATTCTAAAGCTTACTTCCTCCAAAGGGATGGTAACAATTCTTGAAATTTTTGTAAAGTTTGCAATAAAATAAGCAAAGGAAAGTTGTAGATTGGAGTTGGACAGATAAGGTAGAACTTGGAGAAATACACGACATCCCTTCTTTACGGACAGTATATTCAAATCTGGAACATGATAGCCTGTCTTCAAGTTTTCATCATCGACCTGGCAATCACGTTTGAGACCAATCAGTGATAATTCATGATCATTAGCTGGCCTGAGGAAAAAGTTTGACAATAAACGATCCAGTAACTTTGACTTGTGATTAAGAAGTTTGTGAAAGTCTTCATTCTTCTCAGTGAGACGAACGAGGGCAAAATCTATTTCATCCAAATTGAGGACAATGGAGAAAACTCTTTCGATTTGAGCCAAAAGAATTGTACGTTCCCTGTGATCTCTTAAAGATTGTTCATGTTGAGTAAGATCACCGAGTGTAAGATTGAGGGATGTGGTTGCATTCAAACTTTCGTCACATTGATCTTTGATTTCAAGGGGAGACTTCTTTTTGGTCTTTTTCTTGACAGCACAAACAACAGACAACTCTGAAATAATCCTCTGAGTACGATAATTAGATTTGGTAAACTGACCCAAAGGAGACTGTACAATAGGATTTTCGAGCCTATAAAAATAAATGAAAATTCATGAATATATTTTTATAAATAGTTTCTTTAAGGAGCAAGAAGCCTGATTTTCTCAGGAAATTGACCATAGGGTTTTGATGAATAAATCTAATGGGATTTAATCATCCTGGAGTGAAGAAGGAGACTGTTACTGTCAGCTTTATCATCAAAAACCTTTCATTCCATTCATAAAATGACTCTTGGAAGATAACTTTCATATAATTTTGGTCATTACTAGTAGAGCCTCAAAAAATAATAACCTAAAAAATTTGAAAAAATAGTATTTCTCATTAAGGATTGACGAATTGTTTGTTTTGGGGATAGAGCAGGCCCCTTTTCACACCCAAGATATTTTTGAGGAAAAAAGAGAAATGATAATCAAGAAAATGCTTTCACAATTGCATGATCAACTTTAATTGATCATAGAATGTTTATTTTAAATCTAAGTTATGCAGTTTATTGTACGGTTTTGATCTAGAAATTAAAATCTTTTGAATGGTCTAAAAATTAACTGAAACTGAATTTTAGGGTTGAAAAATGATATTATGCCTACTTTCAAGTGATAACACGAAAAATTTAAAATATTTTGGGGGTAGAGAGAAGAGGGGGTTAATTTTCCAAATCCATCTCTGGGGTACTACTGTATTGGGTTTTTGTATTATTTATATATTTATCGCAAATTTACCAAAAAATCACGCATAAAATACTTACAAGTAAACCGAATAAAACATGGACAATCAATCAAGGTTAAAATTAAACTAAAATATCGCGATAATTTCAAAATTATCATCTTGAGGATTATTTTTGTGTCAAGCAAATTGTTCTGCAATGAAAATTATCTCGCAATATGAGAATTGAGATCATTGGTATTGAATAAAATACAATGCTATAATAAAGTAGTATTTTAACCCTTTCGATACCATAGCTGAACGAAGAAAGTTTCAGGCTCAATTCTCTCACAGAATTACCTAAAATGTGATGAAAAAAAATATTTACTAGAACAAAATTTTATGAAAATTTTTTCTTACACATAATTTCATCAGGGTCTGATTTATATTGAAATTCCCATCTACTGGTGAGTAATTTAGAGTGAAACTTTGCCAATGAAGGGATTTATTTGAAAGTTAATTGTTTCAAAGACTCAATTAATGTCAAAAAGGATAACTTTTAAATTTCATTCGATCTTATTACAAATTAACCTAGATATTGAAGATCTAAGGTAAAAATGGGGTTGAAAATTGCCCCATTTTCACGAGACTATTGATGGAACTGCTCATTGATTTCATGCATAAAAAATATACCTTGTTTTGGATTAAATATTTAGCTTCTACGGAAATTAATCTTACTATCTCTGAACATTGATAAGTTTAATAATTTTGATCAAAAAGAATCATGAATTAAGGAATTCTACTTCCTTCGGTAAAAGCTCAAATATCTATGGCATTCTTATGCCTGGCTAGCAAAAATATAACATGATAGTAAACTAAGATAGTCATTGTGATATACTATCAAAAAATAATCATGAAAAAATGTCTCAAAATCATTGAAAAAAGTCAGTTTGAACATCGAAAGGGTTAATACCTTATCTTCAAAATAATACATTTTATGATTTTTAATTGTTTAAGATTATTTTGAAAAATAACATACTTACGAGAAGATAAGCACTATTAAGAAAATTTACTCAAAGGTGTTTTTTTGTACTTGAAAAATAAATGCTATCATATCTGTCCATGAAGAGCAAGACTCATAGAAAATTGTCAAAGTTGAATTTGATAAGAATCTTGATAATCCCCATGATCGGAAAAATTAAAAAAAATTATTGCGTGTCTTTCTTTCTATAGAACTTTTAAAGAAGAAAGATGCTTTGAATTTCTATCAATAATCTTTAGATATTGGACATCAAAAAATTAATTTTTAAAATTCAATTGATTTAAATAATCAATAGAAAATTTTCTAGCATTATAAAGTTGACAATTTCATTCTGATACAAGTTTCCAAAATGCAATAGAAATGTCCTTAATTCTAAATAAAAAAATTTCATCTAAATTTTTATGGATTTTGCAAAGAAAATTTTCAGTCAACCATCTATATTAGGTATTTTAATAAACTTTAACATGAAATCGATTGTGTCTTTTCTTGTTGAGTTGAGAAATAGCCATGTAACAATCGCATATAAAATATAAGTTAACCAGAATTTAACCAAATATTCTTATTGTTCAATGAGAAAGGATCAAAATTATTTGACTAATGAAAAACACTTGCACAATATTTTTTAGGAAAATAACTTTCTGACCAGCTTTGGATTTGAAGAATTGAAAAAATTCGAGAACCAAAAGCAAAGTTAGGAGTTTTTCTAGGTGATGAATTCTGTAAAAGAACAGAGTTTCAATCAACTTTTTCTGTTATCTCCATTGATTTAGATACAGATTAATAATTATTTTACAGACGACAGAAAAATTAATGATATCGTGCAAATCAGGTTTATTGTATTCTGATTTTTAAGATCATTTTCTCTTGATGAGAGACGCTTAATTTTTGTGATATTTAAAATAGAGCTACAAGACAGACGCCAAGTTATAAGCCGAAAGATAAGTAAAAGAAAACTTACTCTTCTTCACAGCCTTTATTAGTTATGGTTGGATCCCCAGCTTCGTTATCTTCTTGCTCTTTTTCCAGATCAGTGATCACAAATTGTGATTCAAGATTGTGATAATTATGTTCCTCGTCGATATCTTCAACAGTAATTGGGGGCGGGATAGCTAAGAGGGGTGAGAATGTATTGATAGAATCATTCATCTCGGCAATTTCTTGTTTTCGTTTGGTAATTTTCCTCAGCCAAGTAATGGAATAGTAGTAATCGTGAATATAAGGCGTTGCAGTTTGAAGGAAGATGTTTTTAATTTTCAAAATGTAGGCCTTCTCTAGGCGTGTAATCCAAATATCAGTTATGGGATCAAATGGTTTATTATATTCAACTGGGACTCGATCATAGCTACAATTCGGTTTATTATTGAAATTAGTGTTATTTATCTGATTATTCATATTATTAGTTGGTGACTGAGGAAGCTGAGGAGATTTAATGGAGGAAAGATTGTTCAAAAACTCCTGCTTCTTCGTAAAATGTGGTGGAGGGACAGAAAAATTTATTGGACCAAAATTTGTGCATGCAACGCCTGGAATCCGTTGATTAAACTGAGCAGCAGCATCAGCTGGATAGTTTTGATTGAAGTTGTTGTTTTGGCGATTCGATTTTGGAGGATTTTTCTTTTCCACCACGGACATCTAGAGAGAAAAATGGTTATAAAATTGATTATTCTTCAAAAATGCAATCTAAACTTCAGATATTGCAAAAATAAAATAATTACAGTAAAAAACTTTTCAATCATATCCAGAGCAAGGGAAGCTTGGCTTCTATTGATTTTCATTGGTTCGTATTGCTTGTTTTTGATATTGAAATTGTTAATTTTATTATTTTCTTTGTTCAAATGAGAATCGTTTAGTATTCCATAAGAAGAGAAAGGATCTATAACCTTGGAACTAGTATTTTTAATACTGTTAACTATAGCAGGGTCGAGATTATCTTCATCGTTTTCAATTATTTTTTCTACTGTCTCTTCGAAACGATGCTAAAAATTACGCAATTGCAACATACCAAGTTCCTAGGTTTGTCTAAATCATTCTGCCATTTATCAAAGGAGAACTGTTCAAGAGAATTCTCATAGTTGTCATCTTTTGTTTGCTCGAGAAGAAATTTCTCATGTTCTGTCTCCCAATCATCTGAGAAAATAAGAAAAAGATACACTCACAATAATCGTTATCTCCAAAAGTTTCTTCATTAAGAGCATCAAGTTCCTTGAACGGTAAATATTAAATTACTTACCTCTTCAAATCTATTCATTTTATATATTTGTAATCAATATTTAGTATATAAGTTTATCATTATCAATATTTTTTATAATAGTTATTTAGTTAAAACAACATTTATAGCTTGAATGTAACAGTTTATTATATACGGGCTCAAATTTAAAAATGATTCAAAAAATTACATTGCAACAATTGTCAGCAGGTATCAGATGTTTCTCTGGAGGTAATTTTCGTTCCAGAAGAAGTTTGCCAATAAATCCTTCTGAATGGGGTCCATTAGTTGATCTGCCGGATTTTTCCAGGGTTGATGGTACAAAAATACACTTTACTACTGCTGGCCAGCGTCGAAGATTCGTGGAGACACTTGAAAAAAATGTAACTTTGATGATTAATTTTTAGAAAGAAATTTTCAAACTCTTAGAAGATATTAAAACCTATGAGAATTCCTATAGGTTATCAAATGAGGGAGAGTTAGCTGAAGGCGAACTCCTAAAAAAACAATTACTCAAGCCTAAATCATGCAAAAAGTTTTAGAGAAAATAAAAAAATTTGATTTACTGAACATGCTATACCAATTTCACTCATTTTTACTTTGACTATCAGCAATAAAATTTACTGTGAAATCCTGTGTGGATTTATTCCTATGATCATTAGTAAATCCAATTTCTATCTTTAAAAGCCTTGGCTTTTGCTTATTACGTCTATTTGTTGGCCAAAAATAACAAAAAAATTTCGTTTTAGCTCTATAGTCAATCCTTCAGGTGTAAGAGTCTGATGAGATCCGGCCAAATAAACGCTTTATCACTAATTACTCGTATTATCTTCAAATCCTCAAAATGAGTTTCAGACTGAAACTTCCAGCTCACCAACAGAAACAAATCCTTCAGGTGTCTTATCTGGAGAAACTTGAGCACTGAGAATCTCAGTACCCCTAGAAATTCTAGAATCCAGAGTATAGATTGGCATCGGTATAGAATTTAAAAATAAAATCTCAAATACTGTTTGATGACTCTTAGATCAATTTGTTTCGTTCATATCTCTACTTTCAAGTAATTTAATTAAATTTTAATTTTCCATAATCTACAGTTGTCGCCAAAACCATTTCTTGTTTTTAGTTTTTATTATATATCTCAGATATATTATCTCGGTTAATATAATATTGTAATACGTGTGACTACTAATAAGTAAAGTGAAAAAATTTATAATTTTTACTCAAAATGTAATTTTCGAGATGTCAGAAATCATAATTTTTCTTGACTGCAACGATCATTCTTTCTCTCATGTAAACATGCCTTAAGAGAAAAATCATTTAGAGCATGAAAAAATGACTTAGACTCAAAAAAATTAAGTTAAGATTGATGAATCGATATATGTATTGTACAACTTAGACCAATTGTATTAATTTGAATGTACAATTTCTTTATTCCTCACCATCACTCTTACACTTGGTCAATTAATAATGACCAGAATCAAAGTAATTACTTTCTTCTTGAGTAAAATCTTGAATTTAAAAGTTTGGCTCTCTCTGTATTTGTGAAGGATTAGATTTCTAAAATTAAATTATTCTCCAAAGAAGCATTAATTATAAAATGAACAGTTGTTATTTCATGGGAAAAAATAATTCCCATCTTATAATTTATCTCAGGAGAAATGAAATTTTCCACAAGAAATGAATTATTTGGTATAAATTTTTATCCTGCATCCTCTCTGTTTTTTAAATTTATTAACATTTCAACGAGATTACTGGAAAAGACGTCGTCCAAACAACATTCTAGGCAAGATACTAAAATAAAATAAATTATCAATTCTACAATTAATACAATAAAACAAGAATTATGTTTTATAAAAATACTACATCTCTATTTTATGCAGAATTATAACATTTTTAATTAATTTTTTTTCCCTCTAATGCCCATCTTTGCTTTCATATTTCAATTTGGACATTATATAAACACACACTGTTTGGCTTTAGTCAGTTGAATATCTGATCATTCTAAAACTATCTTATTCTTCTATGAATAGAACCACAAAGATATTTTTTAAAAGGTGAAAAGGGAGCTTATGATAAGCGATGAATTGAAAATCTGTTTGATAACCCTTTGTCCAATTTTATGCCTGGAGATGAGGTCTGACGAAATTGAGAGTAGTCTCAATCGAAAGATCAGAAGATTCTGAAATTTTATCTATTCGAAGCCATGATATGATCATGAAAAAAAAACAAAATTTTACTCAAATTTTCAAAAAGGGTTAACATTTAGTTTTATTACGAATAATTACTTATAAGTAATTCACGTAGTTTTTCAAACACTTCCGAAAATCCACTTATATTCATAATTTAGAAAATTGAAAAAAGATATATTAAAACCAAATGTACAATTCTTGAAGCATTATCAGTTGTAATTCTTCAAAAATGATATTAGTTAAGAATTTTGGCGTTGATATGATTCACGTAATTTATCAAAAACGTCCGAAAATCCGCTTAAAGTCATATTTGTAGATATATAAGAAAAGATTTTTTATTCACTAAATGTTCATTTCTTTAAGAAATCATTCAAGATAATTATTTGCAAATAATGAAAGAAAATAAGAATAAAATGCAAGCTGAAAAAACACCAAAAAGTTTTAAATCAATACTAAAACCCTGATCTGAAGTTAAGGAGACAATTTCTCCAGGAAGTAGAAGCGATTCCATGAGGGTTGCAGGGAGTCCCAATGAGAGTAATAATTTACATTTATCTCTATTTATTATATAGAGTCCCATAGTCTCAAGGGAATCTTTTAGAGAGTAGAAGGTGTTGTTTATTTTCAATATATCAAGGAAATTTTTCCCCTTGCAGACGAATTTTATATCGTCAGCAAATTGAAATTGGAAACCCTCAATACCCTCTGGGAGCTGAATATCATCGAAACAAAGATTTTAAAAAAGTGGGCCAATAATTGAACCTTGAGCAACTCCCGAATTAATGAATTCTTTCCTACTAGTACTAAACTAGTGAAGGTGTTAAAAGCCACATACTGTCTTCTAATAAGTTCAAGGTCAGATTAATTTTTTATGTTAGAAGAGTTTATTTTTAGGGTATATTAGGAGTAGATTTCACTGTGCGAAACAAAATTTCAGAAAATGGTGAAATTTAGATGTGTTGCTCAGAATTTTACGCTGATACAAAAATTTCTTATGGTATGTTGACTACTTTTTGAGATACTTCTTTAAAAATTTTTTCAAAGTTTTGTTGTCAGACAAACATTAATTTGACATAACTACTATGCTAATGAATAGTGCAAGACCTATACTTACAAAGGTTACTAGAATTATTTCGTTCTAGGTGCTTAGGTAATATATCCCACTGGAACGTCTTATTTGGTAATGGATTAGCCCATGTTGCTGAATGTTACAGCTTACTAATGGATCTCACCGAGACTGGTACGAAAGAAACTCACATAGCATTTAGAAATAATCGAAGTTTAGATATATGGTAGACATATACGCGCGTTTCTGGCATACTGACGAGTCCAAAAGAGGACGAAACGCGCGTCTACCATATATGTAAACTTAGATTATTTCTAAATGCTATGTGAGTTTCTTTCGTACCAGTCTCGGTGAGATCCATTAGTAAGCTGTAACATTCAGCAACATGGGCTAATCCATTACCAAATAAGACGTTCCAGTGGGATATATTACCTAAGCACCTAGAACGAAATAATTCTAATAACTTCTATAGTTTATATGTTAATGAGCTGATTGACATGGGTTAAGGTAACCACTTATGATGTGAAATACAGAAGCTAAGGAATAACTCATGCGTATGATAAACATATCATTGCAAAGCTAAAAGATTGTTTGTTAATCTCTGCTATTTTGATCTTTGATTAATATCTTTCAAAAAATGTAAATTGGAATTGAAAGCGAAAACGGGCACTTAAAAACACGATTTTTTTTACTATAATGTTGTTCGCTTGTTGCCTGACTATGTTGTATTCTGGCTTGTATTGGTCTATCTGTATAAAAAGAAAAAGGAGAGAAAGGTGTAGTATTTCTTAAAAAATAAGGATTATAAAAATTACAGTGATTGTTATAGTAATCAGAATTATTAGAATAATAACTCTGATAATATAATTCATCACTTGAAAGAACATTAAAATTAAGATTAGAATAAAAAACATTTAGATTACCCTGATAAAAATAGTTAGGACTCACACAATATTTCGAATACATGTCGTATTCTTCTTCTGGCGTGAGATTTTTCAAAAAACTTAAACCCTGTGTGTCCAATCAAAACATTAAACCAGATTTCTTCTCAACTTTAATCAATTAATTCTAACCGACGATTTCCAATATTTATATCCGTCTTATTACCATTAACAACCTCGTTTAGTTTAATCTCTATAGACTCCAAAATCATATTTTTATACTTATTTCTCATGTTTCATTGACTTCTTACGTCATTAAAATCTATAATATGATCTGGATTATCAGCCCAGTGTTTAGCTAATGCTGACTTGTCTACCTGTACTTTTTTATAGCCTTTTTGTGTTCTTTACATCTAATTTCAAAATTTCTTTTTGTTCGACCTATGTAAGATTTTTCACATGAGCAAGTTATTTTATATTGTACTATAGTATAATAAAAAAAAGAAAGGGGATAAGTCGCCTCGTCATGTGTGAAATTGACTGTACCTTGAATCTCATCTAGGCCTAATTTTTGTTTTTCAGTTAAAAAATTTCCTATTTTATTAGATAACCTAAAAATAGTCTTAATACCAATTTTTTTTAAACCAAAGATATATCAATACTTAATTGGGAAAAATCCATTAAAACAATATTATTAAAATCAAAAACAAAATTATTATTATAAAATTTTTCTTTTGTACTAACAAGTTTCTCTAAATCTTCTCTTTGAAAAAAATTTTAAAGAAGTATATCTCAAAAAGTAGTCAACATATCATAAGAAATTTTTGTATATTCGTAATCAGCGTAAAATTCTGAGCAACATATCTAAATTTCACCATATTCTGAAAAATATTTTTGTTTTTTTTCGAGCAGTGTTTTTCAAATCTTCTATTTTCAACCTGGGTCAGAGTCTAATTCAGTTTCTTTAAATGATTTAAATGACGTATAAAAAATAATATACTTGTGGCATATTAGAGGTAAAAATTTTACATTAACTTGAGTAGAGTGGAAAATTTTTCAGTTCTGATATCATTAATAATTATTATAATAATAATAATAATAATAATCTTTATTGTCTAAATTATATCATACAAATGAAAAAAGGAAATTTTTATAGGTTCTCTAAATACTTATACAACTCTTTTTTGGAAAATGAAATGTTTTTTCTTGTCAGTTCAACTCTCTGGTTCAATTTCGCATTCCAAAGTGAGGAGATATTATCATTAGCAAGTTTTAGGCATCTAAAATATCTTCGATGTCTCAGTAACTTGATTTTATCGAAACCACTCGAAGGTCTCGAACTCACTCATTAGAATATCTTTCTACAAAAGGTCTTGCTTTCTTTTTGTAAGTATTATTGCAATTATCTATGTGATAAAAAACTAATGAAAAATCAAACAGGAACCTACAAATTCTTAGAATAACAAAGTTGACTTGTAAGTAGTTCTTTGTAAGTTCTTTTTGCTTTTGAACGCCTAAAAATGAAACACACTTTGAAATATTTTACACCATTAAATAACTTTTACGGTCGGGCATTTCAAAATACAATCAAAATCGAATTCCTGAAATCTACTCCTAGTTATAGTTATAGTATACAGAAAATATAAGGAATTGAATTTAATCTGGTTGGAGTTGTATCACTTGTAGGGAAAATAAGTAGGCCATTTAAGAATTTTCCATAAAATCTGATTGGAAAAATAAAGATTGGAATTCTCTTAGTATAGTCGAGTTTTGATCGAATTTGTGACATTAGAAAAATTATTCGAATTTGGCCACTCAAGTTCGTCATTCTCTAGAGAAAATTTAACTTTTGTGATTTAATTTAACTTTGAATGGTTCGATATCCCACAATAATGTTTTAATAAAATTACACCGTGAGTCAAAAAAAATTTTCAAAAAAGTAATTGGGTAGGAACCATATGTTTTTGATCCAAAATTTCATATTTTTCATTGCTTTTCAGATTTTTGTTGGATCATATGTAAAAAAAATTAAGTTTATTTTATTCATTCAGAGTTGTGATCGTTTATTTCGACGTTCTCTATTCTGATTGGTTACATAAAAAGCATGCAAATTATTTTTAATTTTTCATTAAAAAACGGGACGTAAAAACTGATTACAGTAAAAATAGTTCTTATTCAAAATTTTCACCAGTTCTGAGTAGGTGCGACATTGATCTATACACCAATCGACGCAGGATTACTTGTTCTACATAACGAGTCTAATTATAATTAGGTTTAATTGCTTATTCAAATTGATTTGAATGAAAAAAAACTCTCAAATTTCCAAAAATTCCCAATTTTTCTCAATATCTCCCAAACTTAACCCAATATTTTATAGTATCCTGAGAACAGATTTGGATCAAAAACACAATTGAAATTTTTTTTTGAAACACAGTGTCATTTAACTTGTAAGACATTTTGTAATTACTCCAATTAAAGTAAAACTGCTAATTGTACAAAGAAATATTCATTCAACTTCTTTCCCTATTGTAATAGCTTATACAATGTACATTTTTATTCCTAATTATCAACATCTCTTTGTTAAATTCATAAAAATATAACATTAATTAAACTACAGATACTTAACAGATGAAGAAACAATATTCACAATTCAGTAGTGTTATTATTATTATTATTACTTTATAGGATTAATCAAACTGAAGAGAGAATGAGAGAGAGTCTACATAAAAATAAATAGAAACATTTGCAATTATCTTTTAATTAGACGCAAATCACTGTTTATTAATTAATTAATGCAATTATAATAATACACATTTGGAAATGAATAACTAATAGTAATAATGTTTGTATACAACAGAGTACCATGTTTCTAAATCTGTCATACACTCCAGAATATATATTGTAATTACCCAATATACAATATACCCTTGTTTGTATACACAGTGTATTTGCATATGAAAGAAGTAAAAAAATTAATTAAATTTGAATAATTAAGGATTCATTCAAAAAGGATTTGTGGACCAATCAGAATCGAGGAGATTTTCCATTGGTCGAAATATTTCTATTCATTCTCATTAGATTAACGACTCATTTAACTACTAAAACATACAAATACTTTTTATACAATAAAACAGTACATTCTAGAAAAATTATCAACTGTATTGACGCACGACTATCCCAAGGAGCATGCAATTTTATCGAGAAAAAGACTATATTTAAATTGACTCCCCATATTTTACTAATAAATTAAAGACAAGAACAGTTTTTTCCACTTACCATAAGAATTCGGATTATTATACGGAGGGAAACATGACCTCTTTCAAAGTTGACAATCTCGTTCACAATGCAATGAACAACTTTCAATTCGATAAGGACCAGAATAGTCCAATAACAACCAGTGAGTTTATTTTCATTCAAAAGACCCGGATTTTTTTCCCTAACTACGATACAAACTCGTTTTAAATTATCAATTTGATTAATTTGGTCATTGTGTGTGTGTGTGTTTCTCGTTCTGTTGTTGATTAAACAAAAGCAGAGATTAATTATCACTGATTAATAATCAGTGATTATATTAAATGGATTAGTGTATTATTTTCTTCCAAATGTCGTCCATTTTTAAAAGATGTCCTCTCCTATTTAGTGTTTATTTAATTAATTAATTGGTTTAGTTGACATCTAAATTTAGGTTGAGGTCTGTTTTCCATCATCAAAACAATTCTCTCAACACACAATTCAATTTTAATTAGCTTAATGAATGGAATTTTCAAAATAAAATATAACCAATTCTCAAATAAGGGGGACACTAATTAAAGACACCATCTCTCTACTAGCTATCTCGCCCAGTCTTCTTTCACATCTCTCCTCTAATCACTAATTAATGATGATGATGATCAATTAAACTACTTTTTAATAATGTATCGACCATCCTCTGCCCACACCCCTCAATCATCACTGCATAGCATTCTCTTTTTCTCTATATTTTCCATATAAAAATGAAATTTGTTTCCCTTGCACAGGAGTGGAGTGAGAAAAACAATTTATTTATTTTTTAAATGGTTTCTCTCTTGATTTTATGAGTGTTTCTTAAAACATTTCACTTCCTCCTCCTTCTCCTTTCTTCTTAATTATAATAATTATTATTTACTTTTTCAAACTTCTGATAATAACAATAATTAATAGCTTTCTTTGACATGAAAAAAAATCTTTATGGAGTAATTATACACATTTGCATGTATGCAAAACTTCTGACTAATTTTTGTACGCAAAAAGTAATTAATTAATTAATTCTTTTGGGTTTTATTTGTTAATGCTCCGGTGTATAATACAGTCAAAACACGAAAACAACATGTTTCTTCTTCATCTTCGTTTTGTTTAGGTTTTTTTCTTTTCTTCAATCAAGGTTCATTCACAATATGAAATGTAATTATTATTAATATTATATGGAGTATTGTAGTTGTAGTTTGTTTATTTTTTTAAACAAAAAAAAGAAGTATTTAATGAATTGTAATCAAAAATAATAATTCATTCAAAAATTACACTGCTACTTACTACTACTACTACTACTATTTATTTTTAATTATGTGTTTGTGTATTTTTAAACAATGGAATTATTCTCTAATGTTTTAATGAATGAGTGTGTAAACAATTTAACGCAAATGTACGCGTGTATATGTACACACATACTTGATTAAAATATAGTACTGTACTGTATATACATAATAATGATTACATAAAAAGAAAGAAAAAAATTGTTAATAATACAGCAAATTAAAATGAGCGGAAGCAATTGACATATTCTCTATTAAAATTAATAGAGTCAAATTTTTTTTCTATTTTAAAATTTATTCTCAATTTAGTTTCATTTGCTGTACTGTATTTGGAATTGTACGTGGGTGTGTATGTGTGTCTATCCATCCATCTATCTCCCCCTTCTACTAAGTACTCTTTCTCTCTCAATTAATTAATTTCGTTTTAATGAGAAATTTTTCCATCCATCTACACTAATAAATGATCAATTTAATTAATGAATTTTTAATTACAAAAAGTTGAGAAATTAATTGCTCTCTCACGTCTCATTCATTCTCTCACTCTCTTTTTTTCTTGTCGTCAAATACAAATAGACAAATACATGAGAAAAGACTTAATTTCAGCTCTCCACATTTAATCTACTAATGATAATAATAATAGCAAAAATGGGTACACACCATCATCATGCAAATATACACTATACATAATAAATTAATTTTCTCAATTGATGACTAATCCACACACACTCTTCTATATAGATTTATAGTCTACTTGTGAGTGTTGATGTAGAAAGAAATTAAATTCATAATTATGATTACAAATCTTGTTACACTTGACTATACAGAAAGAGAATATATTCATCTTACCTTCACTGTATTTAAGGATTAATTATTATTTATTTATTACATTTCAAGTGTACTCTCTAATTGCAATCTATAAAGGTATTAAAAATAAAATAAATAGTAATAAAAGTAATTATGTATGTACATTTAGACCACTTTAAAGTAATTCTAGCACAGTTCAGTAGTAGTATGATTGCTGTTAGTTTTATCCGGATTATTATTACATTATGATTAATATACATGTCGACTTTTCCATGCATCTGTACAAAGTGTAGACTAATTAGTACTAATATTGAAAAATTGATTGCATATTTTATAATGATGGACAAGAAAATAAAGGGGACTGTGTCTGTGTGTTGGAGGAGGAGGGGGGACTAAGCTAAAAATGTTTTCCTCATTAACCTAATTAAGAGTAATGTATTTACATCAATGAGGATAAAAATATATCATCATGATTCATGAAAATCTTGGTTATTGTACAGAATAGCAAAATGGACAACTCATTTTATTATATAAATACCAATTGAGTCACTTGAAAGTTGTGACTTTTTATTTTCCATAGCCAACTTTATTCGTTTAAAAGATAATAGAAGCTAAAATTGACTAATTTGAGAGTTATTTTATTCCTTTCCAAGGGTTCTGCAAATAGGTTAAAAAAAAAGGTTCTAAATATTCCAAAAGTAATTGAGGAAGAAAGGCTCAGCATTGTGATGTTTCTCTATAGATCGAAACTGAACAGGGTGTTGTGGGACCTGTGCAATTTTATTTATCTTAACGTGTACACAGCATTCAACTACATCCTATATTGAAGTTTTTATCATGTAATCACAATTTCCTGCATATCTTCTTGTAAATTAAAAATGCTCATAATAATTTTGTAAAAAATAAAAATATAACAAGATAAATGTACCCCTTTTTTATTACCTTAAGGATGAGATTATACCATGGGTGCGTATGCTCTTGTATGTGTATGTACTTAAGGAGGAGGGGTGGGTATAATGTAATCCCCAACTTATTTTCTCTTACACGCATATATAGTGCCATATCCCCTGTGTGTGAACAATTGCATACAAACAAAATTACAACGAGGATATGAATCATGTTTTTTTGGATGGTAAATGCACTACTCATCCAGGCAATTTTCCTCTATCCAATATTACACAATTAAGCAGTCAATTTTCTTTAGTTTATGGGTGGAAGAATTGCTTCATTCATGCAGATAAACAGACACACTCACAAGTACTATACATGGATTATCTCTTGCTTCCATGTAAAATTCAATGGAATTAAGCTTATTATGTTAATTAATTAATCATAAATTATAATAACTACGTTTGGGCAGATAGAAATTTAATCAATAAATTAATTTTTTATCAAATTTAACAGAACAGAAGAAGACGGAAGAGGAAAAAGTTGACACGACAAAGGGTCCAATGAACGAAACGTGTAAAAATGATCTCCAGTCCTTGTATAACCTTTTTTGTCAGGCATACAATGTAAAAATGAATGCAAACCCGGAGGAAAAACAGCCAGAGGCTATGCCAAAGTTTTTCAGTCGTCAAGACCCAGATCTCATGGAAGACTTTGATAATGGATGGTCATCCTCTGGCAGTGTTAGCCCAAAGAGTCGTGATTGCACCTCTGCCAACCTTAATGGTTCAAATAGTCAATTTTATTGCCCAACCCCTGGTAGCACTATCAGCAATGGCAAAATACGAAGAGCACGAACGGCATTCAGTTACAATCAGTTAATAGCCCTTGAAAATCGATTCAAAAATTCAAGATATCTTTCGGTTTGTGAAAGAATGAATTTAGCAGATCAGTTGAATTTGACAGAGAACCAAGTGAGTATTTAAAATTTGTTGAGTCAGAAAAAGCTGTGTTAGTTGAAAATCTTTTTTGGGGTAGATTTTGATGATTTTAAGTGACATAATGGAGCCAAAGTTAAATCTTTAGGTATTTGTTATTCTTGTTGTAAAAAGATCTTTATTGAGAAAAACTTCTCAAGCCTAAAGCTAGTTGACGTGAAGATTTACAGTTTTTGTAAAATTACTCAATATTTTTCTCCGGATAGTGGGGAACACGAATATTTTTTAGATCCTATCATGAAACAGGTTGTTGGTAAAAAATCCAATCTGACGAAAATTCGGTCATTTTTGAATTTTTAGCTCAAGTTTTTTCATCATTTTTTGATTATCAGCGATGATTCATCACGAAAAGAAAAATGATCCAGAATTTTTAAGTTTTTCTTGAATATGGCAAGTTTCATTCAAACTATAGTCAAATTCGAATTTTTTGTCTAATGATGATCTGAAATGTTAGTATCAAATTACTTTCAATCGATAAAAATTCTGAGCTTACAAAGCTTCAAATGGTAGAAATTTCGCGCATTTTTAAGCCTAATTTTTTGTCTGATTGATTTTTTAAATTTCAACTCATGTGCTTATTTCACAATGGGATCTAAAATATATCAGTATTCCTGACTGTTCGGAGAAAAATATTGAGTTTTTTTATAAAAATAGTAAATTTTAATGTTCATTTCAACTAGCTTTATTCGAGTTACTGGTATTCAGTATTCAATAATTTTTTAATCATTAAAATAATTTCAGGTGAAAATTTGGTTCCAAAATCGGCGAACAAAATGGAAAAAAGAAAATTCTGGTTCATCAGACTCTCCCAATTTATCCGGTTCCAAACGCAAGTCACAAACTTCCCTTGATCTTGATAATGAAACAACCAATGAGAATAATGATTCGAGGGAAGCTCTAAACTTATCCCAAGAATCCCTGTTTAAGCCAAGAAAGTTGGCTGCCATTGATCTTAGCACCAACAATTTCCTACAGACGACAGCATTAAATATAATCCAAAAGTTGACACAATCTCAGTCGAATCAGCAGTTCGATTGTAGTAACATCCTTGATCTTTTAACTTCGTCAGTTTCTGGTACTGAGGACAATCCTCTTTTCAACCTAACCAATCATCTTAGGGACTCTACAGTTTCATCTGGAACTAATTAGATCCGTTGTGGTTGTTTTTTTTTAAATAAAACCTCCTAATAACTAACAAGAGAATTCCCCAGTATTGCTGTAAGAATTGAAAATCCCGCGAGTTTTCATTGTCAATATCTCTGTCCTTTTCCACTATTGCTTGCATAGAAAACAGACTTGAACCACTTGTCTCTAAAGTTGCTTTGTTAAAAAAGAAGAGATAGAATGCAAATAAATTACAAAATCATTTTTATTAACAAATAAACTCAACTTTTCTCATACTACTTATAACATAGAGCTCATATGGCGATGAATTTGGGAAATCTCTCATTTTTTTCAAGATTTTTAAAATTTTTTTGGAAACCGATTCAAGAGGCACCGATTTAACCGATGAAAGAAGCTGGAAGTTTTTGGTTTTAAGATGTTAAGCTGATTCAAACATTATTTTTCCTGATCTCCAATAGACAAGGAAACCAATTATCTCTTTTAAATTTTTGAGAGGACAGTCAATTTGAACTGAATTTTGATCATCAGGGTGGTCAAAATGAATATCTAGCGAATTTTTTAATTTATTCACACTTTCAAGATTATAGTTTAAATCTAAAATCACTTTTTCTATATCTTTTCTGGTTGACAAGATACAAAAGCAAATTTATGAAAATTTTAACTGATATTGAATAAAGAATATTCCCAGCATATTCGTAACTAAGAAGGGTTGATTAGTAGAGATTGGTGTTTTTTCAAAACAGGCCAATTATGTCTGACTATTCTTGGTCTGATTCAATCTTCAAATAAATATGTTCGGTAGAGAAAGCCTAGAATTTTATTTGATGATATAAGGGGTTGCTTACAGACTCCATTTAGTAATAGCAATTTACTGACTGACAATCGACATTTTTCAGATGAAAATATTGAAAAATAAATTGATATTTGGGTCGAATAATTATTTAAATATTAGTATTTAGAAAGAATTACATTATTTAAATTACACTATTCTGCATATCTTTTAGCATATTTTTCTCAGCTTAGGAATATTTTGAAAGAAAATATTCCAAAAATTTCAGCATATTTTTGACCGCTATTATAGTAATTTACATCCTTAAAAGAATTCATAACTGAAACTCAATCTGCATTGCTAGTAGCCATAATTGAAAAAACAGGTTTTCATTGCATAAACTTCTGACATTCAAAACGATTCGATTAAAATTTTTGTCCAAGAAACTTTTCATTTGAGTTTTTCTTAGCTGTGAATTAGTTTTTTAAATTTTACCTCTGATTAAATCATTCAATTTTGCAAAATTTTGAAGAAAACCCCAACCAAAGTGCCCAGGAGACCAATTTCCCAAGGGATACACGATCGAATTAAAATGGCCAATGTTGTTAGAATGTTACGTATCATTAATTATAGTAATTACTAATTAGTAAAACTTTTTTTACGATAATATTGTCGAACTTCATCAAGAATATATATCAATAGCAGGAAAACTTTTTGTTTTTATTATGAATGGTATATATGTATTCCCAGACTAATTTATAAAGCCAAGTTATTTTTCTTGGAAATTTTGGAATAAATTGGAATTCCTTAGTACAAATTTAACCTTGATTAATTACCAAAGATTACACAAACATTGTCATATATGACAGGAATTTTTTTCAAAAGCTAAAATAAACTTTGTATTTCGTATTTACAAATTCATACGCCCGGTGTTTAAAACGAAAAATATTACAAAGAACCATGAGTCTGATTCTTATAATTATAATTATCAACAGTAAATTTATTTGATTATGTAAACGGAATCTTTCTCAATGGTAAAAATTTACAATCAAATGAAAACACTGAAAATTTTTTATTTTTCCAGATACTTTTCCACAGTTGTGTTTTTCTTTGAATGCTTTATGAGCGAAAATCAAGAATAGAGCTAGTTTAGGAAATTTTTTAAATTTCTACAATCGGAAATAAAGCTTATGAAAATTTACGTGAATATTTCACTCATATTAAAGTTCTGTCGAAAATTAAATAGTAATAATCTGCATAGTTTAAATAAAAATGGGAATACAACAGTAAATACGCCCTTTCGAAATTTTTTTACGTTTTTGATGATTCAACTTTAAATCTGAATTTGAAGTCATAGAATATGAAGCAATACTTTTTGCATTAATTATATTTGCTGTGTCTGCTTGTTAAGACCATCAATATCGTTAGATTTTTTCCAATATTTTTGGTTGAATCAGTTTCTATCGTATTCTCTATCAACTTTATTCAATGTGACTAATTCGTGTTGATGCATTTCTGATCAAGAGTATCAGTTATTTATCTATTAGTTCATTATTTTATTCATAGCAAAAACAAAGCCTTGTCATTCAATGAGAATTTAAATTTCCCAAATTATCTTTTCAATTAGAGAACAATGCAATTATTTCATTTTGAGTGAATTTTTTTGAAAAAAAATTACAAAGCATTTATTTTCATCGAATTCTAATTGATTTCTGTGACTGCCAATCATGATTGAGTAGCACAGATCCCCAAACATATTTTGAAATCATTCAAATTATTTTCCCTTATTTTTACACTGTAGATGATTAATCTCTACATGAGAATTCTCTCAGTTAACCCTTTCGATGCCTTCATAACTCTACCAGTTTGATAGGTTTCTGGATCAATTCAAGTTTAAATTGAAGCCCACAATGTGAACTTGAATTAGTAATATTTTTGGCCAAATAACTTGGTATCTTCATAGCTAAATTTCGGTTTTTATAAAAATTGTGAAATAGTCTCGGCACCGAAAGGGTTAAAATGTAATGAGAACTAACCCGAATGGTGAGACTCTAATAAAAATACTGATCAGAGAAATCTTTATTTAGTCAAATGACAGGCTCCGATATTTGCAGGGCATTGTTCATCACTCGTTACGTCAAATTTAAATTGTTTCATGCAATGTACAGACTGAATCATAGATCAACCAATTGGTATTCAGCTATCTTCAAGAGGATCCTGAATTCATCGATGAATTCATAAATGCCTGGATTCTATGCAAGAGAAATATTGAAGAAGAGGAAAAAACAATTGATCTGATGAGCTTCCAATTGATTCTTGCAAAACAAATTATAAATGACAGATATCAAACTGTAGTTGAAAGAAAAAGAATTACAAATTCCATACCTGCTAAGCGAAGAGAGGATAAAAGAACTTTGGACATTCTCAACTTATCTGGAGGAAATTTCGACTTGAAAGGGTAGCATATTCCTTCAAGAGTCAAATCAGACAAAGACAGAAGAACATGCAAAATGAAAACATATTATTTTTGTTCAAATTGCAATTTTTTAGAAATTGTTTCAGAGATTTTTGTTCTAATAAACTTTGTTCTAATAAGCTTTTTTTATCTGTGTGTCGCTTATAAGTAGATTTTATGATTTTCTCGTAAGCGACCTGATACAGATCAAGCAGAAGGAGATCTCGTATGAAAATATGATTGAAGTAAAAGTTATTGAGATAGCTTTCAGAAATAAAATGCCAAAAAAATTTCGATCCAAGTGTCTCTATTATTAGTTCGAAGGGGTTAACGAAAGCCTCGTCTGATTTATTACCCCGTTCAAATCAGGGGAAGAATCTATATCTGATGGTAAATTTTTTAGAGAAATTTATTTACTTTCTGATGATAATTTCATTATTTTTCAATGGTTTCTAAAGTTTCAGAGAATTTTTCTAGCAATCAGATTTTTGTCTATCCAATGGTTTGTGAATACGCTGATTACGAATCTACAGTTGTTTGAAAGCAATTATTTTTGGTTCAGAAGTTATCAATCAAAAATTCGGTAGCCTTCGCAGATATAGTTCAGGCGTTTGCATTTTTTAATTCTACAGGTAAGATTACTCTAGTTGTTTTCCAAAATAACGTTTTAAACAAAAATTAAATTTTGGAAAAAAATCAACTCTCTTTGAATGAGTATAGCACGATTTTGACGAATGATAGAGCTAATATCTTTGCGTATTCCAGGAGATTAATAAATTTCCTATCGAAAATGGGTAAACAAAGTATTTTTTGAGCCTTAGACGAACAATAATGGGTTGCTCAAGTGGTATGTGCCTTCAAAGTCACAGTCGGATTTTAAGGGTTAAGAAACGTTCACTTTTCTCTATCTTCTACCTAGGTCGTACTGTAATTCAAAAAAGTATTTTCTTTTTTCTCATCTGCATGTCAAGGTTTATCATATGACAAACAAAGTAGAAATAACCTCGTTTCACTGCAATGATTCAAGTGGGGAAATTTTCAAAAATCTCTTGACGACTGACGAAAGATAAGTTAATTACAATTTTAAATCTTTCTTCTCAATCTACATCTTATTTGCATATGAAATTTAACTCATGGGACTGTATTACTCATGTCTCTCTGTATTTACATTTGAGTAGGAATCCTCTATTGTAAATAAATTTATTCATTTGTAAACTTTTAATTACAAAGCTACAATGTAATAAACAACTTGGTAACAACTCTCTGCCTTGAACCTCTGATCAGATGTTTTCAAAGAATTTATTTACATTTAATAAATAATAATAAAGTTTAACTACTTTTCCTAGGGGAAAAGATATTCACTCACCTGTTCTCGAGACATCTAATTTGAATAAAATGAACTTTATTAAAAAAATTTTGTTTTTATAAATATTAGAGCACTGCTCAACCAGAAAAATCCAACAATTTTGATGGTTTAATGACCAGATAGAGTAAATATAATTTCAAAACTTAAACCTAATTGACATGAAGATGAGAATTTACTATTTTTACAAAAAACTCGATATTTTTCTCCGGATTCACAGAAAATAATATTTTTTTGAAATCTAAAACGGAATGAGTTTATAGGATGGGGATATTCAAAAGAAATTCCGAAAAAAATCCATCTGACCAAAATAAGGCCAATTTTCGAATTACGAAAATGCACCAAATTCCCACATTTTCACCTTTTGAAGCTAAACTTTTCATAGATTTCGATGATTCAAAGCAGTTAAATACTGATATTTGGGATCAACATTAGACAAAGAATTCGAATTTGAGAATAGAGATAGCGAAGATCTTACTGTTTCCGAGAAAAAGTTAGACTTCAAGATTTTGTATAATTTGCCTTCGTGATAATCGAAAAATTCAAATGGTTAGATTTCTCACAGTAATGACGAACTTTAGTGAACTTCTGCAGGTGAATTCGAATTCTTTGTCCAATGTTGATCCCAATTACCATCCATTTTGGATTCAAAAGTTGGTAAAGCATTTTCGAAATCCAAAAATTGGCCTTATTTTGGTCAGATGGATTTTTTTCGGAATTTCTTTTGAATATCCACATCTTATAAGCTCATTCCATTTTAGAATTCAAAAAAATATTATTTTCTGTGAATACGGAGAAAACTATTGAGTCTTTTGTAAAAATAGTAAATTCTCATCTTCATGTCAATTAGGTTTACATAGAAAAATTTGGAATAGCCTTGTGATTTAAGTAGCTTCTCAAGTCTTGATTAATTAGTCGTTGAAAATTTGACCTTAATCCATTTGTGAATATTTTTATTCAATTAAATTTTTCTATCGTATAATTTTAATTAGAATTTGGTATAATAATGAGAATTTCTATCTATCTCTTTAATTTTTTCATCATAAAGACTTGCTCTAATTGACTCATATTCAATATATATTATGGAGATATTAGTTTGTTAAAAAAGAGAATAATAATAGTAAATTATACACTCAAGCGACTGAGGAATACTTCTCAGTATTCAGTACCACTATCAAGTTTCATTAAAAAAGAGGATGGGGGTGTATGTGCTACTTACACACAGTGTCTTCTCAATGAATGGAACGAAGAGAGTCAAAATTAATAATTCTTTTTTTTCACTCGTGATTAAGTGAATGTACATTGTACATTGTACAATGAATACGAGAGACAAGTTCCTTTATAACTCTATAGCTATTGAAAGGTTTATATGGGATAAAAACATTATGGGTTATTAAAAATTCAAAAAAAGAAACAATCAATAACTATTAGGGCAATTTTATTTTCCCCTCAACAATGCCTTATTCATGGCCATTATCAGTTTTTGGAATAACCTCGATCTGGCTGCTTAATAAGCAAAGCTTATATTGCCTTTAATTTTCTTTATATAAGGCTAGAAAATGTATGTAATTGTAAAAAATTCGTTAAAACTAATTTTCAAATCTAGGTAATGTGAATCACCTTGAAAAAAATGTGAAATTCTAATTTTTAATTCGCGCCAAATTCCCATTTATTCGAACTTTGAGCTCAAAATTTTTATTGAAGCTAAGAAGATAGGAATTTATAATTTTTATAAAATTCTCAATATTTTAATCAAAAAATCGAATTTAATCAAGATTTTATGATTTGAAGGGGAAAAAAATTTGAAAAAATCAATTTTCAAGGAAATTATGGCATATTTCAAATCTCTAAGTAGCGCCAAATTCCCACCTTTTTAAACTCAACACTGAGTTGAAAACTTTTTGCTGATTTCAAAAAGAGAAAAAGATCAAAAGTTAATTTTTAGAAAATTATTAGGCCGAGAAATCAAATATGCTGAAACAGATTTTGAGAATATTAAATTTTTTGATCATTTTCCCTACTTGAAAATAGATGAAATTTTGATAACGTAAGATCCCCGAAAATGACAAGTTTATCAAAAGTTTTATGATGATAATCGGTTTTTTTGACTAATCGTGATTCTAAAAATCAACTTTTGATCACTCTTTTACTTGAAAATCAGCAATTTTTCAACTCAAATTCGATTTCTTGATGAAAAATTCCCATCTTCATATTACGTAGGTGACTCTAGGAATTGACACTTGCTTGTCTGATTCTAAACATCTACAATCAAGTTAGATTTCATTAAAACAAAAGTCTTACTTTAGATTATGAAATGTATTTAAATGATAAACCAATGAAACCTACATTCATGTGTTGAAATAGAGTATTTAAGCAAATTAGCTTGGAAAAAACTATGATAAATAAACAAGAGTTTGCTAAAGTTAAAAAAATCTCTTCAAATCTCCGAGGTTACCGGAAATGAACTCTCTGAAATTGATGACATGTTTTTTCTATCGAGACTTTTGTTTAAATTGACTTGAATGGCTGTAGCTTTCTTTAGACTCTCCAGTTGTAAGCTCGTCAGATGTATTGGCTTAGAGACAAGAATATCAAAATTTAAAGAAATAAATTTGGATGCATCACAAGAATGACTTTATTCAGTTATTAGTTAGTAAAATTACGTACATTTTGAAAAAAACCAAATTCAAGAGCGAGAGAGTAAACTTTGTTATTCTGGTGTATAATCAAAATGTGGGAGCAAAGTAAATTTGTATAAAAATTAGTAAAAGTAGATTTAATTGGAATAAAACCAACCTTTTTCCAAAGCCAAAGATTTTAGATTCCGCCAAGGAACAAAAAAATTTCCCATTGAAAGTAAATTTCTCTTCTACCATATATCAGGCATTGAAAAAAATTTAATGTAACGTTGTGCTACAGGTCCGAGTCTATTTAATTCCAGAAATACGAAATACGATTACATTTTTGGAATCAGAATGCATTATACATAATACCTCAAGTCATCTAAAAACCTTTTCATCAAAAAATATTATCTACTTAAAAGTTACCACAAAAGTAATCTTAATAATAAATACCTATCAGGCGGGAAGAAAATCGTGAAATTGAAAAATTATTTTCACAAAGAGTCATGAATCTTCAATTGTGGAAATCTTTTGAGGTCATTTTTTTAAATTTCGATTTAACGCCAATATTACATTGAATGTACATTTCATAAAGCTTCATCAGCAATGTGACTTTAAAAATGAAAATTATCTGTTTTTTTGTAGAAATATAAAAAATACAAAATAAATATAGCATAATCTGCGATGAAAAGGTTCTCTTTTTATAAATAATAAATAAATATAATAAAATTAAAAATGTTCAATAATTATCATCGGGTCGGCGAATGTGAGAAATACTAATATTTTAAAGTATTTAAAAGTATGAAAAACTATAGTGTCTGCAAGCAAAACGAAAATCATCTGGTTAATGTGAAACATGAGTATAGTAAAGACTTAGTGTAGTCCAATTTGGATCTAATGTGAGACATGACTAATTTAAGAATAGTCAAGTTATCACAATCAGACAATTAATATTTTAATTTAACCCTATCGAGACGATAAGAAAACCAATCTAGAAAAAGACTCAAAATTGATATAGGACCATTTTAAATGAGATTCTAATGGAAATTCTATTCAATAAGGATTCATACGACCCCATCTAAGAAAGTCGATTTTCTATTAAATTTCCCATCTACTAATAAGTATATGAAAACCAAATTTTATTAATCTTGGTTATTTTATCCAAATTTAGATATCTCTTTTGGTATTTTTCGGATTTGTTTAGCGTGAATTATAGAATAGATTATGTGATATTGTTGAGACCTGCGTAATAACTGAGAATTTCCTACTTTAAATGATCGCCCTATATAGGGCGAACCTCACGAAAGGCTTAATATTGAATTTAGATAATAAGTATAGTTAGATTCAAATTTAGAATTCCTGAGGTTATAATTATTCTCAGAAATAGAATAGGACTGATAAAATCATTGAAATAATAAAATTACAAATTTCAATACACTTCAAAACATTTTTCAAATGCAAATAAGGGGATTTTCGGACGTACATATATATAAAATTACGTGAATCTCTATCGTACAATAATATATATTCACCTAATTATTGTTTGGCAATTGAATTTCAATTTTTCATTTCTTACAGTAAAAATATTTTTATTTAAACACGAATATTAACCCCCTAATTAAGAATTATTTATCTTGACCAATCAGAATGCAGCAAGTGATTTCTATACATTTAGATAGGAAAAAAGTGAGTTTTTGTGAAAATGTGAAAATTCACTGTGTTCAGGGATAAAATGAGTGCCAAATCTATCTTCAGCACTTTTTAAAACCCCTGATCATCATTGGAGAAATTTCAATAATTCATTTTTTTGATGAAAAAATTTGGTTTATTTTGATAAAATCAGAGATTTCATATCAACAAACCTTTTTTATTTCTAACAAAATACCTCCTGACCCAACTGTTTTTGGGATAATTGTTAAAAAATGGTGTGTAATAGGCTAGGGTGAAATTTTTTTTCTCCGAACAACTCACAAGACCCCTTACTTTTCTGATAGAATTTTGTACTCAGATCATGTTTTGGATATTTTCAAAGCGTGAAAGTCATCCTCTATTATGGAACTGCCCATTTTTCCTACAATATCTCACAGACATGATGAAACAACGAAATTTACACTGTAGGCCCTTATGATGATATGATTACACACTAGGGTAGGGTAAAATTTTTAACCTCAACTGATAGAATTAGTTATCCTAAGTATTATTTTGTATTGAAGCATGTATCGGAAATGCTTCATCATTATGTTATTTAGTTTTGAAAATCCAGAATTTTTCAAATCGCCGCTAAATTTTCAATGAATTTTTACTACGCAATCACTAAAATCTGGAAAATCTTGGCCATTTAATGAATTTTTTAAGTTTTATCTTCAAAAATAGTAATCTTATCATCATAAGGGTGAATTTCATGTCAAAGAGAAATTGTGGGAAAAATGGGCAGTTCCATAATGGAGGATGACGTTCACGCTTTGAAAATATGCAAAAACATGATCTGAGTACAAAATTTTATGAGAAAAGTTGGTACTAATATAAAGTTAAAAGTTTTACCCTACCCTAGTGTGTAGTTATAGGATCTTTTATTTTTATATAAATTCTCAAGTTTTATATTCAGGCCCGAAAATATCATTATCAATAGTATTGGCTAATGAAATAACTGTAAAAGGAAGAATCAAGTTTACATCTCAAGAAGCTCGTCTATTGATTGAACTACATGCATAAGAAACAGTTAGATTTACAGTATTACACACAGTTGTAATAAAATGATTAATTTCGCTACAATTAATTAAATTTTTCCAGCATTACACAATACACTGAAATCATCATTTTAGATGAAACAAATTTTTGACTAAGAAAAATAGGCGGGAATTTTATTGATTTCCTCACAAGAATATCGATCATGAGATGAAGGTGTAAAAATGCAGAGATTAGTATTGAATCCTACTTTCTTTTGAAATTTGTGCATGCGCCAGACCGAAGATTACTTTTATTCAAACAATGTATTCTTCCCCATCTTGATTACGCAGCTTCATTAATTATAATTTTTCATCTTTTTTCAACTTTAAGACCAATTTTAAAGATGATCCATTCCAAAAGCATGCATCTTATAGAAAATTTTTCGCTCTTTCAAATGATATCAAATTTGACTCTGAAATGTCTAAGGATCAAGTCGAAAAATTGGTTTATTCAAGCCCCAATTATGAAAATAGTGTTTTTTTTTCTTTGAAATTATACATTTATTAAATTTAAAAGAAAATCATTATTATAAATAAATTATCACAAAATAAGTTTTTTGAATAGTTAAAATAACAGATCGACCTCGTCATTGGAAAATCTGCAGTGTTGGCTCATAAATAGTCAAACTTCACTATTTCCTCTACTTAAGTTAGGAGCAGTCGAAAAGTCAGATACTGAAATTCCATGATATTTTCAAATAAATATTCGATCAAAAAGATAAGATTAATGAAGGTGGGGGTAAAGAAGGGATTTTGAATAGTCAATTTTAGATCTTATATGAGAAATTATAGATTTAAGATCATTAAGATTGTCACATTCTTGGAGAGTGAATTTTTTTTGTAAAAGTTTAAAGTGAGGAGCTAAGAAATTGTCCTCATAACAGGCATTCCTGAGATTGTAGCGTTTATTAACATTTGAGACAAATTTCAGGAAAAATTTTACTACAAAAGCCATCCTCCTGACCCACAGTGGCGAAAAGCCAGATGATATTATCAGTTATTTCGGTTTTTCGCGAATTGGGCAAAAACTGAGCAACTTAGAAAATTTTTGGAAGCAGATTCGGAATCTGCGTAACATTTTACACAATAATCAGTTTGTCACAATAATTTATCGCAAAAATTTTTTTTTTTGATTTCCCCCAGTGTTATTTGCAACTTACCAGTGGGCACAATTTTAAAAAAACTGAAACTCTTCAATATCAGTTCCTACGATCTTTTCGGCCCTATTCATACTAAGAACTTCAAATCTACCCAATATGGATGAGAAAGATTGCCTCATCTGCAGCAATTTATCACAAGATTTCCCTTCCTCCAGACCGCTGTCGTCATCTACGCTCCTCAAGAAGTTTTACTATACTATTGACAGCCCTCCACCTTCTTAGACAGAGAATTCAAAATTTGAAATTCAAATAAATTTCAATGTTTTTAAAAACTATAAAATATCCCAGATTGTAAATATTACACCTGATAATGATAAGTTTTTATTGATAACTAATTAATTATAATGTATAATTTTGAACCAAGTAGTTCTTCAAGAAGCTGTTCGGCATAGATTGACTATAACGTTGTTCGCTTGCTACCTGACTAATAGTCAGTGACTATGTCGTTTTCTGGCTTGTATTGGTCTATTTGTAGAAAAAAAGAGAAGAAAAAGGTGTAGTATTTCTTAAAGAATAAGGATTATAAAAATTATAGTGATTGTAATAATAAACAGAATTATTAGAGTAATAACTCTGATAATATAATTCATCACTTGAGAGAAAATCCAGATTAAGATTAGAAAAAAACCGTTCAGATCACTCTGATATAAAATAGTTTGGACTCACACAATATTTCAAATAAATGCCGTATTCTTCTTCTGGCGTGAGGTTTTTCGAAAAAAACTTAAGATACTCAAAACCTTGTGTGTCCAATCAAAACATTTAATCAATCAATTCTAACCAACGATTTACATCCGTCTTATTACCATTAACAACCTCGTTCAGTTTAATTTCTATAGACCAAAGTCTTAGAAGCTGGTGTTGATTTGAAGATGAAAATTCACTTTTTTTAGAATAAAAATTTCAATATTTTTCTCTGGGTTGTCAGGAGCACAAATATTCTTTAAATCTCATGATAAAACTTTTTGATAAGCTTCCATTACAACTATGAAGGCCCCAGAGCTACAGGTGAGAACCGTATTTGTGGAGTATAGATTTAGGTCGTACGACTTACCCTTCCTATACTTGAGACCCTGAATGAAATACATGTGTGTGAGGGTATGAATTTACGTTATATACCATCGAATAGACAATAGCATTCCACTATTCTTTCAACTCTACGTCTGATTTTAGATTCCACTATCTGTTAAACTCTCTTGGTAATTGACTGTGTATAATCCACAAATACGGTTCTCATCTGTAATTTTATCTTGTCCGCTCCTCGGAAAATGTCAGGATCATTTTCAGGATCAATTGAGTCGACTCATCTAGAAATTGATTAAGTGGAAGAGGCCCTATAAGTGTTATTTTAACCACTTGACCTCTATTAAGTTGAACTTTTTGTCAAAGTTTTAATGATATACAACACACAATGTACTTGTGAGTACGTCCATTATAATTTTTAATGTGCCGGCTTTTCAGCTCATACATTTTCTAGGAAGTTTAGTATTTTAAAAATAAAGATTATTCTAAAATAAAATAATTTCTATTAAAAGATTAAGAAATTCGATAGGGCAGAAAATACTATACATGAATCTGTTTAGACATGTGTAGTTACTCTCACCGTTATTTATTCTAAATTAAATTTACTATCAAACATTAAAAATAACAACGACAAATTAAAGTATACACTTTTATTTAATGAAATTTCCCTCTTATAATATAACATTTAGGCACCTTTTTTGCATAGAATTATACAGGCTATCTATGGTTTCTTTTGAGATTAAACTCCACTCTTCTAAAATTTTTGATATCAAATTTTGTCTATTTGAAAAGGTTCTTCCATTTTTATAAACTTTTTGTGATAAAATCCCCCAAAGATTTTCGATAGGATTCAAATCTAGGCTTCTAGCAGGCCGTGGCAATATCTTTATCTCCTTTTCCGAAAACCACTTTCTAGTTGATTCAGAACGATGGCATGGAGCATTATCCTGTTGAAATATCAGATCTTCAGCAATGATTTCCTGTTTAAACGCAAGCAAGTGGTCTTCGAGTAAGTTTTGGTAGGAAATTGAATTGAGTTTTTCATCTATTTTATAACTAAGCTAGATATTCCTTTACTTGTTATACATCCCCAAATCATGACACTGCCACCACCAAACCCTCGTTTGATCTTTGTTGGTTTGGGTCGTTTTTTATCTAACCAACAAGATGATAGACCATCAGGAACATCTTAGTTGAATTTTTTCTCGTCAGAAAAAATTATTTTAGTCCAATCCTGATTTTTGACAATATTTTCGTAAGCCCATTGCTATCTTGATTCTCTGTCATTTGAATTGAGATTCGTAACCATCTTAGGCTTACCCCAATAGAGGTTCAGACTATTCTTGAGTTTTCTCTCGATTGTCCTTGTACTGACATTTAAATTACATTCACATTTTATCTGAGATGCACTCAAGTTAATTTTTTGTAGCCAAATCTCTGATTTTTTTGACAAAGAGTTTGGAATTAAAGGCTTTGAACCTCTTTTCTTCAGGGGTTTTTTCTTCAGGAATATCTTACTTATGGTTCTAGTTGTCCTTCCCATAATATTTGCAATTTTCCTCATACTTAAGCCATCATTTCGCAGCGCTATGGCTCGATCTTTCTCTATGTTTGTCAATTTCGAATAATTCGTTTTAAAAAAATTTAAGAATAGAAATATTAATGCCAGATCTTGAATCTGAGTTTGTCGTGATCGAGTTTCAATTTTTCAACTATTAAAAAAAAGATCAAATGTATACTTTAATTTGTCGATGTTATTTTTAATGATTGATAGTAAATTTAATTTAGAATAAATAACGGTGAGAGTAACTACACATGTCTAAACAGATTCATGTATAATAGTATTTTCTGCCCTATCGAATGATGTATATTACATCTTGATAATGCCTTTTTCTAAATAATCAGAGAATATTTTATAAGTGTATACTTTTTTATGTCGACCACTTATTGAGAATTTTTGACTTTTTTCTGACCGAGATCAAAGAAAAAAAAGAAAGAAACTTTTCCTTAATTATCATATCAGTAGAAGTCGAAAATATGATCAGTGAGCACCTTCATGGAGAAGGCTTCATCTCTTGAAAGTCATTTCAGGGACATTAGTATCTTTAAAACTAATATTTGGTAAATAAGCAAAATGTAGAAATTACACTGTTTTTAGACATTAAACCTACTAGACACTGGTTATTACTATATCCATGTGAATCTAACTTGATGGAGATTGTCTTCTCACACCTAGATGTTAGAAGCAAGTGTCAACTCACGTTGGCAGATGTAGACGAGTTTCGTCCTGGTTAGGACACGTCAGTACAGTTGGTAACTTCACCGGCATAAAATATTTCAAAGTGTTTCTGATTCTATTCAAGACTTGTCCTATTTTTCTTTACAAATTAACTTTGGAAAAAGTTTTTACCTTATTCCTTTTTCTCATCCCTCGAATAATATACATATATATATGATAATACATATTAAAATTATTTTTAATGTATAAAATTTTCCTGGGTGTCTTTAAAAATAGACTTATGACCTTTGGTCATTTGTTTACATTGTTATTTCGTATGTCTACGTGTATTTTATAATAATGTAATGTTATAAAATAGGAAAAGGCTACCCTAAGGAATAAAACGCATCTGCAGGCTTCTTCTATTTTTTCATGTTTACACATATTTCTACATTTAGAGTGATAAAATGCTGCATACCCCACCTTAAAATCTCTACCCTTTCCCGACTAAAATCTGCCTTGTTTTTTTTCAATGACGGGGGAACTCAAGTTTTTTTTGGAGTCTATTTTATTCATGTTTCTTTCTCAAGCTCTGAGTCTGAGTCTACAATGAGTATCAATGTACAGTGAGTTGGATAGATAACGCCTCGCGATAGCTCTGTTCGTTTCAATTTTCCCTTTCTGCCCCAAATTTCATCAACCAATAATATTAGGGTATTTTTTTCAACAAATGAGAGTGAAACAATATTTATCATTCTCCATTATCTTCTATGTTTATGGTTTTTTTTACTTATTATGAGTCTCAGTTTAAACAAACTATATGTTTTATTACATCATCAGTATCAGAATTTTCTGATCTTTACAAAACACCAAAAGTCATTCTTCTATCCGAAAAACTAAAAAATATTCGTCCCTCTGTCACTTAAGGCCAATTTCATCCCTCAACATTTTCCTAACGATTTTAGATCGGTTCCATACTGATGAGATTTCCAATAATCTACCTAAGCCGTTCCCGGACAATTCTCAACATGGGTTCCTACCAGGGAAAAACACATCTACAAATATGCTTGAATTCATGAATTATTCCTGCCCCCTATTAAAATCTGAGCACTATATTATTATCCACTATCTGGATATTTCTAAGGCTTTTGACAAGCTAAAATTTTCCTTTATTAAACAAAAATTGATTTTTTATAAAATTGACCCCCATATCAAGGTTCCAATATTGGTCCTCTTCTCTTCAATATTTGTTTCGCTAACATTCAGCTCCTGGAGGGTACTGAGGGTGCCCTCTTTAAATTCGCAGACGATTTAAAATTCGTCTTCAAGGTGAAAAACTCCCTTGATATTATTAAAATCAACCAAAACTTCTCGCTCCTTAAAGATTCACTTGAGTCCATGGGGCTCTATATTAATA
>SSNU01000068.1:226308-363340 GCA_012064415.1 Gyrodactylus bullatarudis
TTTTTCAATTTTGAATATATTACAAACCACCAGATATCAGAATTTTATTATATATTGTACAAATTACCTTTCATTTCGATTTTTTCTATTATTATTCCTTTTTCAATAAAGAATCATTTTCTAACAAAAAAAAATCTGAAATCAAGGCATAAATCATACACACTTGAGAAATCAAACTAGAAAAATATTCTTCACACATAATCAACCATCCACCCCGTCCATCCCCTTTCACAAAAATATTCAATCGCTGTCAACGTTTTCAATAACATAGGCTTACAAACTGGACCCTCTATTTTTAGGGGCATCTTTCGAATGTTCCATATCTCAACACTATTCATTGAAACGTATCAGATTGTCAAACCTAAATTATCGAACTGAAGAATTTAAAATTACTCTCATACAAAACTAATTCAAAGATTTTATTACTGAATTAAGAAATGAAACTCTAAAATCTCTCTATTGTTTTTGTGTTTCTTTTTTCATAAGGGATAGTGAACCAAAAAATATCAATCCTATCGTAACTTTACATTGTATACGTGCCATTTCTTAATGTATAGCTAGTGTATTAAAGTGAAAATGTGTATGAAAAGAAATCTGGATAGAAAAACATGCATTTACACTTGTAATGCAATCTAAATAGTAATACAAAAGTTTTAATAACATTAATAACTATAAAATGAGGTAGCAGTAATTATCTTGTTACAAACTTTTTGCTTGTGTACAATTCTTGCATTTGCATTGTTGTTCTGTAATATTTATTATAATTACTTAATTTATTTATTTACATTTCATATTATTATACATGTTTCATAATTACTAATCATAACTAATTAACTACATATAAATACAGAGTATATTATTTTTATTATACAATACGTTGTATGAAGTAATATGTACTAATTATAGTTACATAATGATCAACATTTAAAAATAAATATACATTGTACAACACAGTGTGTATTTAACTGCATAATATGTATTGTAATTAACCAACTAAACATGATAATGCTAATTAGTAGGAGTAATTAGTTCATCATGAAAAAGAATACTACCGTAATTACTTGGTAAATATATAAATTTCGAGAATATGAGCGTGATATTTTTTTGTATATTTTTCCATAGGTATCTCAAGACACCCTCGATATTAGTTGATACATAATATAACGTGGTTAGAGATGAGAGAAAGCCAGTGAGTCAGAATCATCAAGAAGAAACTAATGTGATAATATATAATGGATACCAGTGTCCACTTTATCAAATATTTCGCAGACAAGTAGAAATGATTTTAATTTAATTTCCGCACCTCCCCAGTTCGAAACAGTAGTTGTAAGAGAAGGTAAAACGATTTCCATTTTTTGAACTGAATTTTCATTCTGATTAATTACTGAGATTTGTAAATAAAATTTCTTATGATCAAGAAATTAAAGCATTGAATAACAAAGATCATAAACACTAAAAAAGGAGATGTTAAGGCTCGTTTATTACTTGATATTTACCAGCAAGGCGTTATTAACTTTTTGCAATTATAATGATTTTTTTGAAATGATAATTGCAAAAATGTTAATGTGGGTCGTGCAGCTTTTAGGGGATTTCATTTTGCAACAAAGAATTACTCAAGTTTTTCCTTGCTTAAAAGTTACAATAAAATATTTATCATGAAACTACTTACATGTAGTCATATAATATATATTTAAATTGTAGAGAATTCGAGCCCTATATAACTTTTGGAATCTAAAATTTCCAAAGCTCACAATATCAAGAAAGGTATTTTCTACTTTAATCTGTTACGAATTTTAATTTGCAAATCGATTAAATCATCATTTATTATGAATCATAACTAATGATCAAAAATAGCAGACTTTATTTCTGAAAAAAAAACAAATTAGTTATCAAATAACATTTTGTTTATTATCTAACACAATTTAAATTTTAACCCAATTTTACAAGTGCACGTAACCGAGTGATTGATCAAAATGTCTGCCAGACAAGATAACAACAGAGATTCGAATAATTTAATGAGTAATATTACATTTAATATGTTTCTTTTAGGCAATGAAGACGAATTTGTTGTTCCCCATATGGATGTATCATGCTTATTAAATAGTTATGCATATCAAAAAGTTTTGGAAGAACCATGGTTCTATCTACATAACTGGAATTCTCAACAGAGAACTTTTCAAAATTCAATCATTCATGCATTCAGCTCTGAGCTAAGTGATCATGCTGCACCTCTTTAATAAAAGATTAATTATTCCTTAATAATTATCTGCAATTATATCAGATCAATAAAAATTCTTAAAACTACTACATTTATGCCCTTGCTCCCATTCCTGAAGCAGAATTACATCAATATAGGGCAACTTTTTAGGGAAAATTTTTGCATCTAAATTTTGAAAGTGTAACAAGCTTAAAACAATTATGGAAAGCTATGCTAGCACTTTTAATTAATAATTAACTCAAATGAGGATTTTGGCAAATGTAACTTCTAGACTGAATTTAGTGCGTTCTGGATTTAGTTCACAACCAAATATCAAGTATAGGTGTTCTCTAACTTTCTTAGATCACTTGGAAAGCTTCTTCATTCGGAAAAGGAAAATTATGAAAGTGGACAATGTTTCATTCATAAAAAATTTGGATACAAAGGAGTTATCCTTAAGAATTGGCCCACAAAGTTTAATTGTAAAGACAAACTGATAGAGTAATTTGGGATTTCTCACTTTTCCTAGGGTTAATAAAAAAAGTATAGTGGATGTTTATCAAGTCTTGGCTGATAA
Source organism: Gyrodactylus bullatarudis (assembly GCA_012064415.1). Lineage (NCBI taxonomy): Eukaryota > Metazoa > Platyhelminthes > Monogenea > Gyrodactylidea > Gyrodactylidae > Gyrodactylus > Gyrodactylus bullatarudis. The sequence continues at coordinate 229,083 of SSNU01000068.1, forward strand.
ATCAGATCTTGCTAAATGTGTAAGCAGTTCTTAACATCTTTTTAAAAATATTATATTCTAAAAATAAAATCTACGCATTCTCAGGAATCGAATCTCAAGTCAGGCCTTACAGTTCTCCACAACTATGATAAATACTCTGGAGTTTTGCACCATTTATCAGGCATTGACTATGCCTTTCACGAGGATATTCTACCAATTGAATTTGAACCTGATGAACCTCTTGACAATCCCTATTTGGAGGAATTTTTCGATTACAAAGATAAAAAGTTTACTGCCAAAGAAAGCCTAAAAGAGTGGCTTGATTTAAAAGAGGGCTTCCTTGCAAGCCAAAATATTAATCATGATATTTCAAATTCTGTCAAGGTTACAGTTGTCACATTTTTTATGGGTCGAAAAGTGTTAAAGGTAAACTTGCTTTACTTATCCAAAAATGATTATTATAAATGTATGACTATTATTATCTTCGATAGTTTGACAATGAAGAAAAGACTTCCCGATTGGTGAGTTAACCTGTATGATGATAATCTGACACAAATTTAATTAAACCCCCAATTTCTCAGTGGAGATACCTGGTCAGAATTGAGTACAATGACGAAGATAAAATTCAACTTCGAGAAAGATTCTGGAAGATATTCTCGATTGACGGAAGCATTGAGTCTATTAATGGGGTAGGGGTGATCGGCAAAGTCAGTCAACTCATCAATTTATTGATTAAAAACCTATCTGATTTTACCCCTGAAATTTTAGGAACCGATCTTCACTCGTAACTCAAGGGTCTTTCAATATCACAGTCATGTCCAGATCAACTTTCCATGGGCTCACATGTGGGGTTCATATCGATTTGATAGGGAAGATGGAAGCTCTTTTGATGTGAGAATACCAGCCTTTCCATTGTGCGATAAAAGTGCAGACCAGAATGAAAACACTCCTATTGGAATGATGAATAATATCGACTCTATTTCTGATGCTAAAAACAATCAAGATGATAAATAATAATCGGAGAGAATGCATATTTTTTCAGAATAAAATAAAAATAAAAAGAAATGCGTAAAAATTTTACACCGGCATTTCAGTTGAATTAGTTTTTATTGTTGTAGAGAATAATGACGACAAAATACAGTTGAGTTTTGAAAAATGATCAAGTAAAAGTCGGTTTAATTGGTATGTGACCTACCTTTTTGCAAAGCTATAGAATATTTTTTGTTAATAAAGTATCTACTTACAAGTGGATATATAAATTTACAGTTGTACCTCCGTAATAACTGTGTAAAAGTGATCCCTACCTCTCCGCCCCCTGAATAATATTTATTATAATTGTATCTGCAAAATGTTGCAGGTATCTGATTCGATCTGTTACACTAATAGTGTAACATTAATTATGAGGAATGAATTAAGCACAAATTAATTGTAAAGTTGTAAAAGTGAATGGTTACCTTGCGAATGTGGTGTAATGGTTAGCATGGTTCGATTCCCGGCATTCGCATTCTTATGCATTCTTTATTTTTTCTGATTCACAATTCTGTATATTTTTTTACCAATATTATTAACAATAATTTAATGTCCTATACTAATAATGATTATTCATCTTTTCTCTCTCGTCTCTTCAATTTACCCATTCTAAACTTATTTACTGTGAATACATTTCTAATGTAATAATACATTCAATCTTTCGATATTTTTAGTATACATTTATTTCATTCTACTGCTAATACACTCCTCATACTCTGTTGTAGTGTATTCTTTTCTGATGTTGTATATAGTCTCTGACACGCAGATAGAATTCATCTTTCAAAATTTCCTTCCATTGTACTTCAGTGTACACAGAGTAAAAGTATATTTGAATCGATCATGAATTCTATCTATTGCAGGATAAAGATCGTTGTACAAACCCACACATCTTTCTCTTGCCATATAAATATCGTTCATTCACTTGGTAGAGGAGACATTTTCAAAGATGAAGTATGCAATCATCTGTCTCTTTGTTCTTCTCAGTGATTACTCAGATGCGAGGATAAACTTTAACATTCTACTGCCCAACAGGGAAATTGTCACTAATCAATGTGGGAAGAATATAAGTCTTGACATTGACCATATCTACAATAGACAGATTGATTCGGCTAACTTGGAAATTGAAAAGTTGCACCATCTCTTGAAGAATGTGTCCTCAAAGTTTAACACCTCCTCAGATCATGATGGGAAAATATTCCAGCTGGATGGAGAAAATCACTTGGACATTATCAAAAAGTATTGTCGTCTTATACAAGAAGACCGAATTGGATTCCTCGGCTCCCTACATCACAGTTATCAAGATATTCTCTTCTCCCTAAGTAAAAAATTCAACATTCCCTATATTACTTGGGACTCAAACTTTGACTTTAACAAGCGCTTCAACTATGAGGACGAAAGGAAGCCCGATCGATGCCAAATATTCAGTTTGCGCCAGGATATCACTGACCCTCTCATAGATTATCTCACCTTCTTCAAATGGCACAAATTCATCTACTTATACAATACAAACTCTGGCTTCAAGAGAATGGAGTACATTGGACAATATTTGCACAAGCAGAATAATTATGGATCTCTCAAAATACGCAAGCAATACGATTACCAGGAGGAGGATGATGCTAACATAATTGATCAGAAATTTGATCCCACGAAAGAATCAATGAAACATCCAGATATAACTGATATTGAAATAACAATGGGCTTTATTGATTTTGGAAGTCTCGAGAGAACCCTCAAAACCCTAAGGGAAGTCGATGAGGTCTTGAGTAGACGAGAACAACGTCTTGTTGTAATAGATCTTGGCGATGAGCCCATTGGTTCTGAGTGGAATCGCAAGAATCTGACAGCTACATTATTCCTAATTCTATCTCATATCGGAATGATTCGAGAGGAATATCATTATCTACTAACCGACTTTGACATTCATGATCATTCCTTGGGACCGTTTAAGGAGAGTGGAGTGAATATAAGCGGATTTCATCTTATAGATTTTGACCACAATCCTACCAAGGCGCTAAGACTAGACGGACGCCTTGATGAATTGGCACAAACCACGAAATTGAGTTATCATGAAATATTTTTCATTGAAGAAGCCTTCAAAGTGATGAAAAAGATTAGTGAGCACACTAGAAATTATATACGAGAAACTGGAATCAAATCCAAAGTTACCTGTAGGGATAATTTTGCCTCGAATGCCTCTGAGAATCGATGGAATTTGGGCGATAATGTTTATAATTACCTGGTGAGGAATAAATTCAAGGGTGAAATGACAAACTTTTATCATTTCGACTCAAAGAAATGTACTGCTCAACAAATCTATGTGTACTTGTCAAAGTTTCACGGAGAGGCAGGAGCTAAACAGATAGCTACATGGACTGAAGAGGGCAAATGGATCCTATTGGGTGATGCAAAAAAGAATCTCCAGGCTAAAACACCAAGCAAGAATTCGTTGAGTAAGGAGAAACGAAAAACACTTCGTGTTGTCACCTACCTTGATGCGCCATTTGCCAGCATTAAGCAAGGTGTAAATTCAAAGACAAACATTGGCAAGGAACAGCTTGAGGGTTATTGCCTTGATTTGGCCGAGCGAATTTTCAGCCGTTTAGACTATGATTACACTGTACAGTTGGTTAAGGACTCAAAGTTTGGAGCCTATGTTAATGGATCTTGGAATGGAATGATGGGAGAGTTAGTTAGAGGCGAAGCTGATATATGCATTGGACCTTTGACAGTGACATCAGATCGAGCTGAATACATTTTATTTACAGATCAATTCATGACTTTCGGCTTATCCATGATGATGCGTAAACCGATCAAAACCAAGCCGGGTACGTTCTCATTTCTAAGTCCACTTAAAAGTGATGTTTGGCTGGGCATCCTTGGAGCTGGAATAGCTGTCAGTCTTTCCCTAAAATTGATTTCTCTGATATCGCCAGTTGAATGGAGTCGAAACGAAGACAAGCTTAAAGGGTTTTCCTTACACAACGGCATCTGGTTCTCAATGGCCTCATTTGTACATCAGGGTATCGACCTGTTTCCCCTCTCCTCTGGAGCTAGAGTTATTGCTGCGATATGGCGCTTCTTTTGTTTACTAATGATGGCTTACTACACAGCCAACTTGGCTGCTGCCTTGTCATTTGAAAAGACTATCTCGCCCATTAATTCCATTCAAGACCTATACGAGAAGCCAGAGTTGGGCATAAAAATTGGCATGGTCGCCTCTGGATCAACCAGGGAATTTTTCAAGAAAAGTAATGATAAAATTTATAAAGGAATCTATGAAAGGGTTGAAAAGAACCCGCATTGGACTCCTTCTGATATGGATGATGGCTATCAAAGAGTAAGGAAATCTTCGTATGCTCTAATTCTAGAGTCGAAAATGAATGAATACCAAAACTCCCTGGAACCTTGTAATACAATGATGGTCGGTGGAATTATAGGCAATAAAAATTATGCTATAGGTATTTCTAAAATGTTGGCTAATGCTAAAGAAATCCGGGATAATATAACAGATCAAATACTACTAATGCGTGAAGATCACACTCTAAGAAGGATGTATGAGGACTGGTGGTTTGAGAAAAGCAAATGCCGACTCTATGCAGAGATGCCATCACCGAAACCGTTGGCTTTGGTCAATATATCTGGAACATTTTATATTCTCATAAGTGGTCTTATGGTTGCTATGTTAATCGGCACATTAATTATGACATACAAGTTAAAATTTGCAAATAAAATGATTGCAAAGGAGACCATGAATCTTAAGAAGGACCCAAAGATACCCTCTGATCACCAAGGGTCAATAAAGTATGGATTTTACTCAACAGAATTTTAACAATTTTCTAAACACTTTTGTAAATAAATTTAGATATATTTTCAAAAAGATTTGCATGTTTGCATTGAAAAGTCGAGAAATTGAAATAATATATATATAATAACTTTTAGTGATTGCATGGGTAATTAAACTTAAAATTTATATCGAGCTTGATTCTTAGAATATAAGGAGTTACCGTGGACGTTTTTATCCATAGGAATAAATTCAACTTTGGTTGGACTGAAGACTAGAAAGAATCAAGAAATTAGAAATTTTCCGTGAACCTATTGTATAGGGAAGTGTTTTTTGAATCAGGATTTTGAAGACGAGTGAATAATAGGTAATAAAGCTTTTTTTTTGTTAGACAAATTTATTTTTGAAAGAAAATATAAATATATAAAATAAAATCTGTTCATTAATATTTATTATTGTCAGTATCTAAACCTAATTGACATGAAGATGAGAATTTCCTATCTTTACAAAAAACTCAATATTTTTATCCAGAAAGTCAGGAAAAAATTTATTTTTTGGATTCCACTAAGAAATGAGCTGATTAGTTTTGAAAACAAAAAAAATTTCCGAAAAAAATTTTATCTGACCAAAATTGAGCCGTTTTTTGATTTTCGGAAATGTTTCAAATTTCCACTTTTTCAACTTTCAAATCCAAAATTTTTATCGATTTCTAAAATTTGAAGCAGTTAAATATTGATATTCAGCATCAACATTAGACGAAGATTTACTTTAATCTGAAAGTAAAGTACTATAAACTGGGACGAAATATTCCAACTATTTAATGATATTCGAATCAATCACTTGAAGTTTTATTTAAATTAAAGGTAATTTAAATATCGTAATGTCAGCAACAACTATTGGACCATCTGGCGAATTGTATGAGCCAACAATTCCAGGAGTGCCTGAAAAAGATTTCAAACCTGCCATAGATGCTGAAGCCATAAGGAAAGCTTTGGAAGCTGATGATTTGACGGCGTTTATGAAAATTGTAACAACAAGGTCCTACCTGCAAAGGAAAGAAATTGCAAAGGAGTTTATTGCCACATCTGGCCAAGATATCAAAGACTTCCTGAAGGCAAAGTTGTCTGGCAATTTCGAAAAGACCAGCATCCGGCTATTCACAAGTCCCGGCTTGTTAATGGGTCAGAGAATCCAAAAGGCAATGAAGGGATCTGGCACCGATGAAAAAGCTTTGAGTCAAGTAATTTGCTCAGCTTCGAATAAGGAAATCACCCAAATGAAATCTGATTACAAAGAAGGTTAGTTTTTAATATTTACTCATTCAGCATTCGGAAAAGATCTCATTGAAGATGTAAAGAACGAAATTGGTGGAGCTTATGAAAAGATCCTCGTCGCTCTACTCCAGGGTAATAGGAACGAGCTTACAAAAGAGGACATGGAAAAGTTTAAGAAAATCGGAGTCAACGCCTTCATCGACAAGAAGGCAGCTGAAGATTTGGCTGTAAAACTCTATCAAGCTGGCGAGGGGTAAAACAAAATTTTTAATTTAAATTTTCAGATGTACTGGTACTGACGAAGATACCTTTATTTCAATTCTTTGCAAGCAAAGTGTCTGGCAAGTTGCTGCTATCGACGTTGAATATAAAAAGAAATATAAAAAAACCATTTCTGAAGCCATCAAGAAAGAATTTAGCAGGCCAACCAGTGATGCTCTAGTTATTGCAGGTAAGCCATTCTCCATTTTAACGCAATCCATCCTTTAGTCAAAGCGTGCCTCAACAGACCAAAAGTCTTTGCTGAGCTCATTTTCCAGACTCTCGATGGTATAGGTACTGATGATGATTCTCTTATCAGCTTAATTGTTGCTAGATCATCGGTAACTTGTGATACTCATGGTAATCTTCTAGATTGATTTGGGCTCGATCAAGAAAATCTATCCAAACGTAGCCAAAGGAGTGGGCCTCTTGTACGATGTTAGAAACGATACAACCGGAATTTATGAAGAACTGCTTGCAGCCATCATTAAAGAATGATCACTGACCAATGTTCAGTCAGATGACTTGTTTTCTTGATTTTAAACTTTCTCGATTCTTCAGCTATTTATTTGACTACTTTCACTAAATATAATTTTTAACTTTCAAATAAGAAATTTTTTACAATTTCTATTCCTCAATCAATTTTTTATGTGTCTTTAAGAACAGTTATTTTTATCGACAGTCTTTGGTAGGAAAAGAAATATTTATTTATATCCGACAGGCTTTCAAAGAAATATTTCTTCTATCGTGCTTATATATACTATATTACCTGATTCAAAAAACACTTCCCTATACAATAGGTTCACGGAAAATTTCTAATTTCTTGATTCTTTCTAGTCTTCAGTCCAACCAAAATTGAATTTATTCCTATGGATAAAAACGTCCACGGTAACTCCTTATATTCTAAGAATCAGTAGAAATATCTTTAGATTCATAATCAGCGTATTGACAAACTACTATACGATTTATAAGAGATAATTCTCTATGACTGGAAAAGTCTCCTGTAACAACGAAAAAAATTCGCCTAAAAATGTAAAGCTGTCTACTAGTTTTGTATAAAAGGTAATTTGTAATTATCTTATTTCACTAATTTTGAACACTATTCGCTTAAAAACGAAAAACTGTTTTTCTAAATTCGTATAATTGTCCACTTTTTTTGTCTTCTCCGTTTTTCAATTACGATAAACTCTCTTCTAATTTTGTCAAATGTTTACTAATTTTGTATTGCTCTTCACTAAATTCGTTTAATTGTCCTCTAATTTCGTCGGATGACTGTAAATGTAATTTTATTGATAACTGAGGATCAAATATAATTGTGTTGGATTAAAACTGGCCAGTCTTCTTGTAAACATTGACCTTGATCCAGGAATTATTGCTGAACTAGTTGTGAAAAGTTTGATGCAAAGTCATATTTTCAATAAATTTATTTTGTGAGTAATTAATGCTTTTTATTGATAATTTTAATTAATCATATTTATATTTTTATATTACATAACTACTTACAAGGGATATATTAAAGATCATAGGGTGTTAGTCTCATCTTTAGTTTAGCCTTTTAAGCTATCGAAATTTTATTGATTTTCATGTAGTGAAAATGATCAAAAAATTGAAATTCAGATCCTAAACCTTTATAAGGCTATGCATCAGATAAGATTTAGTTGAATTGATTTTCTTGCCTAATTTTGATCCTGAAAACACCCTTTTGATCAACCTCCAACTTTCAAATCAATAAAAATTTTCTTTTCAAAGTTCAAAAAAATGGGATTTTGGCACGAAATCGAATCTTGAAAAATGTCCATATTTTTCATAAAAATATTTTTTTCAGAATTTTTTTCTTCAACTGGTAAAAGTGGCCAACATAAGTAGGTTTCCAAAAAATCTTGAAAAATTCGAATTCTTGATGAAAATATCGAGATTTCTGTAAAAATCATAGATTCCCAACTTCATATCAATTAGCTTTATTTTTAAAAACGGAAATTGTAGATGAAAATAAAGTTTTAATAAAAATAACATACGTATCGAGTATCTGTGAATAGTTCATCATTTATTTAACCAAAAAGGCTTGATTCTTACTCAAAATATCAATTACAAATAACAAGATTTTCCAATTTCAATCTTTTTTTTTGAAATCGAACATTTTTATTTATATACAGAATTATAATGATTAATGGTTGTACAATTAAGAGAACAAAGAAATAGTGTTCAATGTTCCCGGTGTGGAAGGGTTTGAACCTTGAATGAGAGGTGAGAGAGATACCACTACGCCACACCGGGCCAAAACCGAATTTTAATCATCATTCATTAAATAATATTTATACTTCTTTTGGTTAAAAATAGTTCATTAAAGAATTATTGAGAGCAGATGTACGTCTTCCCCGGAAGCTGAATTAGATTCATGTTAAGTTTAACAACGGGGAGAAAATTGAGAGTAGTAGTAATTATCAGGATCTAAATGATTAAATTTCAAAGTTTTGGTAAAAATGAAGAAAAATAGAATATTTTTTTTTAAATAACAAAAAAAATAACCATTTGATAATCATTGAGCGTTTCGTACTGATTTTAAAAAATTATTCCAAAATGTTCATTAGACTAAGGACCCAAAGAATATACCAATTTGTATATCGCATATACCGGGCAGGGAAAAGAACAAATATGTTCACTGAACATTGTTCAGTCAACATAGCATGAACAACGTTAAACTATAACAATGATAACTCCAGTTCCTAGGCAGGTATTTAAGAAATTTAAAATATTATTCTGACTCAAATTTTAATTTCTACAAGATGGTAAAGGTTAGAAATAGTTTCTTGAATGAGGTTGATCTTTTGGTTCATATTTAAGAGTATCTTGTAGGTTAAAATTCATCAGACAGGCTTTAGTCTATGCTCAAAATGTTAAAAATTTAACTTGGAATTGATTCTTTAATTAGATCAGATTATTAGCAAATATCTGATCAACAGTTTAGTAGCTAGTAGTGATTTTTATGAAAATTCTGAAAATAGTTTATTATCATAGTAAATCTTGTGAAAAATAAATAGTTAAATTCTGTTAACATAATCAAAAGAGTTCATCCCTGCAGGAAAAGAAGCTCTACTTTTAACAACACTTGCAGTAGAATAGTCAAGGTTTTCAAATTTTCTTATAACATTGGCTGCATTTTTAATATCTGAAATTAGTCTCTCTATGCCTTGAGTGTCAGAGGGATAATTAGAACAAAGAACAAATCTTTGACCAAAATATTGAATATCACATAGGGGGGACAACAATGAGGAGTTGTTATTATGAATCTATTATTTCTGAATAGTGATTGGCATCAAAAATGATATTTGGCTTCTGATGAGGTCGAAGACCAAGAGTAGCATTCTCAAGATGTCTTGAAGCCAACTGTCTGAGGTCATTGTCTTCCTCGGCCATAAGAGATAAAATTATACTTTCGGGATGGGCAATAAACGAATTCATCGTAAGTGAAACCTTTGCAATTTCCCTGATTTGATGCAGCGGGAAATTATTGATTCGTCGCAAGTTGAAAAATACTTTTGGAGCTTCAACAAGACTTGTCTTATGCTTGGCCTCAAACCAGGATGGAACGTAAACTTTTATCAGAAAATTGGCAAGGGAGAGGAGATTCAATCCTGGGAAATTTTCTGATACGTAAAGCCTTAGAATTCTGCTGGCTGTTATCGTCCAACGTGCCATGTAAACTGCACCGATAGAATTATTCTTAACATAATCCACCAAATCTTGATTTCCTTGAGGACCTAATAAGGAAAGTAAATGTATGACAAGTCAAGCTATTTAAATTAACAATTAAAAGCTATTTATTAGGCAGATTTTGAGATAAAAGTTTGAATTGATTTAGCACCTGGCTTGTTGTCGTTGCACACTTTGCAATCAATTTCTATTCAGTGTGGTTTGTATGTATTAGAAATTATGGTAGCAGTTCATTTCAGGTTCAGCGAAAAATTGAGCCTACCACCCTTAATTTGCGTAACCAATCAGATTCATTCGAATTCTTAAAAGTGGGGGATCATGGTGTAAGGTCTATTCGGGCCTATTGTTTGGTATAAAACTTCATATATCCACCTTATACTTGGTCTATGGTTCGGTTGAGGTTCAGTCTATTCAATAAGGAGTATTCATATGATATGATTAAATCAAAAACTGCTACCGAAATTATTATTAACATTATCATATTAACGCCAAATTTTAAAAGAATAGTTTTAAGCACGGCCCATAAAGATTGTATTATTTTTGTAAATAAATATACACATATGAATGTCTCAAAACAGAAGTAGGCTGGACAGGCATACAGTACAGCAGACCGAGGCTCATAAGGTTACTGGCACGACTCCGGCAAGACAAATCATGGCGACGAGGTCATTACCCAAGACTTACCAAGAGTTGGTACAATTCTTCATAGGATTTGACTCGTATCTTGAAGCCGAAGAGGTTGATAAGAAAAAGGCGCGTACGATCTTCCTGGCCTCCCTGGCCCCTGAAAGTTTGTCAGTGGTTTCAGACATAGTAGACAACTTGGACAAGCCTAAGACGACGTATCAAACAATTAAGAACGAATTGTTAGATCACTATATCAGAGGAAGCGACAACATCAGAAACTTAATTGATTTGATGACTCAAAGAAACCCGTACATGGAGCCTACTGAACTCATGAGAAAAACCAAAAGACTGGTCAGAGAATGCGACTTCAATCTAAATGACGTCACGGTGGCTGCAGCAGTGATCTCCCTAAGTGCAGAAGAACTCAAGGAGTTGAGACTCGCAGGCAAGATTACGAAAGACAACGTGATGGACAAACTTGAAGTGATCAGAGACAAACAGAAAATGAGTTTGGTCAATAGAATTGGACAACGCAAGCATGAGGTCAGAAGAGACCGTAGGCCAAGCAACAAAGGCAGAACATGTTTCGCATGCGGGTCAAGTCGACATCTGTTGGTAGATTGCCCGGATAAAGGAAAGAAATGCACGATATGTGACAGATTTGGTCACACCAAAGAAAACTGTCGCCGCAGAAAGGTGTAAACAATAAGGAGAGAAGGCTCCTCTACTGATTCTTTAAATAAATCCACTGATGACCATTGCTTATGCTCCTTTATTGAACTAAAATATCTAGAAGTAGATTTTAATGGCAGACGAGCCAAATTTTTGATAGATACAGGTTCTCAAGTTACCGTGGTACCGCTTAAGATGTTAAGCGAAGACGAAAAAGATCGACTTGTTAGAGGTCAAGTAGTCGAGGTAGAAGGATTCGGAGGGGGTATCTTCAAATCAGAAGGCACCTTAAAAGCCAAAATATGCAAGAAGGGCGGACAATTAATAATATTCCAAGAAATCATGGATCGCATTCTGGTACGAAAGCTCAGGAAAGAGAGAGTCAAAATAGCAGTGTATCAGGACGAGATCATAGTTGGGTCCAGTAGCGAGGAGGAGAACAGGAGTGATGTGGGCAAAGTGTTAGACATTCTACGGAGATACAACTTCAAACATAATGAAAGCAAGTCTCAAAAGTACAAAGAAAAAGTCTCATACCTGGGGTTCGTTTGGAAGGAAGGGAAGTTGTGGCCCGAAAATGGAAAACTAAAAGCATTTGATCAGCTGAGATCACCTAACGACGCTAAAGAGCTGGGAAAATTTTTGGCGACCATAAGGCATTACAACGTGTTTTGCAAAAATTTCCAAACGAGGTCAGCTGAACTCTACAGACTGATGAAAAAGGACTCAGAGTGGGTCTGGACCGACAGAGAAGAAAAGATCTTCAGAGGGTTGATCGGAAGCATGGCACAGGGCTCCTTAACACACTACGATAAGAAGAAAAAGTTGTACATAATCACGGATGCTTCAGAAAGTGGCATCGGGCACATCTTGTCGCACGACGCAGAAGGAAGAGAGATAGTGAACCAGGGCGGAAGAGTGCTCACCAGCGCGGAGAGGAACTACTCCAACATAGAAAGAGAGGCGCTAGCCATTGTGGAAGGAGTAGCGAGTTGCCACAGGTACCTGCTGGGCAGGAAATTCGTTATCAGGACGGATATGAAGCCTCTGACGTTCATTTTTAAGCCAGGAACACACCCTAAGATGACAACGAATAGGCTCATCAGATGGAGGTTGAAGTTAATGCCTTTCGATTTCGAAATTGAACACATCAAAGGGGACAACAACTACCTACCCGACTTGCTCTCAAGGTTCACCATCAACTGTGCTAAAGCCAAGGTGGCTGACGAGAATTACGACACCATCACAAATCTCTCAGATGCAGGTAAAATGGCTAAGGAGATCAGCAGGGAGTGGTACATAAAAAAGGGTTGGCCAAGGACGGTGGAAGAAGGCCTCCGCAGATTCAAGGACGAGTTGGCAATCTATCAGGATATTCTATACCGAGGGACAAGGGTAGTGGTGCCCACAGAGCTCAGAAAAGAAGTGCTGAGAAAGTTGCATGAGGGGCATGATGGCATAGTGAAGATGAAGCAGTTGGCTAGAACGGCAGTTTGGTGGCCGCTAATTGATCAAGACATAGAAACCTTCAGTCAGAAATGTGAAACGTGCATTAAGAAAAGCAGAGTTTGCCATAAGAAGGACTTGATATCATGGCCGGAAACCACGGGACCTCTAGAGAGACTGCATGCAGACGTAGCGCACCTTCGTAGCAAACTTATACTGGTGATTGTCGACGCATATTCGAACTGGATCTACGCTGAAGAGCTGGCTAATCTGTCTGCGGAAGAGATGAAGAGGAAACTAATGAAGTTCGCTGCGCTCTATGGCTACCCAAAGAATCTAGTGACGGATAACGGCAGAAATTTCGTGTCCAGAGAGGTCTCGGACATGTTACTGTCTCAAGGCACGAGACTCATAAACTCGCCAGCAGGGCATCACGAGTCCAACGGACCAGCGGAAGCAGCGGTAAGAATTGTCAAGGAATTCTTAGACAAAAGTCAGAAGACGCTTTTGCAGTTTATGGCCCACTACAATCACAGACCCACAACGAAAGGGCATGTTCCGGCGAGACTGTTCATCGGGGAGCATGTGGCCAGTGGCTGGAACGGACTGAGAGATGGCTCAACCCAGCTTGAGGCATGGGTGAGGAAGGAGGGAAAGGAACCTCAGAAGTCGCAAGTCAAGCCGCACTCGGAAAGCACGGTAAAGGACTCGGATGATCGAACCGTTCACAAGTCGGACGTCTACCTGGCAAGGCAGGACGCAGATGTGCTGGCAGAACCACCTCAGATGGAGCTCAAACCTAAACGGAGATACAAGGCATCTAAAAGACTAGTTGAAGAATAGCCTCAAGTTACTATCGAGGGGGAAGTGGTTTGTATGTATTAGAAATTATTATTAACATTATCATATTAACGCCAAATTTTAAAAGAATAGTTTTAAGCACGGCCCATTAAGATTGTTTTATTTTTGTAAATAAATATACACATATGAATGTCAACAACCGTGTTATGTCTCAAAACAGAAGTAGGCTGGACAGGCATACAGTACAGCAGACCGAGGCTCATAAGGTTACTGGCACGACTCCGGCAAGACAAATCCCAGTGTGTATTAGAGACTAATTCTACTGAAGGACCTTAAGAGGATGTGCCTACCGCAGAAACCCAGGATGTCTCGTCTTGCTTATGGATTTTATGATTTAATAAAAAAAACTATATTTTGAACATCTATGATTTCTCTGTACATTTTTATCTTATTTATATCAATTTCATAATATAATGTTGCAATTTCAAAAAAAAGATAAATATCAAATAGACATCGAAAATTAAATAATAGCTTGAAAATGGAAAGTTTTTTCGATATAAAATAAAGGGGCATGTTTTGTCTGGTTAAGAAATAAAAGGCTTAGATGCAAAGGCTTGTATTTAGTTGTTAGGGTGGGCTTAGATAAATTTGTGTAATTATAATAAAATAAGCAGCTGAAAAATATTTCATATGATTTTCAATATTCCAGGTTCATATTATTATTTTAATATTTATGATATATTTTCACTCTATAATTCATCAAATTTATAATTTTTTATCGAATCAATGAACAAATACTTACCTCGATTTACTAGTTGCGCCAATTTATACAGATACTGCTGTTCGTGGCCAGGTTTTTTATCGTCGCCTCAGGTAAAGGATAGATTTCGGCCACAATTCTCATAAACTGCGCAACCTGATAATCCTTAGTCAGAGCATTCAATTGCCTTCCTATTGGCCCACCAAAATTATGTGGACCAAGGACTCTTCCGTCGAAATCATTGACAACCTTTCTTAAAACATTTTCAACTGTGTAAAGAATACATATGACACGTTGGATTTTTCTATTTTTAGGACAGTTTCGAGGACTGTTATACAACCAGTTTCAGAACCAATATTCGCTGGTGCACCATCACAGGTTATTGCCCTCAATGTTTCAACAGATTCAGTTTGATTTAAAACATCCATTATCACATTGGCAAAAGTTAGTCCAGTCTGATCTGGAACTAGTTTTGATGCAACCAATCGATTGCCAGGCAGGTCACTGAGTACTAGAATGTTAGGTTTTTCTGACTTATCATGAAATTTCTTCATGATTTTAACTGTTGCATCCATTTGAAGATTCTTATTTCTTTTGGGGGCTCCAGTTATAAAGGCTTCCTTGGCAAGCTTATCTTCGTTTTTGAGCTTGTATTCACTCAAGTAGACATAATCCTGTAAATTTCTCATTTCAGAATTGGCTATGTTTTTACTAAACCCGTGGCAGCTGCAATAGATATACCATGACGTTTACAAAACATATATGATTCTGACATCCGATATGTATTATAATTCCTATGATTTTCATTATCAGGAGACTCTTCATCATATGGAGTGTTGTGTTGGATGTCCGAACTGGTATTCTCTTGGATAGGTTCCATGAAGAAAGCACGTGATTCTTGAAAAGGTATATTTATATGTGTTATTTAAACAAAAGGTTTTATTCTCTATGGTCTAAAATATCATTACGCCATTTGTTTTAAACGCCAGGTTTAAGCACAGATACATCACTTCCCCTTCCAGGGTTTCTCAACTTCTTACATAGTCTTCGAGGTGGGCCGGTTCACGCTTGACTCTTTCTGACTTTCGAATTTCTTGAGGAACAGATGCGACCTGCACTGCCGGTAAGCTCTGAGCATTTTCATCTCCAGAGCTTTGAGATACATCCCCCTCCGCCTGGTTTAACGTGCCCTCAGGTCTGCTGTCCGCAGCGGGCCGCAGCTGCACATCACTGGCATGAGCTGTTCGGCCATTCTGGTCTGTCCAGATGTTACTTGAGCTATTGAAAGCCATAGTTTCGATTGTAGGACCTTTTTCAGGCTGAATAAAAACCGGTTCCCACTTACGCTCTTGAATGGCCACTTCCACCACGTTCGGAACATGCTGGGACAGGAACAGTCTGGCTGGAACATAGCCTTTGGCAGTCTCATTGAAGTTTTTGTGTCTCATGAAACTCACGAGAGTGTTTTCAGGTCCCGAGGCTTGGATAACCGCATTTTTTCCAGGTACCTTTTTAAATCTTGATTCGCTCTTTCTGCTAGACCGTTCGACTGATGATGTCCAGGAGGAGTGAAGACGGGCTGGATTCCAAAAGACTTATACAGATTAAGTGCTTCCGACGATTTGAAATTTGTGCCGTTGTCGGCTACCACGCATTTCGGAGGATCGAAATAAGAAATGAACTCAGAAAGGGCGTTCAGAAGACAGATTGGGTACCTCCTTCGCGTAGACGTATCCGGAGAAAGCATCTACAAGAACCAATATTCTCCTAGAATTCCAGGTGGCAATGTCCACATGAACTCTTTCTAACGGCACTTCGCACTCTGGCCAGGCCAGCAGGTCTTTAGAGTGCTATTTCTTTTGTGTTTTGCAACACACGGAGCAGCTCGCTAAGAACTTGTCTATATCTTTGTCCATGCCTGGCCACCTCAAATTTTTCCTCATACACTGTTTCATCAAGACTATACCAGGATGTCCAGAGTGAGCCTTATCCAGGAGACTCCGTCTCTCTCTACAGGGAGGAACCAGACGCGTCTCTCTCACAAGATCACCGCCCTCAATTTTTAACTCATTTGCTACCGATTTGTACTTGGTGATTTCGGTAGAGACCCTTCTCGGCCATCCTTTCTTGACGTAGCGCTTTACCTCCTCTATCACTGGATCAACTTCCGCACTCACAGCAGCAACTACCGGCTTTAGAATTGGTTCGACTCCGTCTTCCGATTCACCGCCTCCGAGACGTGATATTAGATCAAGTAGGTGGTTGTCCACTCCTTTTACATGCTCTATAGTGTAATCATACTGAGATAACTTTAGCTTCCACCGGCTGATTCTATCTGTTGAGATTTTTGACTCTATACCAGGTTTCATGATAAATTCCAAAGGCTTCATGTCCGTTCTGATGCGGAATGTCTGCCGAAAAGATATCTGTGAAAATGGTCGACGGCTGATACTACACCCAGGGCTTCTCTTTCCAGATTTGAGTAGTTTTCCTCAGCCCGTTTTAACGACCTAGCGCCGACGGCGATGATTTTCGTCATTGACTCGTCATGCGACAACACGTAGCCCAATCCTTTTTGAGAGGCATCCGAAGTAACAAACAGCACCAGGGTTCCGTTGCTCATTGACTCTATTAGCTGCCTTAAATCGCTTTCCAGCCTGGGTGTCCAGTTCCATTCTACCCCTTTTCTAAGGAGATGATACATAGGGCCTGTCACTATGGAGAAGGATGAGCAGAAGTTTGCATAATGCCTTAACGAAGCTAACAGCACATTTAGGTCCTTGGCTGATTGTGGTGATTGTATTTTTCTGAATTTTTCGACTCGGGATTCGTCCGTTTTCAAACACCCGTTCTCCCAGATATATCCAAGGTATTCGACTCTTCTTTGGGCAATTTGGGACTTGCTGTCATTTATTCTGAAGTTCTTTAACTTCTTCTTGACCAATTTTAAAGCTTCTATGTGCTCCTCGGATGTCCGAGTTCCGATGATAATGTCGTCTTGATATGCTGCAACCTTGTAACGAGAGGCCTTAATTTCTGGATCTCTGACTAGACACCTGTCCATTACCTCTTGGAAGATCTGCGGAGCGCAGGAGATGCCGAACTGCAGGGTGATATCCAAAATAACCCATGTGCGTAGAGATTGTGGTGTACTTTTTGCTATCTGGTGCCAGCTTCAGTTGCAGTCGGAGAGATCCAGGACTGAGTAGACTTTGCTGTCAGCTAGCTCAAACAATATTTCTTGCGCGGTGGGCATTGTGTAACCCGATACGTCCACGATTTTGTTCAACGTTAAACTGTAATCTCCACAAATGCGCAATGGACGACTTGACCCTTCCTTTTTGGGCACAGGAACTATAGGAGTTGCAACAAGGGGCTTGTCCACCTTGAAAATGATGCCTTCGGACAATAGAAAATTAAACTCTTCTTCAACCTTTTCTTTCATGCTCAACGGGAGTCTTCTAGCCGGATATACCAGTCCGGGAGGAATTTTCTCCTTTAACTTGAATTAAACGGTTATTCCGCCTTCTTCAATTTGTAGATTTCAAAATTAGACAAAACGCTGCTAATTTGAGATCTTTTATGAGATCCAACCCTGCCAGAGGCTCTCTGTCGTCATCTACGGCAAATAAATCGGTAACCGCAGATCGGTTGTTTCCGGAAATAGTGGTTTTAACCGCACCATGAAAACGCAGAGGTACGCTGTTGTATAGACAAGGGAATACCTCGTGGTTTTTGTCCACCTTATGTCTTAGATGCTTTGGTAGGAGTTTCAGCGGGATCGTACTGACCTCCGCGCCTAAATCAATGATAAAATTAACGGGATGTCTCTCAATTCTCAAACACTTGTAAATGTATTTATAAGATGAAGGGTAATAAAGTTCATCAAATTTATTCTTATAAGTTTTCTCGGGAGTGTCCGACTTATCTAGATCAACCGAGGGAGATCTCTGTCTCCTGCCATTATCCTGATCATTGATTATGTTTCTTAAAAGACGACATTGGTCCTCTGCATGATTTCCTCTTCTACAGACCCTGCACCATTTAGAGCTTGACCCGAGCTTTTCGCTATTCTTCTTCTTCAGGAAACACCTGAACCATTAGAAGCGTTTTATTTCGTCTTCTTCTATCAACCCGAATTACAGGGGTTTCACCTAAAAACAAGAGAATAATTTAATGACAATACCTGTTAGGCTCCGTCCGTATTCTTTTTGAGTGTGAATGTTAAATCCAGTTTCATCCAGAAAATAAAGATTGAGAATATCCTGACGATTTTCTGTGTAAAACCAATTAGCATATTCTCTTCGATCATTCAGAGTTATTTCGTCATCTTGGACTTCAAAAAGAACCTTAACTCGCTTTCGAGTCACTTGACATTCTTTGAAGAGTTTACTGAGTTGCCTTTCGGAAATTTGAAGAATTTCAACCAGTTCTTGTCTTGTTAAGAGAACATCATTTGTAATTTCTTGGATAAATCTTGCCTTCAGTTCTTGTGATAGCTCTAGGGGTTTGCGTCCACCTTTTTGAGTTTGATATGTAACATAATTTCCAGTCTCATGGGAAAATGCTTTTTTTCTTAAATTATACGCAGCACTTCTTGAACAATTCAGGGAATGTTCCAAGTTATCGATATCATCATTGTTGTTACAGTCATCCGACGAAATTAGAGGACAATTAAACGAATTTAGTGAAGAGCAATACAAAATTAGTAAACATTTGACAAAATTAGAAGAGAGTTTATCGTAATTGAAAAACGGAGAAGACAAAAAAAGTGGACAATTATACGAATTTAGAAAAACAGTTTTTCGTTTTTAAGCGAATAGTGTTCAAAATTAGTGAAATAAGATAATTACAAATTACCTTTTATACAAAACTAGTAGACAGCTTTACATTTTTAGGCGAATTTTTTTCGTTGTTACAGGAGACTTTTCCAGTCATAGAGAATTATCTCTTATAAATCGTATAGTAGTTTGTCAATACGCTGATTATGAATCTAAAGATATTTCTACTGATTCTTAGAATATAAGGAGTTACCGTGGACGTTTTTATCCATAGGAATAAATTCAATTTTGGTTGGACTGAAGACTAGAAAGAATCAAGAAATTAGAAATTTTCCGTGAACCTATTGTATAGGGAAGTGTTTTTTGAATCAGGTAATATAGTATATATAAGCACGATAGAAGAAATATTTCTTTGAAAGCCTGTCGGATATAAATAAATATTTCTTTTCCTACCAAAGACTGTCGATAAAAATAACTGTTCTTAAAGACACATAAAAAATTGATTGAGGAATAGAAATTGTAAAAAATTTCTTATTTGAAAGTTAAAAATTATATTTAGTGAAAGTAGTCAAATAAATAGCTGAAGAATCGAGAAAGTTTAAAATCAAGAAAACAAGTCATCTGACTGAACATTGGTCAGTGATCATTCTTTAATGATGGCTGCAAGCAGTTCTTCATAAATTCCGGTTGTATCGTTTCTAACATCGTACAAGAGGCCCACTCCTTTGGCTACGTTTGGATAGATTTTCTTGATCGAGCCCAAATCAATCTAGAAGATTACCATGAGTATCACAAGTTACCGATGATCTAGCAACAATTAAGCTGATAAGAGAATCATCATCAGTACCTATACCATCGAGAGTCTGGAAAATGAGCTCAGCAAAGACTTTTGGTCTGTTGAGGCACGCTTTGACTAAAGGATGGATTGCGTTAAAATGGAGAATGGCTTACCTGCAATAACTAGAGCATCACTGGTTGGCCTGCTAAATTCTTTCTTGATGGCTTCAGAAATGGTTTTTTTATATTTCTTTTTATATTCAACGTCGATAGCAGCAACTTGCCAGACACTTTGCTTGCAAAGAATTGAAATAAAGGTATCTTCGTCAGTACCAGTACATCTGAAAATTTAAATTAAAAATTTTGTTTTACCCCTCGCCAGCTTGATAGAGTTTTACAGCCAAATCTTCAGCTGCCTTCTTGTCGATGAAGGCGTTGACTCCGATTTTCTTAAACTTTTCCATGTCCTCTTTTGTAAGCTCGTTCCTATTACCCTGGAGTAGAGCGACGAGGATCTTTTCATAAGCTCCACCAATTTCGTTCTTTACATCTTCAATGAGATCTTTTCCGAATGCTGAATGAGTAAATATTAAAAACTAACCTTCTTTGTAATCAGATTTCATTTGGGTGATTTCCTTATTCGAAGCTGAGCAAATTACTTGACTCAAAGCTTTTTCATCGGTGCCAGATCCCTTCATTGCCTTTTGGATTCTCTGACCCATTAACAAGCCGGGACTTGTGAATAGCCGGATGCTGGTCTTTTCGAAATTGCCAGACAACTTTGCCTTCAGGAAGTCTTTGATATCTTGGCCAGATGTGGCAATAAACTCCTTTGCAATTTCTTTCCTTTGCAGGTAGGACCTTGTTGTTACAATTTTCATAAACGCCGTCAAATCATCAGCTTCCAAAGCTTTCCTTATGGCTTCAGCATCTATGGCAGGTTTGAAATCTTTTTCAGGCACTCCTGGAATTGTTGGCTCATACAATTCGCCAGATGGTCCAATAGTTGTTGCTGACATTACGATATTTAAAAAAGATGGAAATTAGAGAATCTCATAAATACTGTTTAGAGCTGATGCAATAGTCTGGTGCTACTACAAAACCTTTATGCTTGATGTATTCTAAAGACCTTTGATTTGAATTCCTTTTAAAGAAAACTCTTTTCTGAAAAACTATTTACGAGATCTATAGACTATGAAAAACGGACTTTTAGCTACAAGTTGAATAATCAATACTGGTCACTGTTCTCACTTTTATTTCTACGAAAATTTTTTTGCAGATAGAGTGATTTAACGGAAGGTCTTCAAATCGGTTAAAAATTTTTCAGTTACTCCGATTTCATAATCTTCAGATGAGTTGGGAACGCTTTAAGGTGAATTTGATAGATATAATTTTTTTTAATTCTCCCGATAAGAGAACTGTATAGAATTTTCTTATTGTTTCCCAGTTAACCAGGGTTCCAATCCCAGTGCATTCATTTAGGATTTTAATTATTCATTGCCTAGTCTGACTAATTCTCTTCAAGAAATTTAATAGAACGACTGAGGATAGCTAAAAAAAACTTCTGTTTAACGCTTTCAGGTCTGAGTCTATTAAATGACCTTGGAAATTTTCAGAAATAAACAAGGAAGCTGAAAATCAATGTCAAATTTTCGATAGATTCATCATTTTCGAGAGATTTTGGATTATCGAAAATGCATTGATTTCCAAGACAAAAATCGAAATTTAACTCCCTCATAAGAACAGATTTAGCCTAATATATTTTCTGGTCTAATTCTGATCCTGAAAAACCTCTTTTGACTCCATACCGTCTTCCAAACAGTTAAAATTTTTTTAGTTCAAAGCCCAAAAAAATGTGATTATGGCGCCAAATCAGAATTTGAAAAATGACCATTTTCATTAAAATATTTTTCTCAGAATATTTTTCTTCAATTGATAACACAAAATAATTAGGATTCCAAAAAATCTTGAAAATACAGGTGAGAACCATATTTGTGGAGTATAGAATTGCACATCAATTCATTTGTGAATATTCAATTTTTTTAATAAATAAATAACTTGTCATTTTAATTTGGATTTTTGACAAAATATTTCAAAAAGTTGAAATTTTTAGATCAATCGATAGAGAATTAAATTCTGTTCAGAATGTTATCGTATATTGGGGATGGGGTTGTTTTTAATAAGCTTAAAATCAGATTAAAACCTCGAAGAATATAATAAAAGGTGGTTTTTAGGCATCGTAATGTATTTGTAATTGCAATACACGTTAACATAGGAAATTTAAGCATAAAAAAAGTTCATGAATCCTTCTTTGAATCTCACCAGCAGAATTTCATACATAAAAAAGATTCTTTACCGTATATATATTTTTGAAATTTTAGATCAAACATGAACCCCTAAACCTGAGTTTCATGAAAATTTTGAATTAATAATCTTGTAAATTTCCAAAAATTTTAATAATCCTATCATGAAATTTACTCTGTAAAAATTCCATTATCAGAGCAACCTTAGGTTCGTAAGAGCGTATTGAAAATTTAATCTTGATTAAAGTTTAATTAATCCATAATATTTTCATCCTGTGATAAAAATGAAATTTGTTGAAATTTTGACCCAGAAAATCATCTTAATTTCAAAACTTGTTTTCATTATTGAAACTGATCGCTTCTTCCAATTTTGATTAATAAGAATACGATATATCAATTTTTTCAGTTATCAGATTCTGATTGAATTTCTCTCCAAATTGTATTTATTAAAATAAATCTTCCATTGAACTCTGGAATTTTTTGAGACAAAGAGGCCCTTAACGATTATAGACTGCAACTATATATGAACGAGAAAATAATTTCAAAAATCGCTTTTAGAAATTGAATTCTTATTAACAAACATAGTAAACTTAGCTCATTGACTAGAGAATTAAAGAAAACTGAATTGTTGCTTAATATCTCACTTTTATTCATGAAAATAGAAAAACCGAAATGTTAAATAAAATATGTAGCGAAATTTGACATGAATTCGTTATTCCTTTATGATCGCAGCAAGAATATTCTCATAAGAACCACTGGTATCACTTCTCACATCGGCTAAGAGACTTCTTCCTTTGGCGATTGAAGGGTATATCTGCTTGATAGTTCCCAGGTCAATCTAAAATTGAATATTGATACAAAAAAATTATTGTTATAATTAAAATCTTGAGATTGAATTACTGAGGATCTAGCAACTATTAGACTTATCAGAGCATCATCGTCTGTTCCAAAGCCATCGAGAGACTTGAAAATCAACTCAGCCAACAGGGTTGGTCGATCAAGGCACGATCTTGCTGAAACAGGAATTTTGAATTATCTACGTGAGTGAAAGTTTTTCGGATTCAGTAAAAAATTTTCCAGATCAGATATATAATGAGAACTAAAAAGCTGAAAAAATCGAATAAAGTTTCAATATGTTTTACTTAAATAAAAATATATAAATATAAAAAAAGATAAAATAATTTTTACGGATGATAACGATATGATCTTCCTACTTACTGACAATGACTAAAACATCTCTGATGGAACCCGCGAACTCATTCTTATATTTACTCATTTACTTATATTTTTAAAAGATATAATACATAAGCTAAAGATACTAAAAGATAAGTACCGCAAACTGAACGAACCAGCAATAATGAGGACATTCCTAATGGAACCCGCGAACTCATTCTTGATAGCATCGATGATGTTACACGAAGACAGTTTCTGGTATTCAACATCGATAGCAGCCAACTGCCAGACACTCTGCTTGCAAATAACTGATATAAATGTATCCTCATCAGTTCCGACTCGGCTGGTTAAATAAGAGATAAATCAAAGAACAATAATTAAATTGGGATAAATCTTACCCCTGGCCAGCTTGATAAAGTTTGTTAGCTTGCTCTTTTGCTGCATCCATGTCAATAAGGGCTCCTATGCCCTTAGTCTTAAACCTTTTCAGCTCCTCTTCAGTGGGCTCGTTTCTTCTTCCTTGTAGTAAGGCGACCAGGACTTTTTCAAAGTCTCTATCGACGTCTCCTTTAATTGCATCAACCAGATCTTTTCCGTACTCTTGAAGATGTCTCATAGAAATATAATAGTACCTTACCTGCTTTGTAGTCATCTTTTATCTGGGCGATTTCCTTGTTTGAGGCGCAGCCAATTATTTGACACAAGACCTTCTCATCAGTGCCAGCACCCTGCATAGCTCTCTTGAGTCGTTTGCTCATGAGAAGACCAGGACTGCGAAAGAGAGCGACACAAACCTTCTCAAAGTTTCCCGAGAACTTGGACTTGAGTTTGTCGATAAGATTCTCACCAATGATGGCCGTATACTCGGCAGCAATCTGCTTTCTCTGCTGGTAGGATCTGTTTGAGACGATATCGATAAACTTTTTCTCATCTCCGTTCTCCAAGGCTACTCTGATCTCCTCGGCGTCCTCAGCAGCTCGAAATGTTGCTTCAGGCTTTGGAATAACAGTTGGATCATAAATCTCACCAGACGGTCCTATATTCATCATTTATTTTTCAATTTATATCATCTCTCCTCGTAAATTAGTTTTTATATTAACGATGAACTAGGTATAAAATTTTTTTCACACACTCTAACGATAAAAATTTTAAAACAGTTTTTATGTATGAATAGTCTTGTGTTTATTTGTTTCAAGTTTCAGTTACACTTTTTTCATTTAAATCGTTTTAAAAATAATTTAAGAAAATAAACGACGATATCGATGTAACAGCATAGTTACCACAACCTTTTAATGTTCCTTAAAAACCTTATTTATTTTTAATGTTACTCAATAGTAATTATGTATAAATACAAACTCTTATGTACACGATCCCTATTGACCAATCATATTAAAGAACCCTTAATAATCAATAAGATCAATGGAGGTTAATTTGTTTAATCACGTGGGTAGACCTCGTGGTAAGTCGTCAAAAACTATGAATCTCTTCTCTTCCTATCTAATGTACTTTTATTAGCCTTTTCTGTTATATTGCATTATCACACAAAATATACAGTCCTCATCAAATACATGACTTTGCCTACTACATCATCTTCTTACATACCAACCACCACATCGACTTATAAGAATCGCCCATCCCATATCAATGTTTTATTTATTTGGTTGACCATATTACATTATTATATGCATGGTCAAAGATTCTTTTATGAAAGCTTAAGTAGAAGAAAATGTAGACAAGAGGTGATGTCTTTGCATTAACCTTGGTAGAGTGGAAAAAATTTCATTTTCATTTTGGCCTGTTATCAAGATTGTTTTCCTAAACTAAATCTTTTGCAATCTTATTATTAAAGTTCTAATATATTAGTTCTAACTATATTTTTGTTCATTAAAAATATGACAAAATAAATTTCCCTAATTCTTTATTGACAATTTTAGGTTTACCACAGTCTAAGAATGTGCCTAACCCCTTTGGTTTATAGTAGATTGAAATCTTTGTATTTTTTATGAGATAGCAATTCTTAACATTACCTGTGAAAATTTAATAGACAGTGAAGTTTTCGACAACTGTTTTAGAAAATAAAGATTCATAAAACTAAGAAATTATGCGAGGTTTCCATTGAACTCTTTATTGTTCCTTCAAATTATCTCTAATACAGACTTTTCTGATTTGAACAATAGTGGTGAATTTTACACATTCAGTAGAAAATGCAATTAACATTCAACTTTTGATCACACTCTGACTCTGAAATCACCAAAATTCTTCAACTGAAAGTTCAAAAAAATTAAAATTTGGTGCCACTTCAAGAAACAAACATGCACTTTAAAAAAATTTTTTCTTCCTATCTAGATTCCAAAAAAATTGAGAACTCACTAACTTCAATACATTGACAAGCCTTTGACATAAGACATGATTATGCAAAAAACGACTTACAAATAAAAAAATGACGAGTCCCTTTTAGGGAGCACCCAGGAAAATTAGATACTCTAAAAATGTTTTTTTCTGTAATATTTGATTTAGTAGTCAAGATTCCTAACATCTTCAACTGTATCCGATGATATTTTCATCCATTTAATTTTACAGAATTTTGTATGACTCTGAAAAATCTTTCTATTACGTTTATCAGTACTGAACATTGATTTTTGGCCACACTTGGAGGCCTTAGTTGTAACTTGGAACATAATTCCCTCAGACTACATGGATAAAAATTATACTGTGAATACATGTCTACAGATCTTATAATTCTTAATTTCTTTATCAGTGGAAAAAGTAAGTTTTTGAACCATAAATTGCTTTAGTGTCGCTTTTAGAGAAGAAAATATCAATATAGATTTTATTAAAAAATTGATTGAATGGAAAGTACTCAAATGAAAATATGACAGATGATAAAAAACCATAAACTTTTGGTAAAAAGAAGTAAAATTTGATAAGAACTTTCAAAAAGAAAATTAGTTGAGTCTATTCTGTGAAAAAATTAAAAGAAATCAATATTTTCTAAGAGATGAGCATACAGACAAAAATTAACGTGACGGTGAAGAATTTTCATTCGCTCAGACTAGAAAATAAAAATATTCTCAACAAAATGAAAAATTAAAAGAAATGATGAATATAGGACCGTCTGGTGAGATTTATGATCCAACTGTTATTCCAAAGCCTGAAGCAACATTTCGAGCTGCTGAGGACGCCGAGGAGATCAGAGTAGCCTTGGAGAACGGAGATGAGAAAAAGTTTATCGATATCGTCTCAAACAGATCCTACCAGCAGAGAAAGCAGATTGCTGCCGAGTATACGGCCATCATTGGTGAGAATCTTATCGACAAACTCAAGTCCAAGTTCTCGGGAAACTTTGAGAAGGTTTGTGTCGCTCTCTTTCGCAGTCCTGGTCTTCTCATGAGCAAACGACTCAAGAGAGCTATGCAGGGTGCTGGCACTGATGAGAAGGTCTTGTGTCAAATAATTGGCTGCGCCTCAAACAAGGAAATCGCCCAGATAAAAGATGACTACAAAGCAGGTAAGGTACTATTATATTTCTATGAGACATCTTCAAGAGTACGGAAAAGATCTGGTTGATGCAATTAAAGGAGACGTCGATAGAGACTTTGAAAAAGTCCTGGTCGCCTTACTACAAGGAAGAAGAAACGAGCCCACTGAAGAGGAGCTGAAAAGGTTTAAGACTAAGGGCATAGGAGCCCTTATTGACATGGATGCAGCAAAAGAGCAAGCTAACAAACTTTATCAAGCTGGCCAGGGGTAAGATTTATCCCAATTTAATTATTGTTCTTTGATTTATCTCTTATTTAACCAGCCGAGTCGGAACTGATGAGGATACATTTATATCAGTTATTTGCAAGCAGAGTGTCTGGCAGTTGGCTGCTATCGATGTTGAATACCAGAAACTGTCTTCGTGTAGCATCATCGATGCTATCAAGAATGAGTTCGCGGGTTCCATTAGGGATGTCCTCATTATTGCTGGTTCGTTCAGTTTGCGGTACTTATCTTTTAGTATCTTTAGCTTATGTATTATATCTTTTAAAAATATAAGTA
The DNA here is from genome assembly GCA_012064415.1 of Gyrodactylus bullatarudis. Lineage (NCBI taxonomy): Eukaryota > Metazoa > Platyhelminthes > Monogenea > Gyrodactylidea > Gyrodactylidae > Gyrodactylus > Gyrodactylus bullatarudis. The sequence continues at coordinate 256,499 of SSNU01000068.1, forward strand.
AATGTCCTGTAAAGTAAAGAATATCACCAACATTTCCCAATGCCCCTTTCAGACGTTCTGATACTGAAATAGACGAATAACTTTGTCAGTAGGATGAGACAATACTACTCCGAATTCCGTCTAATCTTATCTAAAATCCTATTTGTCGGGATCTAAAAAAATTTAAAATTCATTTAATCTCAAAATCATTCCCTGAATTATGTGGCTTTGGAAATAGGTACTAATAATATCATCAATGGTAATATTGGTGAGATCGAAATAATCCAGAAATAAAAAGACACTTTCATAAATGATTGAATTACCAGGGTTCTTGTTCATCAAGTTTTCTTTTTCAACATGTCATCTCATTTGTTTAATAAAATTTGACTTGGTTTTAGATCTTGAAAAATAGGAATAAATAGGTTTTTAGATAAGATTGAGGTGAATTCAGAGTAGAATCGTCTCATCTTACTAAAAAAGGTATCTGACTATCTGAGTATCAAAACGTCCGAAAGAGACTTTGGGAAAAGGTTAGTTATATTCCAACTTTCTACTTTTATTTATTTAATTATTTTTTCCATCACACAAATTAGAAAAAATGTAACCTGATCAAAATTATTAGCAATAAAAACGAAAATAGATTCTGGGTGAATATGAGCTCATCAGACCCTACACCGACATGAATATTTATACTGAATATTATTCAATGAAATTTGAAAGGTTCGTTTGAGCCAATCAAAGCGTTTATTTGTAACCGGATCAGAGGATGGAGGGGTTAGTTGGGTAGACTTCTGACTGTTGGTGTTACACCTTTCTATCTCTTTTGGAAAAATGTTTCTGTGGGCTGAGAGTGGTACCTTTTCTTATATTGTGTTGCTAGGACATGCGGAGTTATCGTTGTTGTTCGGGACCAAAGCTGTCTTATTATCATTTTGGGTTGGGCTTGATGTTGATGGCCGAATGGGAAGGGGTTTGGTCATCATTGGCGAGTTGTTCCTTTGCTGATGAATTTCAATCAAGACAAAATTATTATGCTGATTCCGAATCTGAACTTTTTTTGAAAACCGACTTATCATTTAAAAGAAAATAGAGGTTTAAATTGACATTTTTTGGCTCTAAAACCAGTTATCTTCTAAACTATCAGAGATATCGAGCAGGAAATTGCATATTTGGAATCTAAAGCTATTGTATTACGATAGAAAGACATTTTCCATAAGGCCTAAGCAAGTAGGGTTCAATAAAAACGTTCAGATTATTTTTTAAATAATTGACTAGATTTTCAAAAAAGCATCCTCCTTTAGGTAACTTCTTTATGAATTATAGATAAATAAATTTCCTTTCTAATCAGGGATAAAGAAAGTAATTCAATTAATTTTTAAGTTCCAAATATCGCTCGAGAAAGTGTTGTGTTCCACTTGTAGAACAACGGGACATGAAGAATTAATCTTTTAGTAGAATAAATAATTTTTAATTTCTCTGTTTGAGATATATGTTTTAATTAGAAAATCTATCTCTCGAATTTTAATTTATATCTTCTCAATTTGCTTGTATGATTGAACTTGTATTCGAAAATGTTAACGCGCTTTTATTTATTTTCTAGCTCGATCCTGTCTTGATCGGCCAACCCTGCTAGCTGAGTTGATATTCAAATCCCTCGATGGAGTAGGAACTGATGACGACGCCTTAATAAGTTTGATCATTGCCAGATCATCTGTAATTTTTACCCTGAAGTGAATATATAAAGCTCTATTTATGAAATTTTATAAATCTAGATTGATCTGGGAACTATCAAACAGATTTATCCCTCAGTTGCAAAGGGAATCAGTCTCCTAGCTGATGTAAGAAATGATGCCGGAGGCTCATATGAAGACCTTTTAGCTGCCATTATCAAGGAATAATTATTCAATAGTTTTCATAATTTCTCGCAATGATTTTTTCAATTTCTAACTATTTATCAAGAAACTCTTTATCTGGTTTAATAAATATTCAACTGTCAATATACCATTTTGTTAGCAAATTACTATTTTCATAAAATATGATATACAGCAGGGAAGAAAATCCTGAGGTTGAAAAATTATTTTCACAATACAGAAAGTCTTGAAAAAATTGCTTGATAGAATCTTTAATCGTGAATTGTTTTCAAGGCTAAGATCAGAGATATTAGTTCTACTGTATGGTTGGAAGTGGACACTGTCGGACTGTATAATCTGAAAAAAATTTAAGCCGTTTTCTGAATTTCAAAAATGCACCAATTTCCCCCTTTTTCAATCTTTGAGCTAAAATTTCATAGAAATTCAATACACACATTTCGGATCAACTTCTTATGTTTAAATCTAACAAATAGAAGAAATTGAATAATTCTTTAACATTTTCAGACTGCAACACTTTTTTAGGGTTTTGAATCAGGTATACTCAGTGAGTGTCACTCAGGAATATTTAGAAAACATTAATTACGACATGTATTCGAAATATTGTGTGAGTCCAAACTATTTTTATCAGGGTAATCTAAATTTTTAAAATCCTAATCTTAATTTTAATTTTCTTTCAAGTGATGAATTATATTATCAGAGTTATTACTCTAATAATTCTGTCAGGTACCAAGCGAACAACGTTATACTCAATCTATGCCTAACTTCTTGCTTCAAAATTATAATTAATTACAACGTCAATTTAAGTGCAGCTTTTTAAAATAGTCTCTAGCATGAAACTTAATTCATTGAGTTTTGAAATTCAGCGACACACTGATTCAAGTGAGTATAGAAAGTATTTTATTCCTCAATGAAAATAGATGTACTTTTTAGGTGTTTAAATGACAGAAAACTTTAATATGAGTAAAAAATCAATTTTATCAAGAGAGAAGAGATGAAAATGATTCTTATTTGTCTATTAAAGCTATGAAAAATGACGATAGACGACGAAAAAGATAATCTGATGAATATAGGACCATTTGGTGAAATTTATGAGCCATCAATTAATCCCCAACTGGATTCATCATTCAACCCAGCTAAAGATGTAGAAGTGATCAGAGCAGCCTTAGAGAATGAGGATGAAACAACGTTAATCAAGTCTCAAACAGATCCTATGAACAGAGAAAGGAAATCATTTCGGAATATACACTGTATGATACATTCTATTATACAGCGATCATAGGGGAGGATCTAAGCGATATGTTACCGTGAATCGTGTGAAAGCAGGGATTCGTACGAATCACTGGATCACTAGTGAATCGTGGAAATTTTAAATTCCTTCTCTAAATAATTTTTATTTTTTTATTTTCGTGGTGAAGAAATTAAGTATAATTGTAATATAAAATAAATTATTTATTTGTGCATGATAAACTATTGTGGCATAATCATAACTTATATGGAGTGATCTTGAAAGTTGATTATAACAATCTATATCAGGTCGGAACAACATCCGGAATCATTGAAAGTCTATTTTCAGCAAATCAGCTATCTCCTTTAGCCGAGAAATTTATTGATATTGAAGAAGTTCCTAATGAAAGCTACTCTGTGAGAAAAATTTCGAGTATGACATCCTCTGTTAATGGACAAGGATTTTTACACTGCAGCTGTAAAACAAAATGCTCAACAAGTCATTGCAAGTGTCGCAAGAATAATTTATTGTGTAACTCCAGATGCCACATGCATAAATAAATTATTTATTTTATATTACAATTATACTTAATTTCTTCACCACGAAAATAAAAAAATAAAAATTATTTAGAGAAGGAATTTAAAATTTCCACGATTCACTAGGGATTCGTAAGAACCTTTCACACGATTCACTAGTGATCCAGTGATTCGTACGAATCCCTGCTTTCACACGATTCACGGTAACAGATACACTTAAATCCAAGTTCACTGGCAAATTTCTAATGACTAGTATCGCTTAATTCCAGAGTTCTGGTCGCTTAATGCGTAAGACTTTTGAAAAGGTTATGAAACGAGATAGTCTGTATGAAACTTTTATGTGTCAAATAATAAGCTGTGCCTCAAACAAGGAAATCGATCAAATGAAGGCTGACTACAAACTAGGTTACATACAGTGTGATAATTTTTAGAATACGGAAAAGAACTGGTAGCGGCAATTAGGGCCATTGTTAGTACAGACACTTTTAAAGTGCTGGTAGTCCTTTTACAGGGGAGAAGGAATGAGCCCACAGAAGAGGACCTGGAAAAGTTTAATGCAGAAGGAATAAGTGCTCTTGTTGACGTGGAAACAGCCAGGGAACAAGCATTGAAATTATACCAAGCTGGTATAAGGTATGTCTCAAGTTTTTCCGAATTTCTATCTATCCCTATTTAGCCAAACATGTTCGGATATCGACAACTTTATTTTAATACTTTGCAAAAAGAGTTCTTGGCAATTGGCCGCAATTGATGTTGAATATCAGAAACTCTCATCGCATAGCCTCATTAATGCGATCAAGAGTGAATTTGCCGGCTCACTGAGGGATGTTCTTATTATTATTCTGGTTAGTTCGCTCAGCGTCATTCAAGAGACTTGTTCAATAATATAATAATAATATGTATTTATCTTCCAGCTCGATCGTGTTTTGATCTTCTTCGCCAAAAATAATACAGGTAAAAGCTCTGTAAAGTGACGAGAGTTGTGTGAATGTGCAAGTATACGTTAGTTATATACCATTTCTACCCCAAATCTCATGAATAATAGACCAATAGAAATTGAGTATTTGTTGGCCAATCAGAATCGAGCAACATTCCTCCTACAATTTTCCCAAGGTCCCAAATATATTTTGCTACCAGAATCTCAAATTTTTCAATAGGTTGATGAAATTTTGTAGATGTTCTTAATCTTTTATTCTGATTAATTTCCACTTCGAATTTTTTTTCTATCTTATCAGGAAGAGGCCGTAGCAAAAAGAGCTAAAGCAGCAGTCTGTCAGACTTAAATTTAGTACCATTATATTCAGCATGAAATTTAGAGTAAACTTGGAAATTTTCAAGCTTCTATTCTAAAATATATGGCTAAAACTCGATTTTGAAATTAGTCTCAGATTTTGTATGATTTTAGATGAAAGATCAAAAAAGTCATTTTCCCAATCCCATACCCCTCCCCATGATTAGTCATGGGGCTGACCATTTGTACATTGTACATACATAGGTGTGAATACAAACATGTCAATCAAAGCTGTCACACTGTTCTCTTCCTTTTACATAGAATAGGGGTTTCTACTAACACATACGCACCAGTATCACGATGAACATAGAGTGGGTCACACACACACACTTTCTGTAGAATGTAATGAAAAATCCTACCACGCCATATTTGGATATGAATATATGATAGACAAAATTATTCTGATGATGTAATATTCACTTATCATTAGGGCCTCAAAAATAGTACCAAAAAAGATGAAAATTTTTTTTTTTGTTAGACAATATTTATTTAAAAATAATTATATACAAAATAAATAAAAATAGATAGGTTCTGTACAGGGATATACAAAATAAATTCAATGTTATCTGGATAAGTTGGCAATAAATAAATTCAATTTCAGAAAAAAGGTTTCATAAAAGAAATATAAAAAATAGCATAATGAAAATAGTATCTCATAAACTGAAATATAAGTGCAAAAAAGTACTTTCAAGAGAATTTAAGGGATTTTTAGTAAAAAAATAGTCCTCTACCGTAAATTGTTGCAGAATTTTAATCAATCTTGTGTGTCAACAAAATTTCTGATTTTTACTCGATTTTTTTTTCATTATAGAAAATTACCCTTAAACTGTTCTGTACAAAATACATCCTTTTAGTTGAAATTTGAAATTCATGAAGGAATATTATCCAACAAAAAGCTACGATCTAGATGCTATTTTCTTACATGATGAAAGCTCGATATCAGGAATATACCTATCAATTCATCGAAAATTGTGGTTGGTAAATAGTTGAGTGATACTATAGTCTGAGATTAAATTTGAAAAATAGTACCATAAAGTACCTGGGCAACAATTTAGTACAGAAATAGTACCAGCTATCTTTTAAATAGGATTAGATAAGCAGATTTTTTCTTCAGATTATTAAAACTCAGTCAGTTCTTTGTCTATAGTAAAAATAGACCCAATAGTACTTTTTTAAAGGCCCTACTTATCGTTCACTATAACTCTCCCACGCCATGAATACACTACGTTTGTACACTAACGATGAAAAACTAAGAATCCTGCACGAGATGAAAGAAATGAACGAGGGTGCTAGTTTTATGGCTCTTTTTGTTACGGCCTCTTCCTGATAAGATAGAAAAAAAATTCGAAGTGGAAATTAATCAGAATAAAAGATTAAGAACATCTACAAAATTTCATCAACCTATTGAAAAATTTGAGATTCTGGTAGCAAAATATATTTGGGACCTTGGGAAAATTGTAGGAGGAATGTTGCTCGATTCTGATTGGCCAACAAATACTCAATTTCTATTGGTCTATTATTCATGAGATTTGGGGTAGAAATGGTATATAACTAACGTATACTTGCACATTCACACAACTCTCGTCACTTTACAGAGCTTTTACCCTTATAGGACCTGATGATAAAGTCTTCATAAATCTAATTATTTCCAGATCATCAGTAATCCAATAATTTATATAATCTAGATTAATCTGGGAACTATTAAACAAGTTTATGCCTCAGTTGCAAAGGGAATCGATCTCCTAGCTGATGTAAGAAATGATACCGAAAGCTCGTATGAAAACCTTTTAGCTGCCATTATTGAGGAATAATTTATTTAATAATTTTCATAATTTCTTCGACCCTCTATTTTTTTGCTAATTTCAATTAACAAAGTTAAGCCTTGATCAATATAATTTTATTAGTAATCTTGAATAAAACTTTATTTTGTTCTGTTATCAAATTAATGTCTTCTTTACATGGAACACAATTTCGGAATAAACTAAGAATCGTCAATGCTACTCAGGATATCATCGAAATCTTCATCGAATGATATATTCACTGACTCAAGGCTTGCGTTGTGCTGATAGCGTTGTATATCTGCCCTGAATGTTTTTTCCAAATTTCCCGTATACTTTGAAATGATATTGTCAACAGTTTCAGGATTATTCATAATATTTTCATCTCTATGATTTGTCCTGACATGAGAGACCAAGTCGCTAGTAAGGCGAAATTTTTTACTACACAAGGCACACCAATTCTTTTCCTCTAAATTGAGTAGGACATTTTCAGCTATCGCTATAGATGAGGGTTCGTTTTTCAAATGTTTTTTGATGAACTTTGTCAATGGATTTCCAATTATTTCATCTTTACTGTTATTGGGAATTTTGCTATTCTTAACTTTTACACCTACATCAAGAGAAAAGAAAAATTATTTAATGTGAAGTGAAGTCAAACATCTTGCCTAACAGATAAAGCTCAGTCTGTATCTAACAGTCCTAACATTAATAGCTGGTGTGGACACGTTCCGTCCTTTTAAGTAAAGTAATTTTTTGATCATGGACCTTATTCAAGGAATGAGTTTTCTTTATGATTCGTTCTTCCACGTAAGCGTCCCCCATCTGTCTGCATTGGTACTATCAGATAAAACAAAAATTTGCCTTTTTTTAACAGAGAAAATTCTCATTTAACCCTTAAAGTCCCATTGGGTTATTACTATCACATATCCTTCAAATGATAATATCTCTCTTAAAATTTTTGATATTTCAATGATTTTTAACCAAAAGAAAGCTGAAAAAATTATACACATGATGACATCATACTTCATGTTACTAAGCCACTTCAACATTGAAAAAATCCAGCTTGAAAATCTTAAAAGATGATTTCTAGACAAATAAATAGTTACTAAACTAGATTTTGATAAAAATAACAGTGAAAGAGGGCTTTAGGTAATGCAGATTTTTATATAAACAAAAAAATAGTATAATTTTATATTAAAAAAAAGTTTTGTAACTATCTGGTTTGATTACCAAAATATAAGCCCTTAAAGTTATGTGATAGTACTAGCCCATTGGGTCTCCTGGCAACAAACCGATTTTATATCGGCCTGAAAAATAACAGATTGAAACGCGGGAATCAAGGTTTGGGCTCTTTGCGGGGAATCAGGTTATCTCTACAATTTTGAATTCTATCATGGAGCAATTACCAAGGAAACCAAGTCAAAGTTTGGAGTCCATGGAGATGTTGTTCTCAATCTAATCAAAATTTTGCCTGAACATAAAAATTTCAAGATTTACGCAGATAATCTGTTTACCAGTATTCCTTTAGCAATACAGCTCCTGGATAGAGGTTATCATCTTCTCGGAACAATAAGAAAAAACCGACTTCCGAAGATAAAACTACGCGAGGACAAAGTTTTGAAGAATTCAAAAACTCGGATTGATGAAATTGTAGCTAGCCAATACAGCATAATGATATCCAAATGGTTCGACAAGAGACCAGTACATCTTATCTCTACATTTGTGAGCTCCGAACCTTATAATATTGTTGAACGTTATGATAAATCAAAAAAACAAATGCTCAAGGTTCAAAGACCCAATTTCGTATCCGTATATAACCGTTACATGGGAGGAGTCGATCTTCATGATTCTTTGGTTTCAAGATATAGACCTTCTTACAAGTCAAAACATTGGTACCTTTACATTCTCTGGCAAATTCTAGTTTCATCCAGTGTAAATGCTTACATAGTCTATAGAGAAAGATGCAAGGTACAGGAAGTACCGAAGAAGGACATAGTGAGAAGAAGAAGATTCATTCAGCTCCTCTGCAACGATTTATTACAAAGAAATTTCGAAAAGCGGAAAAGAGGAAGACCATCAGCTAATTTAGAAACTTCATTTCAAGAACCGCCCACAAAGAGACATAGAATCATGGTCCCTATCGACGATGTACGTCGAGATGGTGTGAATCATTGGATCCAGTTTGGTGAAAGAAAAAGATGCCAACTATGCCGGTCACATTGTTCTTTTTACTGTGAAAAATGCCTTGTGAATCTATGTTTTAATAGAGAAAGAAATTGTTTTAAAAATTTCCACAAATAAATTTATACTTTGTTAATACTATGGTCGCTTATAAGTAGAAATAGACCCAAGGAACCCATTGGGTTATTATTATCACATATTGGTGACTGGATTATGGATAAAGTTAGAGAAATAATTTTTACACCGTTGAATTTAGCATGCTCAAATTGCTCAGTGAAGTTATTTTCAAATTTTTTCGATGAAAATTGATCGCTTGGGACTTTAAGGGTTAACAAGATTTAATATTTTCAAGATCTCAACGACTAGGTTAATGTTAAGAATGGGTATAGATTGGGTTTGCTATTTAAAAATGAATAAATTAGGTTCTAATTAGGATGCTCTAAGATCTATTTGTAACAATTAGTCTAATCGCGATCTGGAAAAACAACATTTTACCATCTTCTTACTTTAAAAGAATAAAACCCCTGAATAAATATATTGATATTATTATTATACAACGATTTAGAGCGTTTATCATGTTTCATCCACAGAAATAACGCAAAAACTGTTGATAGTACAGTATTCCGATTAATATTTTATCGCAGATTTTAGATTCTATTATGAATCAAAATAATGTACCTTGCTTACTTGCATCTGAAGTAGGTTGATATTGTAGATATTCATTCTGGCTTGTTAAATGATCTGTGCTTTGTGGTGATTTTATGCATTTATACAAAATATGAGCAATGAATGGGTAGATATGAATGAATTCACTTTGACATCGGACACAAATGAAATTTTCTGCTAGAAATTAAAAATAGTTTCTGAAATCTACTCGTAAGCAATTACATTTTAAAATAAAATAATACTAATTTCAATAATGAATTATAAGTTATAGATTATAATTGATCATTCTATAGATGAGATTTAAACTTTAAACGAACTCTGCTGATCAATATTTCAATCGTCATTCCTTTTAATTGAAAATATATTAATGAAGAATCACTCGAGATTAATAAATGATGAAAAGAATCAGCTGAAATTCTCTTTTACATGAATCGCATTTGATTAGATTTTTTCAAACTCAATAAAGAACTTACTTTTGATTTCATGGCCAAGCCAGGCTAAAATTATTTGATTTCCAAATACGGAAGAAATCGGATTTTTGTCAATAAAATTCTCCTCTATTATGTACTTTAATAAGTTTTGTGTCAACTCAACCCTTGGGAGCCAAACTCGGAGACGTTCACCTGAATTAATCGGTCTTGTTGTAACATAATAAAACAACTTTCGAGCTTTCCCGTTATCTGTCTGGTGCAGTTTGAGTTCGAGATTTTGTTCATTCGGCTCTCTTGCTGGTTCAATATGGAATATCCACTCTATTAGCTTGCCAGGAACATTTGAGACTAAAATGATTTGAAAATTGATTTTTACTAAAAGAGTGAGATTTGAAATTGAAATAAAACGTCACGGATTGTAGATAGAACCGCAGAAAACAAGACAAGAAAAAGAATTCAAAACTCATTACAGAAAATGAAATATATTAAGCCAAAGGATATGTATATGTTATCGTGAGTCTGGGAAATCAGTGAGTGTCGGTTATTCACTATGTAGGTAATATGTTGGTAATCAGTGTGACTTTAGTGAATCTAGCTAATAAGCCCTCACTACCCAAACACACTGAGAAGGTCAGTGAATTCAACAGCTCAACTTATTGATTGAATTTTTCGAGAAAAAATTAAAGCATTAAATATTTATTTATTGCCATAAGTAAGAGAATGATCAGGAGTTACATAAAACTTGATTCTTTTGACATTTGCAGGTCAGTGTTTCACAATCTGAGTCAATCAAATTTGAATATTCCCTGTCCATTTCCAAGGGGAAATTTGGCATTGATCTCTCCTAATGAACACTTATCTTCTTTGACACACATCTAATTCATTACTTGCTACCAATTTATTCAGGGTACCATGAATATTTTGATCTTTGAAAAGATACTTGTTCATTACTCTCAGTTACTACATCAATTATTATTGATTCGAAATCGCCCCTTCCTCTATCAAAGTCTGGATCACTAAAATCCGGAATATCTTGGCCGTTTATTGAATTTCTAAAGTTTTATCTTCAAAATTAGTAATCTTATCATTAAGAGGGCCTTAATGGTGAGTTTCGTTGTTTTACCTTGTCCTTTGGATATTATGGGAAAAATTTTGGAAAAAATGATGAAACCTTTTAATATAAAAAAATAGTTGATTAATTTATATAGTCCAAGATAAATCGTTTTAGAGCTAAAAATGTCAATTTTATCTTGATAACGATTAAGAATCAAAATATTTAAAAATTTTCTAATTTGAGGGTGAAAAAAAGTGTAACCCGAAAAAGTAAGTATCTTTGAGTATCCACAGAACTCAATGGAAATTTAGGCTAAAAAATTCTTCGAGAGAATAGATAATTGAAAAAGACATCAAATTATCTTATATGGCCGTTTTCATGGAATCAAGAGTGTGTAAAATTAGAAATTGGGAATCTATGATGTTTTATGAAAATCTCAATTTTTCCGTCAAGAATTCGAATTTGTTGAAGATTTTTTGGAATCATACTTTTACCATTAGAAGAAGAAAAAATTATTTTTATGAAAAATATGGTCATTTTTCAAATTTCGATTTTGTGGCAAAATCCCATTTTATCGAACTTTGAACTGAAAACATTTACTGATTTGAAAGTGAGAATTCCTGATGGAAAAATTGAGATTTTTGTAAGAAATCATAGATTCCCAACATCATATCAATGAGATTTATATGCTTGAGATTTGTATGAATTTGAAAGGAAAAATAACAAAGCAAATCGTTTAATAATAATATACGTGCAAGTTATCACTTACCCAGGGGATTGATTTTGATCAGTTGACGTGAAATGGAATGTTCATCATTTGTCATTTGTATAACAAACAGGGAAGGATGTGTAATCATAAGTTCATTCGGTAGAGGCCCTAAAGCATAACCAATTGGAAGGCTGACTGTTGTCTCAACTCCCATGATAATAAATATTTCTTCTTCCCTTCTCTGATTAGTTTACAGATATTTCCTCCTTTTAAGCAGACTTTATTAACCAAATTGAAAGAGACAATTTACTCTGTTTACCAGTTCCCATATTATTATTATATTTACCAATATGAATATATATTTAAGATACTATAATATTTTCTGTTGCGTAATAAAGTAATCTTTCATTGGATGATATTTTTCTACAAACTTAACTGATATTATTATCCTATTGGATGCATAAACTTATTTGGTAGATGCATATATAATATATAAAATAAATTATATGTATACTTGAAAGTAATCTTTCCATCTCCTATGCAATAGTAGACCAGTCAGCTTTCAGTTGAAGCTGATAAATGATCAAAAATTTGTGGAGCGTAGATAATTCCTCGGATGATAATAATATTTATTGTATGGTATAAAATGGGATGGTATTACGGTTTTCCCTTTAATTGACAAATATTCATCAATTTTTGCTTCATTAACTTTACGATCTGATTTTAATAGGAAGAATTAGAATGCAGTACTTTATATCTACTCACATGTTTCAATAGTAGACGTAGAGATAACTCATAATCTTCGACTAACCCACATTGTTTAGTCATCAGACTTATATATAAAGATTAGGGTAATACAAAATTTTAATTTCCCAAACAATATTCATGTTCTGATTTACAAAAATCCCATTTTCCCTAAAATCATCAAAATTTACCTAATTTCCTAGGAATTTCTTTCAACATGTGAAAAAAGACTCAATTTTTACTAAAGGCCATATTTTTATTCAGAATGTTCCAGATTCTATTCAAAAATCTTAATTTTGTCCTTTCTCGTAGTAAAGTTCATTGAAAAAATCTTGGCGCGTGTTCAAAAATTTTCATTTTCAATAGAAAATTTATGGGTTTGTAGGAAAAAATGCCTAGTTTTCGTTTATCTTTAAAATGAGATTAAGGCTAGGAAAAGTTGAAAAATTTGGCCTACTATATTAAAGATAAGATTTTACTATCACGACTAGAAACTTTTCTCCTATATTTTTGAATCCTATGATAAAATGGACCGCTTAGTTCGTCAGGAGACTCAACATAAATACCTGCTGATGTATTAGATATCAATCAGCGTAGAATTTCGCGCTCTTTTTAATAATACCAAGAGCTAATTGCTAAATAATTATCCCAAAGGAATTATTTTCTTATTTCTCTTATAAGCTTCTAGAATTCGAAATTGTTTGCAATCAGTTTTTAATTTTGAATAAACTTCTATAGTATAAAAAATATGGTTAATCCTGAACTATTTATTGTTGCTTTGTTGTCACTTTATGAATGGGTTCTATGTATTCGATATAGTTTCGATTCTCTGGAATGACTCAATCGGACCCAAGCTAAATAGCGTAAACATGAGAATCCGATCTCTATCATTACCTTTAGAGGTATAAAAATACAAAAGCTCTTCAAAAGCAAAAGTAGATTTAGATATAACTAATTTGGAGATATAACCAAACTTTTTCCAATGTCTCCTCAAGACGTTTTAGTTCTGAGATAGTCAAGTACGTTTTTCAGTGGAATGAGGAACGCCTGGAAGAGGCTCTTGAAAAAATTTGGTTAAATTCCAATTGATATTTTTGCAAAAGACTAAAATTGAATGCAAGTTTTTACACATAGCCAAATAAATATCACCTGGCCAATCTGTTACCTATTCCAGGAATGCTCTAGTCTTTTAAACCGTATCTTTGAATAATATTTATAAATTCGTATACGAGTCGGTTACGAAACTCATTGGACATCCCTGTTCAAGAAACTGTGGTCAACTACTTCTAAAATTAGGGTTCCTCAGATAATTCAGAATCGGGTCTTTTTGAAAAAATCCGTTAAGGTACCGAAAATAAAATTATTAAAACAAGCACTAATTTCCTACATTCTTGTGAAATACAGATTTATTTCCAAAAAATAATTCAAATTAAAATTCTTACTACATGTCCAAAGAAATTTGATACCTTCTTCTTCTTCTTCTTCGCAAGAACCATCTCTAATACCTAGGATCTTGATTGGACCTATCTATCGTTATTCAAACTTTGATAATAATAGATCAATGATTATTGTTATCAACCAGGGAGATAGCTTTCTTAGACATTATAAAATTTAAATCTAGAAAAGAATTGTTATTTGATTAAAAGTGTGTAGGATTTCTATACAAAAAAATTTATTTCATAATTATTTTTTTGTTTATATCTGAAGTGAAATTGTGGCCATTCGGAATATTTCTGAATCTGAAGAACCCTATCTAAAACAGTGGTGGTTAATTGATAACTCATCAATGATATGAATATGAACAAATTTTACTCCAAATAATAGGTAAAAGAAGCGTGTGGATGAAAAGCCTAATCTGGAATTTCCATAAGTTAATTTCGGAGCTATTTGATTCTGTGGAACAGCTTTCTAGATTCTAATTTGAAAAATTCAAATTAATAAATTAAATAAATCAAGGAAGAGAAATTATCTATTACAGAGATTATGCAAAAATTAATCAAGAAATTCAGAATTCTTTAATCGGTAAAAATGATCACAATTATACAAGATTTTTCCCTTCAATATTCAATGTGCAAGAATTGCTTTGGTTGCTCAAGATAAATCTATAAGCTCTTTAGAGTAACAAAGCTATATATACACAGCTTATTATACACACCCACTGTAAGGCAAATTGGATATATATTTATAGAAGAGGACGAAGAAAATAGAGGATAAATTACTCCACATTATTTCCCCGGTGAAAGAAAACAATTGCCCATTATCATCAGAGAGAATAATTTTTATTTTATCGGTCATCAATCTCCTTCAATTTGTATTTCTCATCATCTTCTCGACAAACTTTGGCATCCCTCTCATATTTCTACACACTGTCCTTGAGCAGTATTTAATTTCACTACTCTAGTTGTTGTATAACTGATATAGCTAGATTATAACTAACTTGTTCACTTCAATCGTAATAATCTTCTTTTTACGTCTTCTTTCCCTTTATTTTCTTCTTGAGTGTGTGTTCCCTTCTCGTTTTATTTTTTTCTAGAGTTTTTCTTTCTCTGTATTCATTTCTGTAGATAGATAGATATGAGATGAAAACTCTTTGAGTACACTTTGATGAAGATGAAAGGTGTATGTATATTTTTAATAAAAGTTTATCTGTCAACGTATAATAATGATAATTCGAAATTGTTCTCGATAACATTTTTATTCATTCTACAATTGAATTTTTATCGTCAGCAAAACTGATTAAGTATATTCCGAATCAGTTATAATTAGTGCCTCAAAGATAGTAGTAGTAAAGATAAAAAATAGTATCCCATAAACTGAGTAGTAATTTAAAGAAAAGAGATTTTGGAGACATGGAGAAAAAAATCAATTTTTAAGAAAATACGGCAAATTTGAATTCTTGAAGTCACGCCATATTCCCATTTTTTTGAACTTTGAGTTGAAAACTTTTGTTGATTTCAATGTGAGAGAGTGACCAAAAGTTGATTTTTAGAATCACAATAAGACAAAAAACCGATGATCATCATAAAAATGTTGATAAATTCGTAATTTTTCTGGGATCTTGAAATATCGAATTTCATCGACTTTCAAGTAGGGAAAATGATGAAAAAATCAAAATTCGATTTTGACACGATTACGGGGCGATTCTCAAAACCAGATTCAGCATATTTGATTTCTTTGAATAATTTTGATTCTGAAAATCAACTTCTGATCACTCTCTCACATAGAAAAATTTTCTACTCAAAGTTTAAAAATATGGGAATTTGGCGCTACTTCAAGATTTCGAATTTGCCGTGTTTTCCTTAAAAATTTATTTTTTTCTAAATTTATTTCACCGTATCATGAAAGAGGGCCTAATGATCTAGATTCCAAAAAATCTTGATCAAATTCGATTTCTTGATGAAAAAATAAGAATCTGTAAAAATCATAAATTCCCATCTCCATATTAACTAGCTGCTTATATGATGAAAGCTCTATATCAGGAATCTAGGTATCAATTCATAAAAAAATTTGATTGGTCGTTTAATAGTTGAGTTGTTATTATTAGGTTGTGTGAAAAGTTTTCGGAAAAATTTGCTATGTATTTTTTAATAAAAATTTTTATTGAAAAAGTATAAAGAGTGTATCTCTTCCACTTTCCCAGAAATCAGGAGATTTTTGAGCAAAATATTCTTCAAGAGAATTCATGACATCATCTCTTGTATTGACGATTTTCCCCTTTTGATAATGTTGTAAAGAGCGAAAAAGATGATAATCTGTAGGAGAAAGATCTGGACTATAAGGTGGAGGCTCCAGTACATCAACATCAGACTCCTCAAAAAATATTTTCGCCTGTTGCGAAACATGGGGTCTGGCATTATCTTGCAAAATAGTGATCCTTCCGAATCGAGGGTACAACTCTCTCAACTTTTTTTGCATCGCCCTAAATGACCGGATATTATGATTGATGATATATATCCACTTGTCTTTTTTCTAAATTAGTTGCAGTATGTAGCAAAGTCTCAACTCAAAAATCATCCTGATTTGTCTTTCCGCAAATGATTTCAAATTAAGAATTTCTATCAAAAATTAATTTTTATTTAATGGAGTACTTTATCTGAGCTATTTTAGATGTTAGTAGTAATTCAAATAAAATTTTATTTGAGGTAATTCACAAAATATATTCTTGGCCTCTTTTGTCATACATATCTATTGTTTTATATTTATGATTTTAACTTAAATTCACATTATTTCTTTACATAAAAGTTGTAAAATGACTTGAATCCTATTAAAATTGTTTTTTCAATAGCTCAAAATTTTTTGATAGGGCGAAAATTTGAAAATTTTCACAATTTTGTTTATCTTATTCCAGAAGCATGGAAAGGTATTTCGAGGCGAAATTTGGTCGGATTGTATTTAAATAGTTGAAGATTCCGGATTTAAGTAGTTTTGCAAAATTTCGTCCAAGTCAAATATTTATAGTTCGAAACTTATTTTTCTTAAGAAATTCTATTTAGCTGCAACAAGATTCTGAAATCGAATAATCAACAATGAAATTAAATAGAAACTGGATATAATAATTCAACTTATCTTTGTTCGTCTTATGTTTGAGCCTTAGTCCCCTCATTACTCAATCAATGATCATTCTACATCATTTTTCTGTAATAGAAAAAAAAAATTTAACTTTTAATATGATTTCTCGAAAACTTACTCTTGATTTTTCCAGCCAATCAATAGTATACATACCTTTAAGTGCCGTTCTGACATATAATTCTGTAAATAAAACTAGAATTTTGAAACAGAGAAAAATAAATCATCATGAAAAAAATCACATCATTAGAATGTTAAAGAGTTCATGATTAAATGAAAAATAACGAAATTATGTAGGTTTAAAATAGATTTCCATCGGTACCGAAAGGGTTAATTAATTTCCTCTCTAATGACTCATTAGTAATGACTCATTACTAATGAGGGAAGTATTTCAAGTCTCTGTAGCTCAAGTTATCGCTCGAGAAATTGTTGTGTAACAAAGAAGCTTGTAAAATTAAATGAGCCAGTTTTTCTTTAATATTTGTGAATCTATAAACAAAAAACCCTTCCTTGCGATTCTAAAAATAGAGGAAAAATTTTCCACTTTACAATTTATCTAATAACCTTATTAAATACACTATTGGTGTCCTTAATAATTGAATAAAAGAGAAATAATAAATATTAAATTAGATATGATCAAAGGGATCAAAGTTTGAGAAAACTGTCTCTAGGCCATTCATCTTTTACGGCAAAAACCTGCTGTGTATTACTAACTTTGCAGACTAGATTGTATTAATATTACATAGTATTCGCGTAATGTTTAAAATAAATTCACTTCCCTTGAATCAAAATTGGAAAATATTTTTCCTATTTGTACAAAAATCCAGGTATTGACAGAACAGTTATCAATAAACTGTGCCGACACTTGCAAAAGTTATGTTTTACATATCCCGGGATTCCTTAATGATTTTTTAGGGTATTTTCATTGTTTTAATAATATCGTCCCTATTTTTACTTGAAATTTTGCAAAAGCTATTTTTTTATTTCTCGTAAAAAAAGTTGTCATTTTAAATGACTCGTTTTCAATTGAGATAACTAAAAGCTTATTTTTTGATAACACAGGGGGTCATGAAAAATTCAAAATTGCGGTAAAACGTAAAATAAAACTGATTCTGGTGTAAAATTTTGCGCTGATCCCGAATCTGTGCTCAGATCTGTAAAATTCACTATAATTTCTGAGATATTGGAAAAAACGATATTTCACAAAATCCCAAATTTCCCAAATTTTTAAAATCAATTTTCGCAAAAACCGTAAATGTTATTGTATTAATTGTTTCGCAATTAGATGAGAAATTAAATTCTGCGTCGATTGATATGACCTTTGTAGGGGCAGAGTTTTATCGGCTTTCGGAAATTAACGCCAAATAAAGGTAATGTGCGAATTTTTGGGTTTTTTTTGTTGAATTTTCACCATGTTTTAGAGAACAAATAGACTTTCCGAAAAGATTTTTAAAAATTTTAAAAGGCTATCAGGTTCAAATTTTTGTGAGCTTTCCGAATCTGCCATTGGTTTTTGGTTATCTAATTCAGAAGAGGTGTAAAAATCGCATATGTCATTTAAGCAAACGAATTCACGAGGATGAATCATACTGACGTGGATAAAATATGCACGAATGAAAATTATATGGCATGGGTATTATAATGAACCAATCACAGAAGACATAGAATTGATCATGTGAGTCATTTCTATTAGTACCTTGTGCCTGAGAAAGGATGAACTTTAGTCAGTAATAAATCGTGCAAATAACAGTCTTATAAGACACCCAGCCCCTCATTTTGAAGGTCTTTTAATATTAAAGAAGATGAACTTGATCATTTGGATTTATCGCCAATTCCTGGAAAGTTAGGTGAGTTTTTCTTGCAATACAAATAAGTTAAAGGAATAGTTTTCAACAAGTGTTTAGTTAGTTTATCTCAGAAAGCAAGGAATTTTTTTCTACTAGATTTTGAAGCAAGCTTTGCTTATAATGGGAGCTTAAAACGTGAAAACAGAAAAACTCTGTCTAAAAAAAATATTTCAAAATTGCGATTTTTACGCCTCTTCTAAATTAGATAACCAAAAACCAATGGCAGATTCGGAAAGCTCACAAAAATTTGAACCTGATAGCCTTTTAAAATTTTTAAAAATCTTTTCGGAAAGTCTATTTGTTCTCTCTTTGGTACTGAGACAGTAGATTACTTTACTGAAACACCCAAATCTCAGACTTCAGTTCAATAAAACGTTTACTATTCCCTAAACATGAATAGCATTTATTGAATACGGTGCAGGCATTTTCTCATTAATTAATGCTGCAAAATCCCCACCCTTATGAGAATTCCATATACATAAATATATCGTACTATGTAGCTTCTCAGGTCCCCAAAGCTACAAATCAACACTCCATATGGGCAACATTGCCCCTCTTTGGCTCCGACATACCTCAGCCATCATAAAACTATATTTTCAACACTCAGTCCAGTCCTTATCAAACTCGTAATAACTCTCGTTACTCGATCCTGACAAGGACTACCACCTCAGTCAGATTGAAACACCGGATCAACCTCAGCTCTTTCAAGGTATCATTCCACTAAACAGATTGCCTTTTTGAAAAATCATCACAAGTATCATGCATAATTTCAAGATTTATTTTTCACTTCGATATAAATCAAATAAAAACTTTCTATTACAAAAAGGAAAATCAACTAGTCATCTTCAGCTTGAGGCACAAATAAAGAAAAGCTATGAAATGATTCTAGGATAGGGTTAAAGTTCTCAATTCTAAGAATTATTTTCTATTGATACATGTGTCGAAAAGGATATTCCTCTATGGTATTTATTATAACAAATTAGGGTATTACAAATTTCTACAACTTCTTCGGCTATTTGCTCATTCGATAGAGATTTAAATTTCGTTTTGATTTTTAATGAATTTTAATAATTGATAAAATTCACATTTTTCAGCCATCAGAAAATATGCTTTTCAGATGAGAATCGTTTCCGATAGTTATTTAAAATCCCTTCTCTAGATTTCCTGATTATTTTCTGAAAAAGTTAATGCGTTTCAATACTATTTAAGTTTAAAAGTCCTAAATTTTTCAATTTGCCTCCCAATTTCTTACTACGAAATCACTAAAATCTTTAATATCTCGACATCAAAATTTTTAAGCGTATAAACAGGAAATTTTTATAAAACTAAAAAATTTATCTTTTATTTTTTTCACTCAAAGAAAATCCAGTTTTTCATGTACAGGGAACATAGCTCACTGCGCTTTCGCATTAAAAAAAGATTTGAAGAATGGATGAATTCGATTTTCTCAACATGATCTCTAATCAGTTTTCAAGTAGAGTGCAGCCCCCTTGGAGAGCATTTCCAGGCTGTTTGAATCCAAGTTGTAGATTTTCGCTCCCCCTGCATTGTTGTAGATTTGATTAAGTGGCGGAGTTGGCGCAGTATATTGTTGTTGACTTTGTACTTGTCCTTGGGTGAAGTAGATCGGTTGAACTGTCGAATTGCAGTTGTAAGGCGTCGGTGTTTGTTGATAGTAAAATGGCGGCTGTTGGTTTGTAGTCTGAATAGGCTGGGCAGGAGGATTCGTATTATCAGTTGAGTCTTTTCGCATTTTTGTCATGTTTGTATACGTCATGACACCCTTGATGACAAGAGCGAATAAAATTAACTTTTTCACCTCGTCGGGTATCTCAAGATTTTTGAGACTTTTCTTCATTCTCTCTGAACTTCCTTTAGGCATTTCCCAAGATTTTCACGATAAACTTGTGTTATTTCACTCAACTTTATAATTAAACAATACTTTTCGATTTGACCTATGTTATTGCTTTTTATGCAGAAATCTGGCATATATCATCTTGATATATACACATGTGTTATCTCATTGTTTACAAATGGGTCACATTGTATATATCGATTCATCTATTGTTAATCTAGTTTTTTCTCTTTATATAGAAAATTAATTGGAAAAAATATGATGAAATTTCGTAAAATTGTTGAAATCGCGTGAAGATGTTTTTTTTATTTTGAAAAATTATTCGATTGTATGCAGTATAACAAAAAAATTACACATTTTCAATGAAAATAAAAACGTCATTAGAATTCTACATGGTTAACTTTGGAGCGAATATTCACTACGATTTAAATATAATTTCAACTTTCTGAAAGAATTTTAAATCGGTTAAATTAGAGAATAGTTGCCCCTTCTTATTTCTCTCTAAGTTTATTTTGAATCGTGTTGGTCTTTTTGTTATCGATGACAACCGCAAGGGATTCGTATTCATTTCATCGATGTTAAAAAGCCTTTAGTCTCTTTGTCACTCAGAAAAATTACTGGAAAACAATAGGGGGCAAATGTTCTATAAATCATCTAGCCTTTAAATCATTTCAGGGGTGGAGAATAACGCACCTGAAAGACATGATACATGTCATTTTTTAAGCTTCCAGTTACCATTAAATTTAAACTTGCTACTCTCATCAATCATTCTTATGTAGAAACAGTGCTCTAAATCAAGTGTTTTTGATGATCCTTTTTTCTTTTTGTTCACATCTGTCTACCAATGAAAACTTGAATATTTCAGATTTTCTGCATAAACTTGTACTTTATGAGATGAAGAGAATATTTACATACACAAAGAATGAGTGCGTTCATAACCAGTCAGCTTGTAAACATTAAATATCGATGAATACATAAAGTGTTAATGCAATGTATAACGAGTTTCATTAAGCAAATATGTTAAGTCCTAGCTCATACTATCAGAGAATTTACAGTAATGGTACAAGACAAACTGATGTGGCTGGCTCAAAAGGATTACTTGTCCTGGCCATAGCGCATATGCTTTCGAAGGAATTCAAGAAATGCTGTTGCGATGGTGGCTGTAGAAATGGAAGAAACCGATGTTCTGCACCTCAATCAAACAACAGATGTGGCCGGTCTTGTGGCGGTGGATGCTACTAATTTACCATGTTATTATTGAAAAGTTAAGTCTAGTGAAGTTAAGATTATTTTAATCAAAAAAATATAATAAAAATATTTTATTTAAATTAATTCAGGTATTTCTTCGTGACAAAAATTGTTGTTTTTCAACAATAGTTTTTCTTTGAAAGTAAGGGGTTCACTTAATTCGAGGTATTCCATCTTTTTCAGTGAAATGTTTTTTTCTACAGATTTTGGAATTAAATCGGACCTATGGAGAATAGTTTTAGTTTGATCTAGTTTTGGCATTTTTACTACCAACTCTCCCGTTGTCTGGGATCTAACCACACTCGACTTGTCAACTATTACTTCATCCTCGAGATGAATCTGTAAAATTCTATCCTTTATTGTAATTCTTACATAATTTGGGTGGATATCGCAATCAATTTTGCTTGTGTCCAAATGTCTGTAGAAAAGTTTAGAATTTTAAATACCTGTAAATTGGAACTTTGAGCATATAGCAAATGGAGTCAATAGGGTCTGAATAATGGTTGTCAAGGGAAAATTTTAATTTTAACTCATTGATGTTATAGGGTCTTCCGTTGCTTTTAAATAAGCATCGAGATTTTTTTTCAGAACATTTATCAATTTTCTCGGAACTCTTTTGACCCGTTAATTTTTCAAGATAATTGGAAAAAACTTTAATTTCAGGTGAGTAACTTGTTGATTTCTTCATAAACTCATCTCGTATGGAATTCAAGTTTTCTGGATTATTTTTAATCCTCTGCCGTAAACTGTTCAAATAATTTTCGTTTTTTATTATTTCCAGCGCACGATTTTCTAGAAACTCTTTTTCCTGCAAATCAATTATTCCAAAATCATCACAGAAGAAATGTTTTGCCTTTATACGTTCAGATGGAGAAATTTCAAGGCCATCTAGGTTTTTTATTTGTTCTAAACTGGTTATGATGTACTCTCGACAACCCTGAAAATTTGAACAGGGATTTCCAGAGACATGTCTATATAAAAATTATTCCTATTAGTTCTTACAATTCTTCAAGAAACTTATTTCCTTTCAAAATTTTGAATGAGGATATTCTCCCTATAAAATTTAGAGTTAAATCAAGTTTCTGAAGAGATTCGCACGACTCCAAATTCTCAACCACTTCTATATTATTAATTGCAAGGTTCAGGTATTGTAACTTTTTCAAACGTGAGAGATTTTCAATTTTCGATATTAGGTTATTTTGAAGATAGAGAATCTTCAAGTTTTTACACTGCGTATCCAGTAATTCAATACGCTCAATTGATTCTTGGTGCAGAGTTAATTCTTCTAAAGAATGTATTTCCCCATCATTATGTTCTGAACGCTTTCGAATCAGATCTATGGTGATCATCGGTGGATTTTAAGCAATCGACAAATAATTAAAAAATTACAATGATTTAATAAAATATCAGTCTGAATTTTTTATCAATTAAAAAGATCATAAAAATTTTGGCAGATAATTAAATTTAAATGATAAAAAATTATTAATTTTGAAATATCACACATTGTTGAATATTCTTCTCATCGAAAATCCAACACTCGAGCGGGGTGGATTCCTTATGTTAGTGTTGTAAGAAATATTGAATCGATACGGACAAACCTCATCAAAGCTCATATCAACAATGCTCTCACATTGGGTTTTATTCGATCCAAGACTAGGTAGACTATCAAATGATGAGTTTATATCATCCATGATATCCATTAAACCTTTGGATAATCTGTCACAAAGAGATTCAGCCGACTCTTCGTTTGATATGACGATAACGATAGTCCATTTTTCCCAAGGGCATGTTTCTGAGTTTATAGACCAAGTGCTGTTCTTCTTTGGACATAGGAATTCAAGAGAAATACTTCCTTTAGCTAAAGAATTGATCTCATGATCAGAAGAGAGTTGATTCGCAAAATTCTGAATGACTTGATCAATATTCTCATTGAGACGTTTTGAGTTAATTTTTACATAAGTGAAATCGAAAGTCGTACAATCAACATCCGTAGTGCCAAGATAAGAATTGTAATAAACACTATAACCCCTAAAATCAAGCTACATAATGAGAATAAGGTGATATTACGTGAGGTAGAGTTCTGTGTAGAAGAATTGTATTTATAATTGCTATTAGATTAGTAAATCAGATGTTTACCTGATACAACTTCTTCTACTTGATGAAGTTTAACTTCCTAAAATTTTAGTTAATTAAATTGGCTTACATATTGGCTAATTCTCTCTTTAAATGTCATTTGTAGAATTTTAATTAATTTTTTCAAATATTTTATTAACTAAAATAAATAAATTTGACAACATTTTTGTTTGAAACTTTGTTCACTTTATTACTAAATTGAGTAGTTTATGAATGGGCGATCTGCAGAAATTTATCCGACAGTTTCTATTTGATACCAATTGGACTAAATGCTGCGATATATCTTCATTATCAGAGTCCAAGATTCAACAGATAGACTCTTCGTTCAGTCATTTAGATGTAAAATCAAAAATTTCAATATTATTTACAATATCTAATAGCAAACAGTCTCAAAATGAACAAGTATGTCTTAATTAAAATAACTAATATTTTAGATTGCAATTGCTGCTCAAAATATTATAGAAAAAGCACTTAAAGATGATAATAATTTTGTCAGATCTATAGCAACTATACTCAGTCAAAAATCATACAGAAATATTCTTAACTTAGATTTAAATTCTAATAATGAAGTTTTTGAGAATAATATGAAAAAACTATCAAGAAGCTATGACAAAGTTTCCAATGATTCAAACTCTTCCTTTTTATCAAATTTTCTTCAAGGCCAAAAGGATTTCAACAGAATCGAAGAACCCGGAATTCAGGTTAGTCTCCTGATATTTTTCGAGAAAAATTTTGTTTTTAATAATTATTTAGTTTCGAGGAAAATCTAGGGCAAAAATTCTTCGTGATTCTTATCTCGAAAAAATAGAAGAGGATTGTGCCAAGAAAAGGATCCATGTTCCGATTCCAGGAAAAGGTTTTCATAAAGCTGAAGTTGAAACTGTCCAAAAGCCTGTTCCCTCGTTACCATTTCCCCGGGTTAATACAGAAAATAGAAAAATACCAGAACCTTTGAGAGATTTATCCTTTTCAGAATCTAATCGTCTCAAAACATTCCACTCTCGGTCACATATGAGTACCAATAAGCCTGGAATTAAAATGTTGGAATTTGATGATCTTCCCGCTCAAGGTCCCAAGGCCAAACAATTGAAAAAAGGTATTCCAAGTTTACCTAAATATTTCTCCAATATCTCCATCCTAATTTCTTTCAATTTTCTTTCAGAACAAATGGAAAAGGAACGTGAAAGTCGAAAGAGAGAAAAAGAAGAAAAATCCAAAGCCATCAAAGCTGCTAGAGAGGCTGCCAAAATGGCAAGAGTTTGTGATAGTGCTGAAAATCAAAGAAAGCATATGATAAATCCACGTTCTTCTGACCTCGATAAACTTCAAATGGACTCCCTCATTAACGCAAGTATATTCAAAGCCTCCTCTCATACAGAAGAAGAGAATTGTTCCGATTCAAACGCCATGGATATCGACAAAGAACAAAAAATGGATTACCGGGAGGATACTCAAGAACAGAGAACAGCAATGTTACGCCAGCAGCTTATCGACTCTGCTCAAAATGCTGACGAGACAGGCGCTGGGGATATATTTTCTGACAATTATCAAGTGAGCATTTCTCCAGTATTATAATTTTGACTTAAGTAGTTATTCAGGGAGCTGTTCGGCATAAATTAGCCTATCTTTAGAATAAGAAAAGGGTTAAGTATTTCTTTAAAAAATTATGGTTATAAAAGTTTTAGCGATTGTTATAATAATCAGAATTATTAGAGTAATAACTCTGATAATATAATTCATCACTTGGAGGAAAATTAAAACTAGATTAGATTAAAAACATTAGATTACCCTGATAAAATCAGTCATATTCTTCTGGTGTGAGATTTTCCTAAACATTTAAGATACTTTAAAAAACCTTGTTTGTCTAATCAAAACATTGAACCAATCAGATTTCTTTTCAGCTTTAATCAATCACTTCTAACCAACGATTTCCAATAAAAAGTTACAGGGACTATAACTATAGATTGACCATTTATGTGTTCATTGTAATGAAAATAACTAGGAAAGAAATTATTCTAAACTCTAATTCTTTCTTTTTAGCCTGGTTCAATTCTCCCTTCAAATTCAAAGTCATCTGATCATGGTTTTGGATTCAACTTTGCCAAACCTGGCGATTCTGTCTTGGATGATAGTGACGAAGAAGAAGATGATATGGCCCTCTTACCTCCAACTCCCGCCTTTAATCCTGCCCAAAATGAGTCTTTATCTCAGATTACTGAATCAAATGCGATGAAAAATCCATCCATTTTCTCCAAGTAAGAGAATCTAGCCTCAATCAATCACTCAAATAAACTGAATTTTCATTTTCTTCTCTCTTTTTCAAGTCTTATTCCCAAACCAAATGATAACGTTTCCTCCGAGCAGAACCGAGAAGAGCAGTCTAATTTTATCAACAATCAAAAGATTTTTCATAATTCAACTCCAACTATTATCTCAAATCATTCACAGATCCTCAATGCTACAGATTCAAAAACTGTTAGTTTACTTTTTTTTAATTAAAAACCCAAAAGTTGCCAAATTTCATAAAAAAAGATCTGGATGTAAAATTTAATTGCTTGAATAATATCCTACACCTTGAATGAGACTACGAATTTGAAATAATAAGAATTAAGAGCTTCTTTGACAGAAAAAGGACTTTAAAGATATCTCGCTTATCAACTTGAGAAGAGGTTTAAAGATCAATGGCAGAGAAATCTAATGTTGAATCAAGTTTTAATTAAAACTATTGCAAGCCTCATAGTTGGTTCAATTAACTTTAATCGATTCATTCGAAAAAAATAACAAATTTTTCGATACTTTTGCATGATCTATATGAGAATTTTTTTGAATTTAGATGCAAAAATTCCAACAGGATGGTTCAAATGCTGGGCAAATGGTATACTTTGTAACTAATCCAAATCAACTTAGCCAACCCCAACAACATATCCAGACAACAAACCTTCAGGGCTTACAGGCCCATCAAAATATCCTCAATGTCTCCATGAATCCAGGAGCTAGTAATAATCAAAAAATATTCATTGCATTGAAACCAGAACAAGTGAAGAATTTGCCAACAGTCCAACCTCAACCAGTCCAAATTCTTCAGGCCTCACCTTCTTCCATTCAACAGAATCAAAATAGACTCGTTCGCATTCGACCCAATAATGTGAGCAATCTACCAACAATTGCTCCGTTAAATCTTAAGTCTATTCAAGTGAGTCTTGTTCCTTTTTGATTTGTTCTAAGAGAGTTTTCTCAAAAGAACTAGAAATCATTGGTTTAAAATGGACTATAGAATTAAATTGCTTTGAATAATCGAGCATTTCTATGGCTACATTTCCTCCATTTAACCCTTGAATTCCGCTGAATACAAATCTCAAATTAGTTTAATTCAGGAGATATTGATCAAAATTAGGATCTCTTTTTGTTCCAAAAACCGGCTAACTCTCAAAAAATTGCATATTTGAATTATACGGGTACGATTACTCGCGAAAATTTGTTTTACTTTTTATTTATGACCTTGAGAAATAGGTTATCAAAAAAATCGTTTAAAACAAAATTTATTTTTTTCAAAAAATCAAATGTCTTTGATTGATTATAATTATAACACGTGAAAGATGAATGATAAATCTTGCATCTTATTCCAAAAGATTGATATATTGTCTATCGAATGAGGCTTAAATGAGTTGCTAAAATAATAAGCGATATAAATTACCAAGGGGTACACTTCAAGGGTTAATCCAGATTGTCCTTGTAAAGTAATAACTTTGCCTCTCTGATTTCTATCAATTAAATTTTATTTAGCCTCAGCCAAACAAAACTTGTGTAAATACACAGGTTCTTAGACAAAATAGTGCCTTACTAAGCCCTACTGATAAATCTTTCCGTGGAGTCAATCCTATTATTCTTTCGCCAAATAAGATTTCTGAACTTGGCCAAACAGCTTTCACCCTTGTTAATCCGCAAGACTCACCGAGTCAGAATCAGTTCAAGCTATTATCCCCAAAAATGAGCACAATGCAAAAATCTGAAAATTCCAGTCAAGATCCAAATATGGGTAAGGCTGCTACCCTATCTAGTCCTTCAGCTACACAAAGCAGCCAAATCTTTGTTATCAACGCAGCTCCTCCTAATAATCAGAATCAAGTAAAGTCTGTTGTTCAGCCGAATATTTTTCAATTCAACATACCCAACCAAGTTGGCCAACAGGTGAGTTAATCACTTTTTAATCTGGCGATCAAAAAATCGTATTTTTTTCTTAAAAAAGGCAGAAAGTACCTCATTCAAGAGTGTTTCTCTTCTTATCAGGCTACTTTTGACGGATAGATCTTTCTTTAAAAATTAAAAATAGATGATCTGAGAGCCAACTGAAAATTTAAGGAAACATGTGGCAAAATGCTATGAAAAATTTCTTGATGTTGGAAACACTTTTGACTTTGGCCATATATGGCTAAATATTTCGTCTTAACTTGAGAGCTTCAAAGTCAGGTCATGTCACGAGATTGGGAAATGTAGCGACATTTCAAATCAGCATTATTTTAAACAAACCCACCTGTGTCATTATTCCGTTTTAAAAAGTATATGCCGCCTATAAATTAAATCCTTATTCCGTATTTCAAAAATTTAAATACTGGCATTATATAGTGGTCGAATTAATATGTGAAGCACTTCTAATATTTATGATTCACGACTTATCTTACATAATATATTTTTCAAATCAAGACCATTCGATTCATAGAAAAATTCTCTATCGAATGATACCTAGATGAAGTTGTTACCTATCACAACTTTTCTAGTAAATGTAAATATACTATTTTTCATTGAAATTGAAAACGAAAAAATATGTGAGGCACTTTTAATCTTCTATATTTGGTGTACTCTTCTCTGAAAAAACCTAAGCTAACATTATAATCTATAATATTATAAATTTATTCAGATTTCTCAACACGTTTTTTTGAATTTTTAAAGATATTTCGTCTAACCTGTCTCTTCAAAAATTAAGAGCTCAAGATGATTAAATACTCAAATTTAAAGTCTTGAAAATAAAGGGAAATTCTTTAAAGATTCTAATGTTCTCTCACAACATATAACAAAATCAAAAATAAAGAATAATTCCAAAAAAACCTAGTAAAAAATTGAAAAGGACAAAAATTTCTGATAGGAAATTTTAAAAGATAGCTATTTAAAAACTTGTGAACTTGAATCAAGCAAAAGCCAAACAAGATTTTAGTAAAAATTAGAAAATAATTCTAAATTTATTGAAAAAATATCTCAAGTTCTCTTCAATGAAGTCTGAAAAATGCCCAAAACGTTCAGAATACCATATGAATATTCGATCTGAATGAATCAAGGACAAATAATGTCAAAGCGACTTTTGGGATAAAACCATAGTTTCTAATGAGGAAAAGTTTGATATGGATGAACCTGGTGGCTTAAGCTGCCATTGGTGCTCAGATGGGAGGGATCCCAAGAAAATACTGAACTTCGAACATGGTGTAGCTTCAATTATGATATGATCAGCAATGATTTTCTCAGGAACTTTACTGCTAGTTATTGTTGATGGAAAAATGTACTCAGAAAATCATCAGGAAATTTCAATTGATACCGCTTAAACACCAAAAAATATATTAATAGGAAATTTTTGTATCTCAACACGTTAAATCATACGAGAAACAGCTTCAAAATATTGATGAACTAAAGTTTGAAAATTAAAACAATTGTTGAGAATTTTATGATTATAATCTAGAGTATTCAATTTTTAAAACAATTTTCGAAATCTTTCAGGAGGAGGAGAATTTTTATGCTAATAAAAAGTGCCTCACATATTTTTTCGTTTTCAATTTCAATGAAAAATAGTATATTTACATTTACTAGAAAAGTTGTGATAGGTAACAACTTCATCTAGGTATCATTCGATAGAGAATTTTTCTATGAATCGAATGGTCTTGATTTGAAAAATATATTATGTAAGATAAGTCGTGAATCATAAATATTAGAAGTGCTTCACATATTAATTCGACCACTATAGATATTTCCGTTTATTAATTTTAAATAGTCATCAGATGAATATTGGAATAATGTGTTGAAAATGGATATTTTTTAAATTGATTTAAAAAGATAATTTATTCTTTGATCATATATAGGCTAGAGCATTTTCAAATGTTGTCGCAACTTCTGGGATAAAATTGGTTCAAGCCTCTCCACAAAGTTTTCCCACCAAAATAATCCAATCAGATCAACCAACTATGATTCAACCTGGTCGGCCACCCATACAATTGACGCAGCAAAATAATTTCAAGTTAGACAATCCTCTTACCAATACATCCTTGATAACAATTCAGGATGATATTTCTCTTGATAAATCACAGTTAGCCAAATTAGAGACTATTCTAGAAGATGCTAATCGTGTTACACGTCCTGATATCGCAACTATTATAGCCTTTATTGCTGGAAAGTCTCATGGACAAGGTTTAAATTCAGTTGAAATTTTTCTCGGTGAATTCAAAGAGCGTGTCTTTGATAGAAATACCGGCCAGATCTCTGAAATGGCAGCACAAACATTTGCTCACCTTGACTATTCAAACGGTTCCCTTGAAAAGATTAAGCGCTATCAGAAACTGGATCAAACTCTCCTCGCAAAGTTACCATTTAAAAGTATACCTTCAGCTGCTAAATTTCCCATTCCTCCAGCAAGTCAATCATCTTCCTCCACAGTCCCTGCATCCACTACACCGGCAGCAACAGTAGTTTCCATCTCTTCTACAGATAATGGATAAATCTCTTTTTTATTTCTCTCTTTTGTTTTTTAATTAAAACAACTTGGAAAGATGAAGCGATAATTATTCCAACCTTTTTACTTTCATATTTTGATATTACATTAACCCTCCCCCTCCTCAAAACAACCCTTGTATTGTATATCCGTTTATTTTGACTTATATGATTATTTGATCTCATGAATGATCTGACTACATAAATATATTGAGGCAAGAGGTTGTATGGAAATTCTCTCTACGACCACCAAGATGAAAAGTAATTTACACCTTTGAATACTCTAAAAAAATAGATTATTTTCATCTACTGTACTAATAATAAAAAAATAATGCATATATGTTGAAATATACAAATTTATTAATCAAGATATTTGTTCCTTTTTTACTCAAAATGAATTTCATTTCAATTTATATACTATACATTGCTAATTATGGTATTTCTTCTTCCTTTCAAATTTCCACCCTATCTGGACATCCATTCCCTGTTTCAAACTATTCAGATGACAACAGAAAAGGTGAGTAAAACTTTCAGCCTTACTTTAAGGAAGTATAACAGTATAGTTTTTAATGTTCTTTCCCCATTCCATTAGCCTCCATCCCCAGTAGAATCAGGCGAGACTGGTGAAAATGCAGTCTACAAACCAGGTCCCCTGACTCGAGATGACTACGAAGATACCTTTCAGAGGGCAGACAAGTTCACTGATCTCGAGTTGCGCAATGAACAACAGGCAATGATGGAGAATGTTGTTGATGATCGAAGGGCAGAACTTCATCATTTGTGTGTCGATGCTGCTATAAAAGCATGGGATCCATCTAGACCTCCCTTCATTGATGCTCACTTCTCAATGTGGACAATAACCCATGATGTCTACGACGGATCTCTTAATCCTCCCAGAGCGGACTCTAAGCCTTGGAATTGTTGCCATCCCCTAGGAGAATATCAAGCCCGATGCACAGGACAAAGAGCAATTAACACTCTTCGCAGAGATTATACTTCGGATAATTATGAGGAAGAATTAGAGGCTATGCGTCTACAGGCTGAAGCGGAACTTCAAGATGGAATCGGAGAGTTATCTCCCATTCGTTACGGTATCCATGTACCGGTAACGCCGAGTTATTCAGAAAATGCTCTCATCTCTACCCTAGCTGAAGAGTATTATTTCATTGCCGGTTACATCAGTTGGGCAGATTTAGTTGATCCTCTTCTAGTTGATAGACTCGGTTATCTCACAAAAGATCCTCTCTTGGTTGGTCTCCGCTATGATATGACTCAAATGGCTAACGAACTAATCCTCGATAATACTGTGAGTACAGTATAGAATACTCCAAAGTAATATTTCTCTCAAGTAGATGTATCTACAACAGGTTTGGTTTATTATTGCTGTTACAGACATAAAGTTTTATATAAAAGGGCAAAAGGTTATTGGTTGGAAATATTGTTACATTACAATTGGTTCAAACTTGTTACAAGGTTAGAGCATTATTAGTTAAATTTTGAATTAAGTTAACTGTTAAATTTCAAATTTAATTCTAATAATGTCTCTTTGGCTTGAAAAATTTTTGTTTCTAAAACTTTATACATATGTCTGAAATAAAGGCCCTTATTTTAGAAAATTCCGGCATCTCATTGTTTAATAACAAATCATTCTCGACCCCTTGTATCTCAAATTTGAAAAAATTCCGATTCTAGATCTACCATTGATGAGCTTATTTTCAACTTTGAATTGTTAGCATTACTTCTTTTTCAGACGGATGTCAACTTTGCTGCAATTGAATATTACGAACTGCCTTATGAATTGTTGATACGTCCAGATCAGTTAAGATATGCCTGTCATATAGCTTATAGACATCCAAGAATGAAGTTTATTCTCAATCATTGTGCCATGCCGACAGATTATTGCTCTGTAATGAATCGTAAGTTTCCAAGTATCTAGGATTATCTAATTTGCATTCATTTATACATTGTATTTCCAAGTTTAAAGGGTTATTTTTTGAACCTATTTTGATCATCAATTTTATTGAAATCAAAATACTGTATTAGCCACGAACTATTTCTATATTCTACTTTTTGACTATAGAAGTGTTAAAGTATTTTATCTATCCTATTTATTATTTATAGCCAAAAGTCAAATGTTTACCAATTGGCTGAGTGACCTGCAATACTTGAGTAAATATCCCAATGTATTTTGTAAACTTACTGGAACAACAGGGTGGTGTAACAAGACAAATTACTACACCCAAAAGCCAATTGAAACTAAAGGCTTAGTGGCAGCCTATAACAGCGAATCAGAAGAAGACGAAGATGATAAAAAGTCGCAAAATTCAACTGAAGATGATTTAATTTACGATGTGAAAAATGACTTTAGGGCAACAAACGTTATGACACAAGCTATCAATTTCTTTGGACCTGATAGATGTATCTTTGGATCTGGATGGCCAGTTTCTCGTGCTATAATTCCGGAACAGACTGGATGGAAAGAATGTGGAATTCGACGACAGTTAACCAGTAAAATAGTCGACAGAGGAAAATCAGCCAAAGCTAGAAAGATGCAACACGAATGCCTGGATATATGGGAAACATGTAGATTAGTTGAACATTGTCTTGAAGAAGCAGGTCTAGGCTCTGTTGACGACAAGTATAAAGTTTTTTCCAAAAATGCTACATCTGTCTATAAACTGACAATAAGACCATACGGAGCCAACAACTTGGATGCTTGATTGCATGAATGATGTGTACATATTTTTAATATATATTATTTGATACAAATTTCTATAAACTTGATTCAATGAGAATTTTATTGGTACTATACAAAAAATCCTTGAGACGACAATTCTGACGGACAAAATATTTTTGTCAGAATCAGAAATTTAAAATCAAATAGATAAATGTTATTTAGTTAAAACAGTTCAACTAATTTTCAGGGTTGTTTGAAAATGACAGACGCGGTTTCGGAGATAAAAGATGACTGGCAAAATAGAGAGAATCTAGAGAACATATTTTCATGTATAAAGAATGCAGTTGCATTCCTTAACAAGCTTGACATGTCAAGCAGAGAAAAACTCGCCGAACTAGACTCAAAAATGACAAATTTGGAAAGGAAAGTTGAGCAGATTGATGCTAGTGTACAGATTAGCATAATGAAACAGAAGAATCCTAGCACAACAAACTAATTCCAAGCTGGCCCATGCATTTTCCTATCTCCCTCAATCATGGGATTACTTTTCATTTGAATACATAATTTTTAAACATTAAAATCACACATTCTTTGATAATTAAGGTCTAGATATAATATTATCATAGAAAACTAAGTATAATCAAGTTGAGAAGATAGAAATCTAAGGCGCTAGACCCTGAATTTTCCGCAATCTAAAAACTCAGATCATAATAATTCAGTAAAAATTAATCCTCAAGTCAACATAAATTTTAAAAATTACACCAAATTTTTAATTTTACAAAATAATTTAATCTCCAATTCATTGTTTTAAATAGAAGCAACTTTATGCATATGACAAAAGAGACAA
This sequence comes from Gyrodactylus bullatarudis, assembly GCA_012064415.1. Classification (NCBI taxonomy): domain Eukaryota; kingdom Metazoa; phylum Platyhelminthes; class Monogenea; order Gyrodactylidea; family Gyrodactylidae; genus Gyrodactylus; species Gyrodactylus bullatarudis. Next base: position 290,884 of record SSNU01000068.1, read on the forward strand.
TATTGATGAAAAATCTATAGCTTCTACAGAATGACATTTAATCCTGGCGATAAAATCTTTGCCAAAGTCAAAGGATATCCTCATTGGCCCTGTCGAGTATGACCTATTTTTTAATTCTTACTTATTAGATTAATCCCTTGCCCGAAGGAGTGAATATTCCAAAAGGAAAATATCCAATATTTTTCTACGGAACTCATGAAGTGTAATTTTGATTAAATAACATTGCAGATACTTTCTTGCTAAAAAGGACATATTTCCATATGATAAAAACGTGGAAAAGTTTTCCAATAAAAGCAACAAATCTTCATTTCTTGAAGGTCTCAAGGAAATCCAAGAAAATCCAGATATTCTCTGCTATGGAAAGGTAACTCTTAATTTTTAAATCTAATCCTAGGATCCAGAAGCAGAAGAATTTCTCTTGCAATTCTATGATTTCGACTCGACACTTACAACTGAAAATAAATCAGAAGAAAATACTGAAGCAGAATCAGAGCAGCAGCCTAATAATATCGCTAAGCGTCGAAAAATTAAACCTTCTGAAGTAGTAGTGAGCAACAAAGAAAATGAAGAAGTTATTACTCCTCCTTTGGACTTAAAGCCAGAACCAAAGAAACTTAATGCACTCGGAAGGCCAGTTAGGAAATCTGCTTCAAACTTTTCAGCCAAGAAAATGATTCTTGGAAATGATTTTGATTTTGAACCAGAAAGCTCTACTGTGCCTGTAAAAGATGATAACTCTGTATGTTGAAGATTTAACTAGCTGAATTTACTTTTATTGTTTCTTCGTTATTTTTAGGTAATTGCTAAATCTTCTGATGATAAAGAGACTTCGATCAAAACAGATGAGGCTGGTAAAAATAACGATACTAAATTTGATGAGAGTGAAGAAAAACATTACGACGATGATTTTATTGTTGATGATGAAAAGACTTTGGCCAATAAACCGGTCAAGAATCGAAGCAATTCAAAGGCAAAAGTAAAATATTATTTTCTAAAAATTATATTATCCTCTTTAGAAAAAAGACTTGGCTAGTGCAATAAAAGAGGCCAAAGCAGAAAACCAAAAGAGAAATGCTTCAGTCTATAAGAATGAGCCTGTTGTGGATTCTATGTCACCGCCGTTGGAAAAGAAAAAGAAACTAAACGGAAACTTGATTGAAGAGTGTAAAGGTGAGTAGAGAACATTTCTTTTTGTAAATTGAATTCATCTCAAACTTTTCATTCTAGATCTCGAGAAGGAAACCAAGTTAATGATGCTCGACAGGGGAATTAAAAGTTGCCTTGTACTTAACCAAGAGAATTTTTCAGCTTGCCTTGGTTTCATGAAGCAATTGGAGATGTTACAGGTACCTCTTCTCTCATTGGCTCGTTGTTACAGTATTGTTTTGACAATTAAAAAAGTATGTGAAAATATCATCCTCGGAGTTGATTATTTATTTAACCCTTGATTGAACAGTGCCGAAGATATACCAGATCAACTGAAATCAAGCTCATTGCTCAGCAGATTTTCAATAATTTTCTTGAAATCTTTACAACAGCTTCAAAGAATCAAGTATGCTCTCTCCGAGAGAATTCTCATCATATTTTATTATTGAAATTTTAAAACTTTTAGATTACTGAAGCTGACAGGGAGCTGAAGAAGCGAACAGAATCAGTTATTAAAGCTGGCAAACTAAAGGATATTCCTAGAAATATAACAGAACTTTTCAGCTTCCAAAAGTCTTTAAACATCCCAGCAACGCCAAATTCAGACAAGATCACCCCTCCCTTGAAAGAGGGTAGCCTGTTGGCTTCTCCAAATTGTGAGATGGCCAAGAAAGATGCAGATACTTCACTCAATGACCTGACAGAATCCGAAGTTACCAAGGAAAATAAAAAACCTGAAGTTTCTCAGACTCCTAACGTTATGGAAGCCATTAAAAAGGCTTTCATTCGACAGGTACAGACCAAGTCTCCGTGTGATGTAGAAAATTCTGCAATAAATTCAGATAAGAATAAAGAAGATGGTCGTCCAGCTGAAGAAATTCATCTTGAAATGGAAGGACATGATGAAAAAATCAGAGAAAAAGAAACACACTCGACCAATGGAGCTAATGATTCTGTTGAAGATCCAAATCTTTCAGTAAGTTCATTTTGAAACATTTATAAAACTTTCAATCAGTGTATATAGTTTTCCCCTTTTTCTATCTTTATCACAGTATCCATAACCTTGTTATTTTAATTCAAATCACTCAAGGTAAAGGGATGGTTTTTCTGTCAAAAAATAATTTTTTTTCTTAATTATTAAGACTATGTTGCTGGTAGAACTTGAAAAGTATTCCTATTGAAAATTTTAACTTGAAAAATGAATATTTTAGAAACCATTCTTATTCCTTGCTTTTTTTATGTACTATGAATTAAATAATTTTTTTGCGCATTAGTATTCATGCAATTTTTTCTAAATATTTTTAGAATTCATCTGAAAAGGCTGAACAGGTGGTTGAACCAGTTGAAGAGAAAGATTCCGTTCAATATCATCGTCCACCGAGTCCTTTGGATGAAGAACTCCAGCCAAAGAGTCCCAAGTCTCCCTTCCTCGAAGATTGCATTAATCCTGAGCCCAATTCTTCACTAGTTGAGTCCGGAGATTCTGTCGTTGATCGCAAACGTGATCGGAGTCCACATGCACTTCCTCATCCACTAAAACATTACAAGCGATGTTTCCTACAAGCCTTGGGCTACGACTCTAAAGAGGAAGCTAAAGACACCAGTAAAAATGAACATCAACCACGTAAAGAAGCTCAGTTACGAAAGAACCAGACCATAGAAAATGTTGCACCTGCTCCAGAGCATCTTGATTTAGATTCTAGAATTGCTGGTAGGTTTTAGATGATTCAAGTTAAATCTTTAAACTGAAGTAAATCAATCTATTTTTTCAGGTCTATTCCCAATGGATTCCAAGTCTTTTGATAAAGAGAATGACAGTAAAAGTAATCCAAGGATTGATGACTCTTCAATGAATAATATCAACTCTGAAAATATTAGTAGTAATGACCAGATCCCACCGCCCCCTCCACCTCCTCCCATACAAAATAGTAACCTTGTATTAAAGGCAAAACCCATCATCAGTCAAGTGATACATTCCAATGGAACCACTTTTTTGTCTTCTTCCTCGTGTGAGTCAAGGCTCTACAATCCACCTCTGAGTCCAGAAGAAGAAGACACCAACCGAGTCCAAAACTTGATTCAGGCAATTCCGATAACTCCAGCCTCGCCGCCTAGATCCTCGCTAAATCCTAATGATATTTTAAATTTTCTACAAAAGAAATCAGAACCCCCTGTTGAGGATGACATTGTTGAGAATAAACTTTCCCCTGAACATGTACAATTAAATGGGTATGAAGAGACGGAGGAACAAAAACTACCTACTGATCAGACTGAAGAAAATAATGAGATTAATGCCAATGAGGGCATTGATCCTTCGCCAGAGATTAGTGCATACCTGGATGATAAACTGAGTGAAAATTGAGAAATCTTTTATTTCAATCTATAAAATTTTTATCATTATCTTTAGCCTCTTTTTTATTTGAATCTTTAAACTTTGTGCTTATATTTGTAATAACATAAATATTTTGGCGATTTGTAGAATTGTAGATAATATTCGACAAACACATTACTCAAGAGTGTTCCCGATCCTGTTTTACAAAGTCTTATTTACAAATAGTATTAGTTCATCTTTTTGTTATCTGATTCGAATGATTCTGTTTTTTCCATAATACTGCTTCCGTCTATGTTCGGTGGGATTGGTACAGACATTCTCTTCTTCTTGGCTGGATTCATAAATCCACAATAACAACATCTATATTGGATAAATTCAAATTCTTGCTCTGTAGCCATTCCATTGTGACCAAAGCAAGAGGAACAGATCAGAGCGAATCGGTTATTGGGACCTTCTCTCATAAGAATATCGAATAATCTTGTAGTTACTGATCGATTTTGTGGTAAAATTGGTCGGATTGTCAAACTCTTGCGATCCTTCACTGAATGCTCAAGAGAATTTCGTTTTCCCTTATTTTTCGTTTCAGTTGAGCCTTCTTTCTTATTAATCTCATAAGAATCATCGTACTTTCTCAGTAATGCCTCAGCTTTGTTAAAAGGTTCTGTCTCTTTGATATTATCGAGCTAGAAAAAATACAGTCGTCAGTCTCTAAAGTGAATCTCATGAAAGCAGTAATGGGAATACTCACAATACTTCTCTTCTTACTTTCCAATTCGGTTAGTTTGCTTTTATTTCCGTTTATATTACGATTAAAGTACCATGACACAATATTTTTAGATTTTAACATTCTAAAAGAGAATTAAATCTAAAATTTTCCATTCAATATTTCGCAGTGAAGTGATGTAACTTACAAAAATGGGATCATAAACAAAGCTAGATATGCAATAACACTCGCTATTTTTAAAAAGAAGAACACTAATAGACAAACTATGAATATAAACGCAGCATAGAGAGATGTCCAAAACGCTAAATTTTTCTGTCTCTGAGAGTAGTCATCATTCAAGAGTTTAATATTTTCTATTTGCTAAAAAAAAATACACATTTTCACGTACTTCAGTTAGATTTTCAAGAATTTCTTCTGTAGATGGCTTTCTAAGCTACGAATATTAAATAAGAGATCGAGCTTACTGAAAAAAATCGCAAAATCCTTGAAACTAGGTAAACCATAACAGGTTTTCAAGCAAGTTTAAAATAATAATTTAAATACCCAACTTAAAATAACAAAATAGATAATTTCATATGTCTCATTACGTTTTACTTTTAGTACCATAAAAGGAGGATTATCTAAAATGACACTACTGAAGGCTGGATTCGCTCTATTTCGCCAAACTACACAAACCTTGAATAAGGTAAGTCAAGAATCTTCCAATGTTATTCCTTTTATACTTAATTCCTAAAAATTTCCTAGGCTGTGTACAATAAATATGTTCATACATCAACACCCCTTGCTGCTCAAGCTGCTGCTGAGTTTTCCTCAATTCTCGAAGATAGAATTCTCGGGCAAAGCATGCAAACCAACCTCGAAGAGACTGGACGTGTTTTAAGCATTGGTGATGGTATTGCTAGGGTTTACGGTCTTAAAAATGTCCAGGCAGAAGAGATGGTAGAGTTCAGCTCAGGTCTTAAAGGTATGGCTCTCAATCTTGAAACCGACAATGTTGGTGTAGTCGTTTTCGGTAACGATAAGCTCATCAAGGAAGGTGATATTGTCAAGAGAGCTGGTGCTATCGTAGATGTTCCTGTTGGTGAAGAATTATTAGGACGTGTCGTTGACGCCCTTGGTAATCCAATCGATGGTCAAGGACCTATCCAGGCAAAGCAACGATTCCGTGTTGGTCTTAAGGCTCCCGGTATCATACCAAGAGCTTCTGTTCGTGATCCTATGCAAACTGGTATTAAGGCTGTCGATAGTCTCGTCCCTATCGGTCGTGGTCAGAGAGAACTGATTATCGGTGATCGTCAAACCGGAAAGACTGCCATCGCTATCGATACAATTATCAATCAAAAGCGTTTCAATGAATCTGGTGATCCCAAAAAGAGTTTATACTGCATCTACGTAGCGATTGGTCAAAAAAGATCAACTGTCGCTCAGTTGGTCAGAAGACTAACTAATGCTGATGCTATGAAGTACACCATTGTCGTCTCTGCTACTGCCTCTGATGCTGCTCCTCTTCAATACTTGGCTCCATATTGTGGCTGCGCCATGGGTGAATACTTCCGTGATAATGGCAAACACTCACTCATTATTTATGACGATCTTTCAAAACAAGCTGTCGCCTATCGTCAAATGTCGCTTCTTTTGAGAAGACCTCCAGGTAGAGAAGCTTACCCTGGTGATGTATTCTACTTGCATTCAAGACTTCTGGAAAGAGCAGCCAAGATGAACGAATCTTGTGGTGGTGGCTCTCTGACTGCTCTTCCAGTCATTGAGACCCAAGCTGGTGATGTATCTGCCTATATCCCAACTAACGTCATTTCAATTACTGATGGTCAAATCTTTCTTGAAACCGAATTATTCTACAAGGGTGTTAGACCAGCTATCAATGTAGGTTTATCTGTCAGTCGTGTCGGATCTGCTGCCCAGACCAAAGCTATGAAACAAGTTGCTGGTAGAATGAAGCTCGAACTTGCCCAATATCGTGAATTCGCTGCCTTCGCACAGTTCGGATCTGACCTTGATGCTGCCACACAATCCCTTTTGAACAGAGGTGTTAGATTGACTGAACTTCTTAAACAAGGTCAATATGTACCTATGGCTATCGAAGAACAAGTTGTCGTTATCTATGCTGGTGTTCGTGGTCATCTTGATAAAATGGAACCAACCAAGATCACAAAGTTCGAACAAGACTTTTTGACTTTCTTCAAAGCTAACCACTCAGATATCCTCAAAGAAATTGCTACCGCTGGACAGTTGACTCAACAGACAGATGACAAACTTAAATCTATTGTTACTGGCTTCTTATCAACCTACAATCCTTAAATAAAAATAGGGAATTTTCAATAAAATAGTGTAATAAAAAATCTTATTAGATTATTTAAATTGTTTTATTAAGTACACGTTGAGCTAAGAAAATTCAAAATGCGAGTTTTTACTCTACCACTTAATAGGGTTAAAGGGTTTTCATTATTGATGCAAAACAAAAGTCAATATGAGTTTATAATATCCACATTCGGTCGAGTCGAGCAGGTTCAGGTAGAGGTTGACAAAGTTTCTTTTGTCTTAAGAGAACACAGTATGAAAAGCGATAAATGCTTTTACTCCAAGATGCATTGCATCTATTACTTTATCGATGGATTTGAGTTTGTTCCTAGCTTGAACGATATCGTTTCTTGCGTCGGAAAGATGAAAGACAAATATTTTCATTGCTACAAAATAAATAATATGGAGCATAAAGAAATCGAAATACAAGAAGGTCTGGAAATAGTAACTGAAAATTATTGCCTGAGAGAGAATTCAAATGATCAAAACTATCAATTTTTGGCATTTAATTAAGTACTGATCGCCAATCAGTGATCGGTTAACAATTTTTTTTTATTTTATAAATAAAGTGATCAATGGATTATCAAAGATGTAATTAATTCATTAATTTCCATTTTATCATTTCTCATCTGGAAAATTTCTTCAATCTGAAATCAATGTCACAAAATTTGACTTACTTTTTTAGAACTTGTTACAATGGCTCCTTGAGATTTTAACTCAACTAATGTTTCTTTCTCAGCTATCTGATCAAAAGTTCCTGAACAATCCAAAATAAGAAAGGTTACAGCACCTTCTTTAAGAGAATCAATGCAAGTAGCTTCTTGAAATAAAAATTAAGTTTGATTTTCACAAATATTTTGTATGCCAAAAATAATTTAACTTACTGACACATATATGAGTGACAAGACCACAAATAAAATTTGCAACAATATTTTTTTCTTTGAGAATTTTAGCTAATGGAGTTATACTCTTTGGTGGATTATCAAAACCAAATCCAGAATATGTTTCTGTATCAGCAATAATGCCTTTATCAATGACAATAGCATTATTAACAAACTGAAATTTAGGATTAAAAAAATTACGTTCAGACTTTTAGGAAATTCTGCACCTGAATGATTCTGAACACAGTGTTTAGGCCAAAGTCTCAGTTCAATGATTTTACCATCCGAATTCTTTAGCTGGTAGTAATTACCCATGACTAATTCAGAGTCAACCGACTTATTTTTCCAAATATCGTGGTTTTCAAGGAAGGAAATATGATTTTCTGGATGCCAATCTCTTGTGTATACTACAGTTTCAAATAATTTGGAAATATTATTTATATTGCTGATGATTTTTGGTGTTATCGGTCGATCGAAATGTTTGTCAACTCCCAGTGATCCATCAATGAAATCATTTTGAATATCTACTATGATAAGTGACAATCTATTAAAGATTCCATTTGAGACCATCTTAGAGGGAAAATAAAAATTTTGTTATCAATTATTTTGAATGTTCAACACAATTTTTGGTTGGTGATTCAAACGTGAATTTATTTTCTTTTGAAATTTAATATAGGTGTAGTTAAGTTAACTAGGTTAACCCACTTTTTCAATTTTAAATCCCACAGAGAAATTCACTTAGGGAAAAGCCAGATTTGTCAGACAGACTGATTTAGAGTGTAAAATTTAGACTTAAACGTTGATTTTTAATATATATTCACTTAGTATTTTAAGCAACTTGAGAGTCCTAATTTTGGAATGTTTTGAGAAGAATCAAAACTAAATTAAATTAATTATAATATTACTTTCAAGTAACATTATTAGATAAAAAAATCTCTCATGTTCTCTACACTAAATTTTAGAGCCTGTACTAAAGGTTTTTAGCAGATAAAAATCCGTATAATTTTTTCAAGAAAAAGTAAAATTTTGATATTTGTTAGAGTTTTATTATAATTGTAACAAAACTTGAGAAGATTTGATTTATGATCGGTTTTCTACTTCATCTCATTGAAAACTTCTTCCAAATTACGTTGGGCCTTTTCAATCTCATTCTTTATCTCGAAAATCTGAAAAATTTATACAATGAATAAATTTTCTTCATCTTGATTAAAGCTTCTCTGATGAAATTTAAATTTGTGCTATTCCATTAGACAATGATAACTTGAGAAATTCAATGTGCAAAAAACTTGAGTGCCATTTGTCATAATCTCACATGAAAACTCTTGATATACCATGTTATTTGCGATGTCGTAATGCATAGGATATTCTTGTTCAATTCAACTCCCTTAACTTCTGTTATGAATTCTTGAAGGAGTTTTTTCATTTTTCCCTTACTCATATCAGATTTTCTAGAAAAGCTGCATATTGAAATCGTGTCCATGTTTAAAACGAACCAGTAAATAGTACTTTCATCATCCCCCTAGAAAAAAAATATCTAGAGTGGGACAATACAAGTTCTTATAATCATCCTGGCTTTTTTTCTCAAACCATGGCCTATTTAATTGTGAGAGAAAAATCTTGTTGGACCCCTGCTTACTTTATTTCAATCGACAAAATTACAGAATGAATTTTTAAAATCTTTTTTCTAGAAGAACGTCTTTTTCGAAATTAGGGATCAACATATCAAAACTAAATCCAAAGAAAAAGTATTCATTTTACACAAAACTATTGAGACCATGAATAGTCAACTCTAACCATCGTGAACTACGTTAGAATATCCGTGAAAGACATTCAGAGAAAGTTACCGATTCAAAGAAAGTCGGAATTTTTCGTAAATGTAAGAAAACGTTAATGAAAAAAAACATCCCCTCAGCAAGCATCAAGTCCAGAGACTCATTACTCAGGACCTCTTCAAAAAATTATTTCTCATCGTGCTAATTATCTTTATTATCTTAATATCAGATTAATAAACATTCATTTTTATTTCAAGAAAATAGTTAATTTAAATAAATTCAAGAATCGTTGATACAGTATTATTAAATAAATAAAAATTTACTCTTTGAACACATAGAAATATGATTTTCAACCTTTAAAATCTAAAAGAATAGAATAAAAAAATGTACATAGGGTTATGAGAACTCAAATTTGAGTAAAATTTCATAATTCGGACCGGATCGTTTTCAAGAGCCATTCAGCAGTTCTTGAAAATTTTGATTCAAATTTTGAAAAATAAAACTATTTCAAGAGTAGCTTGCCCAAATAATATGTAAGCATAAAAAGAAATCAGACGATCTTTGAAAAATTTTTTGATTTGTTTCCAAGGTAATTAAAAAATAAATCATTATAACCTACCAATAAAACTGGAAAGGCCTTTGAAAAGTAGAAAGGAAACTTGATGGCTTCAAGAATAACATTAATTTTTGCGTCAATCTCTTCTTGATAACTCTTTGCACTCAGTATTAAAGAATTGGCGTCATCTATGAATATTTTGAGAATAAATATAAAATACAGGTAGGCGAAATTTCAAATTTTCCCAGCCTCAATCACAATGAAAATCAAAAACTAAGCACAATTAAATCACAATTTTAGGTAAAATGGAATTTTTGTTAATCATTTTAATTTTCAAAAATGTAATTTTCTTGGTTAAAAAGGGATTATTATTATTATTATTAGAGAACTGCTCTTTATCTTCGAATACACATGTATTTTCAGAATTGAAAAATAAGTTAGAAAATAACTTATTGCTCTAAAACTTCTTATTTCCTATAATCACCAGACAATTATTTGTGTCAATTGCTTGGAATAAATATTGAATTTATTTTTAAATCTTAGTTTTTTTTCATTGGGGGTATATAACTCCCAATTATCGTTCGTAAAATTTTCTCTACTTATCATTCAAGGGTTAAACAATATTTACGTGTAATGGGGGAATGCTCAAAATACCCATTATTTTACATCAATTTATAAGTGAATCTAATCATGGAGAATCTGATGCCAAAACTCAGATCTTTCAAAAATCAATTTTTAATCTCTTTAGAGAGAGAGAGGGGGGGGGGGAGGGAAATAATATAACTCAATTACCTAATAATTTGTTCAATGTTTGTCTTTCTCTATTGCTCAATCTGAAGGAGAACAGATATTCTGTGTCATGAGTGAGTTGATCATAGACAAAGTTTATAACTCGAGAATCAGCAAAGTCCCATTTCAAGTCGATGAGCTATAAGAATTGAAAAGAATGAAATCAGTTGAAGAGATAGTCTCAAAGACTTTCTATAGAATCTATTCTGCTGTAGTATTTTGTTTCCTAATTTGGTTAAGAATGGCTTCGATTTCTTCCTGACCAGCATGCCTTTTGGCACTTATCTGTTGATGCTAAACTTGGTAATAGAGAAATTTTGACATAATACCTTATTCCCCTGACGAAAAAATGTATGAGACTACCTATTTTAATCTCATCAGACCAAGCTTGCGAGCAGAGCGATGAGAGATAAGATAGTTTACGATTGAATCTTTGAACAAGCAATGAATCGGATTTTATTCACCATTTTCTAAGCACTCACTGGTAACACCAAAGTTCATTAAACACTATCCTAAAATTTGGAAAACTCATAAACCGGTATTGACCAATGAAAAATCAAAAGGTTGATAAAGTCAACTCTGAATAGTAACTTTGTAGTAAAATTTATATTTTTATGACATACATCCCTATGATGTGTTTGTCCGAAATAAAGGCCTGATTTGGAATAATTTTCTCACTTCATTAAAATCTTAGAGCACATATACAAAGGCAAAATAGACTAGAAGATAGCCTGGTCAGGATAGAAACGAACCTGTTTTTGATTGATCTATATATCTCACTAGTTTTTTTGTCTCATGTTTATCTGAATCTAATTCAATGATCAAATTGTTCCTTACTATCTTGATTTAATAAATTATCTAATCTCAACCGGTAACGTTTCTATTTTATAATCTTTCAGTAATTATCTTAAAATAAGCACAAACTTCTTTCCTGACGAATAATTTAGAATGATCCAATTTGTAAGCACAATAACGCATTTCATGAGGTAATCCACTAAAGGTTTGACAAAATGATCTCCTCTCATTTACTAAATTGGTTGATTTCTGTGAAGGATTACGAAGTCTAATCTGAATATCATTATTATTGGTCGAGACACGGATATTATTTTTATTTTCTTCAGATTTCTTTGCATTTGGTGGAAATCTCGAGAATTTCTCTATCGCTTCCTTCCAGGATAATTTTGATATTCGAGCTTGAGTATTTCTCTTGAATAAATAAAGCACTTCAAGTATGAATTAAAACAGCCTAAATTAAAGTTTATGGGCGTGAAAATTATCTGTGTATTCGTTGTTTGAGATTTCAGTAGTAAGCTATGAATAAAAGGTTCAATTTTTGGACCAAATTAAGGTATTGTTTTATGAAGAAAAAATACTTGGGAACCTGAAATATGCTTTTAAGACTTTCTGAGGCCCTATAAGTTATTAACTTGCAGACTTGGAATTTTGAAATGAAATGCAATGTAATCTTTTTAGAAAGAAACTAAAACGTACCCTTTTATAAATATAATTCGAATCCACTTTAATGGTAGCAATGGGAGCTTTAAGAATTGAAAAAATTTCTGGCATAAATGTACTCTTTGTTGGATCATCAACTCTATCGTTTATAAAAGATAGCGGCAATTCCGTCTGCGTTAAAAAGTCGAAAATGTAGCTATTTGATTGACTCTCAATAATACACTTTTCATCTTCAATAAAGAGGGCAATATTCCAACTATGCGAAGTATTATTTACATTGTCAAATCTAAATTGAAAAATACTTATTCTCCTCTGGTTAGATAATACAAAAAAAGCTTAATCTGGTCAAAATTAGGCCAATTTATTAGTCTCTTATCGATCTGAAGCAATTTAACCCTTTCGATACCCTCTATGTTCAAACTGACTTTTTCCATTGATTTTGAAACATTTTTTCATAAATATTTTTTGATAGTAAATCACAAACTATCTAAGATTACTATCATGCTATAATTTTGCTAGCCAGTCATAAGAATGCTATAGATATTTGAACTTTTGCGGAAGGAAGTAAAATTCCTTAATTCATGATTCATTTAGATCGAAATTATTAAAACTTATCAATTTTTAGAGATAATAAGATTAATTTCCGTAGAAGCTTAATAGTTAATCTTAAACAAGGTATATTTTTTATGCATGAAATCAATGAGCAGTTCCATCAAGAGTCTCGTGAAAATTGGGGCAATTTTACTCCCATTTTTACCTTAGATCTTCAATATCTAGGTTATTTTGTAATAAGATCGAATGAAATTTAGAAGATATTCGTTTGAGTCTTCGAAACAATTAATTTTCAAATAAATCTCTTCATTGGCAAAGTTTCACTCTAAATTACTCACCAGTAGATGGGAATTTCAATTTAAATCAGACCCTGATTAAATTATGTGTAAGAAAAAATTTTGTCCTAGTAAGTGTTTTTCATCATCACATTTTAAGTAATTCTGTGAGAGAATTAAGCCTAAAACTTTCTTCGTTTAGCTATGGTATCGAAAGGGCTAATGCAAAAATTTCCGATCAACAATAGAAAAATTATTTGAATTTGCCTAAAGAAATTCGGGAAAATGCATCTTTATATAATCTTTATGGCAGTTTGGCCAATGTCAATTATAGTGTATTTTAATCCTATATATTCTTACTAAAGCAATTTTATATGAGGAAGAGAATTTTTATAAACTAACATTTAGGATCAACAATAGAAAAAATATCGGTCATAGATGTTTGAAGAAATTAGCCATTCTTGCAATTATCAATTTAAATCTCCGAAATTAACAAAAAATGGGAAAATTTAGCACATTTTCGTGATTCAGAATGATTCTAGTTTAAATTACCGAAAATAAATATAGTTTCTTACTTCATTTGCACTGCTTGAATGGCGACATCTTTAATTTTTGTGTCGAAATTGACGTGAAGATTCAAGGCTTGATATTAGAATGGAAAAGAATTACCTTCCAGAAAGAAAACTTTAATAGATAAATTTGAGCCTATATAGGCAGAACGCCATTCCAATGTTGAGGGGGGAGAATTCCTCGGTGTTTTGTTGAAGGTATTCGAAACCAATCGATCTTCACAAATACCTAGACTCCTCCTTGGAGCATAACTTCGAATGTATCTTGAGAAACAATTGATTAATTTCATGTAACTTATTATAAAAATCCATAAAGAATTAAAAGCCAGTTAATTCTGGGAATACGGCACTTTTACTTTATGGCTTACTAATCAGTTTGTATATGCGTTTTTATAAAAAGAAAATTTAGTTGTTTAAATCTGATTGACTTTCCATCAACTTCTTCTTTTTCTAATGCGATTTTCACTAGCTCAACTAAACCAAAGATTCAAAGTTCTTATGATAAGTACAATAATTATAATTGGTAATTTTTTTGTGTGTTAGTATTATAATTATGATTCAAACTATTTTACTTAAATATCTTTTTTAGACATAGATACCCGGTTTCAATTTCAATTCAGGAAGCTACTGGTTTCTGATGCGATGATAAAGTCAGTTGATATGAAGTTGGGAATCTATGATTTTCACAGAAATCTCGTTTTTCATCAAGAAATCGAATATTTCGAAATATTTTTTTATACTGCTGATTAAAAATACATTACGAACCTATTTCTATTCAAAATTGCATTCAAACGGCTCAAAATCTAGATTTTAATCGATTGTAGTAGAAAAATTCATTCAAAATTGGGTATTTTCAATTGCAATTTGGGGTATCTAAGCAAAATTAAAAAAATGTTTTAATAGGAACTTTTTTACGTTGAAAAATTCTCTTCAAAATGAGCTTTGCACACCTGGATGTTGAAAAATTTGCCTCTTTCTAATGTACATTTTTTCTATTAGTTCAAAAGAGATTTCGAAAACTTACTTGAGTAAATTTAATCTGAATTCTTGATCAAAACTAGAGATGCTCAGTAAAAGTGCCATATGCATCCAAATACGCCTTCTTATCGATGTAGTCTTTGAATGATGGTACTTTGGATTTTGGTCGGGAAACTTGTCGAATGTAGAAAGTTCATCTTCACTACTTGAATTGTAATCAAAGTCATCAGAAGATGAATTTACTGAATTCGTCCATATCAGGAGACAGACCAGAACTTTTTGTAAATCAACTCTTCGAGTTGACTATAACAGAAAGGTTGATTGATAAGGAAATTGTAGCCACTTACTAAATGATACATGTATGAACCGAGAAGATGTTGTTGCCTGAATCCTCCTGGCTGGTAAATCAGCATTTTCATCTTAATCAAGAGAAAGAATCAAACATCACCGACGAAAAAAAGTAGAAAATCTACTAGCAATAACCTTAGAAAAAAGTATTAAAAGTAATAACTTGGGTATGCAGAAAATAGCAAAACCATTTCCTAAAATAGCATTCCATGGGCCAAAATTAGCAATTTTGCATAGTTTGGAAATAGCAATTTTTAGCAGAACTAAAAATACCACCTTAAATACAAGTTATTTTTGGAAATCTTTCTCTTAAAATTTTAATGGCTTATTTATCATCAAAAAATACTTTGAATCGGAAAGTTTAGTCAGTCAATGTCTAGCTTATAATGAATAATTATTCATTTTCTATCATTATTTTCTGAACTATCATGCTTTATGTTTGCCCCCTTAATGACCCAGAGAAAATTTTTTCAAGGTACATCGCTGAGATTGAAAATATAGTAGGGTTTTAGAATATGCTGATAACTAATATGCAATTTTTTCAAAAACCAACCTTTAGTTAAGAAGATATTGAAAGAATATTAGTTCTTCTTTCAGAAAAGTGGTCAATAAACATATTTTTAGTTTCTTTAAAACATAATTATGGCTTGAGAAAGTAATCTGTCCCATATATGACCCGCTGGGGCTTAAAGGGTTAAGATACTTTATTTTGAGCTTCCTGAATGGAAGTCATGCTAGTGTTTTTAGAATTTATTTTGTCGGTTCTTTTCAGACCGAACATCATTTCTTGACAGACTAATCAGATACTCATCAGGAATAAATCTATTTTTCTGGTGGAAAAATTTTTTTTTTGAGGAAATCAGGCAACCTAAATCCACTAATTTCGTAATGATAACTATTAATTTTATTACAAGTAATTTAGCAATTATAATTATAAGTCATAATTATGACTTATCCGAGTATAATTTAGTACATAAATTTAATATACTAAGCAGACTGGAGTGAGAATTTCTTGCTAAGAAGAATCCTTTTTGCTTCCCACCTAGACAGTTTTTCTATATGGGCTACAAAATTTATATTAAGCGAGTCTAAAAATCTCATGAAATCCAGTGAAGTATCACAAAATATTCACTAGATGTGTCTTTTATTGAAATCAGAAAAATAAGCCATTTTTTCGTATTTTGAAAAAGACTCACAATTTTTACGGCAACTTTAGAATCTGGCGTTTGTAAAAAATTACCTTGATGCTAAAAACAAAAATTAAAATATTATAGAAACTGAATCTTGATTTACAGATGAAATATTTTCGATGAAATCAACAGAATAATCCAACGGTCCCATGTATTTATTCCAAGATAGTGGGAATTCAGATACAATCCTACTATGAATATTGTTGACTGTTTTTGTAACAGATCTATAAGGGTCCAGGATAATGTAGTCATTATCTTGATTACTTATTATCTTTGAGATGGAATCAGGCAGCTGGGCCAGAATCTCGTGCAACTCATACGAAATCTATTAAAAAGTAATAAATTCCAATTAGTTAGCTATCGATTCAAATTCTGTTAAAATCATAAAGCTTTGTTAGGAGTTTTATTAGGATATAGACTAGAGATCTCCTAGTATCTAAAGCTAGTTAATATGAAGATGGGAATTTATGACTTTAACAAAATTCTCATTTTTTCACCAAAAAATCGAATTTAATCAAGATTTTTTGGAATCTAGAGGCTTACTTTCCCGATATGGACAAAAAAATTTAGAAAAAATCAATTTTTAAGGAAATTCCCATTTTTTAAACTTTGAGTTGAGAATTTTTGCTGACTTCAATGTGAGAGAGTGATCAAAAGTTGATTTTTAGGAAAGTAAGCCTCATGATCTAGATTTTTTGGTGAAAAAAATGAGAATTTTGTTAAAGTCATAATTTCCCATCTTCATATTAACTAGATGAATTTAAGTATTTACATCTTACTTGAGTAATTCTCGAATATTTCAAATCAAAAATTCTGATTACGATAAAAATTCGAAATCAAGTTTGACCCTTAAAGTTTCACTAGGTCATTTTTATCATGTATTCATTAAAGGCTCAGAAAACTTTTTTTATTTCTTAAAAGTTTTCTTAAACATTGAAAATATATAATTTAGTGTTAAACCGTGCCAGCATATATATTTTTCGTGCATTAGTTTGACTTGCTTACATTCGAATAGTCATTGGGAATAGATTTTTTTCTGAAAATATGATAAGTCATATCAATCTTGAAGCTTTATCATTCTTTAGAATAACAATAACTTGTGAACATGAATGAATTTTCGAGAAAATCTCACTAAAATTCAGGGGGCTCAATTTTGAATGATTTTTTAGATCTGGACCAATAGGAATACCAAGGTTTTTAGATAAAATTGAAGAGAGTTCAGGTTACAGGCGTCTCATCCACTGAAGAAAGTACTTGACTATCTCAGTACCGAAACGTCTGGAAGAGGCTTTGGAAAAAGGTTGATTATATTCCGATTAAATCTACTTTTACTAATTTTTATTGAAAACAAATCTTTACTTCGAGACTCGAAATTCGAGGGTAGATTTTCAGTCAAAATAATAATTTTTAAAAGTTTAGAGAAAATAGGAAATTTTCCGCTTACAATAAATTTCTTTCGGCCTGATTCCTAAAATAAGTTTGTAGGATTCGCGCAGCATTTTCCCGTGCAATCTGAGTTTTGAAAGATTGCTTCTTTTTCCAGCACTTCTGGAGGGTCCTGGCAGCTTGATTTCTTTTTATTGAGTCGATTTTCGTCAAGTGGTTGTAGACAAATTGTTTCATGAACACTCTGGTCTTTCCAATAGCAAAACTCTTTTGATCTGAGTATCTTTTTGAAAGTAAATTTTCCAAAATAATCTCAGCCTTTGTTTTGTTCAATAGGGATTCATCCAAATTTGGTACTAGGCATCCATAGCTGATAGAAATTAAAATAAGAAAAGCAATTATTACGGAAGCCTGGCCACAAAAATCAATTTGAAATTTTTTAAACTCTCAATGAATCAATAGTAAAAAGATTTAATTAGATTAGGGATAATCCGATACTGACTAGTCACACATCTCAGATTCAGCGTGTATCTTGTTTATAAGCTAAAATCCAAAAATATATAACAGACATAGAAGCGTTTCGTCTCTATTGAGTTTCCTCAGAATCCGAGAATCGAATCAGGTCATGAGTATTTCTAAATTAGAATATGTTTTTGAAAAAAATTACGTCCAAATTCCTCGTCTAAATTATTTCAAAAATATATGATATTCCACGGTGCTATTAGTTGAAATAAAAAAGGTAATTAATGAATTATCGTAAGTAAAGATAAAAAGCTTAGTTTTTAGTTAGCACTTTAGAGAATTAGTCGGTCTGATAAGAGAGAAGAAAAACTAGACAAAAAAACTCGAAATTACTCTCGTATCAAGTCGTGAAAATCGATTTTCAAAGGATATCCAAATTGCCGAATGAGGACAGTCTCCATTAGCCCGTTGTATCTGATTTGGTTTAGGACGTAGGCACTATTAAAATTGTCTGGTTGCTTTTCATCATTTGGCTTAATACAACGTATAAACCAAGGGTTTCCTCTGAAATTAAAGGGAATACAAATTTTATTAATAGATCAAAATAAGTATCATATGTAACCCTTTGATCATTATTTCAATATGCATTCTATGATTAAAAATAAGTTGGAAATATGAATTCATGTTTTGATCCATAATTATCAATTATAATTGAATCTGAAATCCTCAAAATATATCAGTAAAAAGTAGATTTTCCATAGTCTCTTCCAAAAGTTTTTGGTACTGAGATGGCCAAGTACTTTCTTCAGTGGGATGATACATTTGAACTCTTGAATTTTTTCTTAAAACCTAGATTTGAAAAACCATTCAAAATTTGTTTAACCTGATCAGATGGTAATAGGTTGGTTCTAATATATCTACTCTTACTAGTGTATTTATTGAGCATTTCAACCAGTTTTATGTCTTCTTATAAAATAAATGTAACTCACTTTTCAATCTCTACCATCAACTGACCAAAGGAGTCCTCAAACTTTTCTATCAAAGTGGTATTCAACTGATTTCCCTTGTTAGCATTCTGCTTACGAGAAGAAGTGGTAATTTTCTCAGATCGCCCTTCAGATTGGAATATTTCTCGGATAAAGGCATTTTCACTTTTTTCTCTCAACAGATGTATAATGTGAGCTGGAATTTTATCACGATTCTTTTCAACCATTCCGTTAGTCTTTTAACGCAAAATAAAGAAATTTTATTAGAATTTCAGTGTAAAAAATATCAAAAATACTATCAATCTTTTTATATTAAAATTACTATTTTTATGAAATTTGAAAAAACTCATCTAACATCCAAAATATTCAGATTTTAAGGGGTTACTTAGTAAGAATTCATGAATTGAGGACCATTTTTGAGTCATTTCTCAATAAAAAGTAAGTAGACTTATTCTGCAATCTTGGTTCATGAAATGTAGGTTCAATTCTAAAGATAATTGAAGTTTGCAATACAATGATCGACTCACTTTATAGACAATGTCACTAGCGAAATGTCTAACAATGAAAGAACTTTCAGACGACATCCGAGGAGTGCTAAAGTAAGGGCTTTCTTCGTGAACATCACGCAAACTGAGAATGAGTGATTTATCTGTACCCTAATAAAAAATATTATCATTTACATTGTAAATTTACAGTATTGTGTCACTCAGTTTTAAAAATCCAGAATTTTTCAATGAATTACCAGAACGCAATTGCTAAAATCCGGTTTATCTTGCCATTTAATGGTTTTCTCAAGTTTTATCTTCAAAAATAGTTGTCATAAATTCGGTTGTTTTACCATGTTCGTGGGATATTTTGGGAAAAATGGGCAATGACATAATGGAGACTTTGATGAGGGGTATAAAAAAAACAAGTAGGTTTGGCGTGTATTCGATTTATAAATGAGTTCGAAATGAATTTGCTCATTATAAAAAATTTTGGGTAGAAATCAAAAAATCTCAATTGATGATTTCAATGAATTAAATTAAAAAGTATTTCAGCTCATAATTCTTTTTTTTAATGTTAAGAAACTCACAGCCTTGAGATTAGAAACATCATTGAGAATGGGAAATATTCCCGACGGATTCTTGGCAATGAACAGGCTAATAACACCTTGATTGTTTGGATAACTTTCGAGAAATTTGATGTCAATACTCTCTTTTGAGTACTCAGACTTTTCCATTTGGAAGACATGTTCATTGTAGAATCGTTGGATGCATTCATTGGCGAAATTGATGCTCATTTGTTCTAGAGAGTTTTCTCTGAAATTCTTGGAAGATGTTAGCTTTCATAATTTTTTTACATAAAAAGTCTTCATTACTCTTAACATGTCATAAACTATTATTGATAAAAACTTGAACAATAATTGAAGGATTTTAATTTTGATTTTTCTCATTCTTGTATTTTTGAGAGCTTCTCAAGAATCAAAAAAGTACTTTTGGTAAAGTGTTTGATATATACAAAAACAGGTAAATTTTGAATATCGAAATATAAGTCAAATTTTTTATATCAAAAGTGATAAAAATGAAAATCTTATAGGCATTAATTCAAACTTTTGAGTCCATGAAAATCCTTAGCAGAAAGATCAACTTTTTTGAAGATTTTTGATCAAGTCTAGATGAAGAAAACTCTCCCACTAGCAATTAAGATGACGGATTTTTAAACTATATACAGTGTATATTATTCAATATCCTGGGTAGAAATTTGAATTAATTGTTAGATTTGCAGAAGAACTAGTGGAAGGAATGAATATTACTACGGTTATTGATAAAATTCACGTTTTTGAGCAATCGGACTTGACTTTTTGGATGGGAATTATTCAGATAGTTATATAAAATCCCTTCGCTGGATATCCTCATCATTTTCTAAAAATCTGTAATCCTTTTTGAAGAATTCTAGGAAAATGGGATTTATGAGTAACAAAACAAGAAATTTTTTGAATTTAATGCATGAAAATCTTCTTTTCTGTGTAAAAGTGTCTAAATTAGCAAATTGCTCAAAAAGTTGTTGGGGAAAAAAAATATTTTGTATTACCCTATTCCTTTTATCCCGTGTTGAAGAATAATTAATTCGATAATAGCTTTCAGTCTGTCATGAAGACACGAGCATTTTAAAAATTGAAGAAGGAAGCCTTTTATGATTCTTACCTAATGTATTTTGTCATTTTAATTTTCATAAGTTTGTGTTATTTATTGTAAGCTTTGGTTATCTAAATAATAATTGAGTATTGAAGAATGAGATATACGAAGAATAGTTTATACTTGTCTTATCTGATAATAAATAGGACTAAAATTGACATTATGAGTCAAATCCCAGTCTCTCAGCAAAAGGTCAGTTATTCCAAAATTCGACAATTCATTAACCCTTCATGTCCTAAATTAATTTTTTTCATCGCACAAATGAGAAAATTTGCAACCTTATCGAAATAATTACGCTGATTGCGAATCTGAATTCTTTTTCGAAAGCCGACTCATCCTTCTAAAGATAATAGAGGTTAAATTAGCACTTTGGGCTCTAATACCAGTTATCTTCTAAACTATAAGAGATATCGAGCAGGTGATTGCAAAATTGAAATTTACGACTATTGTTTTATTTATTATTAAAGGCCTAAGCACATAGGTTTTCAAAAATACGTTCTAAATATTTTTTAAACATTTTCAAGAAATCACGCTTCTTCAAGTAACTTTGATTAGCACCAGCGAGAAGCTATCTTTATGAACTGTACATATTTTTGTAATAAATTTCCTTTCTAATGAGGGGTAGAAAAAATAATCTTTTATTATTAGTTAAATATTCACGTATACTTACATATACGTCCGAATGAACCATGGAGATATTCATCATTGGTTAATTTATAAAAAGAATTTTATAAGAGAAATATATATTTCGCCAGGTCTTATCAATCTCTAATCCTGGTTTGATTAAATAATATTTACAAAGTTTTTTTGTATATATTTCTCCGGATAGTACCATCAGGTTTTCTAGTCAGCTTTACATCCAGATAACTTCGTTCGAAAATACATTGAGAAGGCTTTAGAAGAAGAAGCTAACCAACAAGAGACTCAAAATGAACAAAGTGAATCGAATGTCCAAATTCATGTCAGACTAACATTCAAGGGAGATGGACATAGCCATGACTTAAGAAGAAAGCTGAACACACTTGTAAATGAAAATTATAATGGCATACAATTGAAGGTTGTATTCAAAACAACAAGTTTGATCAAATTTCAACTTAAAGATAGGCTAGAACCAAAAGAACAATCAAATCTCATTTACTGCTTCGAAGCTACCTGTGGTGCTAAATACATTGGACGGACCAAAAGAAGACTTGCGATTAGAATACACGAGCATCTCAATAAGAATAGTTCTTCAATCAAAAAACATTTGGATAGATGTGGTTGTGAGGCAAATGAAGAAAATTTCAAAATTTTATTTAAATGCCCAAACGACAATCTAACAGAACTTAAAATAAGAGAAAAGTTCTTCATAATGGGAGAGGACCCTAACCTATGTATCCAAAAGAACCATCTTCATGACTTGCGGTTACCTTGGCCCAATTGATTTTTAATTTTTCTTCTCTATACTTAAACAAATCAAGAATGGAGAATTTTTTTGGTTTTTCATCAATTGAAAGTTTTGTAAATGGATTTTACTATTTTTCTTTAACTATTTATTCATTAAAAAACTTTGTAAATATTATTTAATCAAACCAGGATTAGAGATTGATAAGACCTGGCGAAATATATATTTCTCTTATAAAATTCTTTTTATAAATTAACCAATAATAATAATCTTTTAGTTCAAATTATCGCTCAAGAAAGTATTGTGTTCCACTCGTGGAACAATGGAACTTGAAGGGTTAAAATAACTGACAGATAGTTGCTTTTATCTGATTTGAACTCATTTTGTCAGAAAAAATAACCGACCCAATCCCTTAACTTGATGTTTTTATTTCTTCCAACAAAACTGCAAAAAAAATTGTTCTGAGACTTGATAAAAATTAAATTTCTCTTATTTTTCATGAATATAACAACTCTGAATAGTCAAAAATCTTCATTACCATATATATTATATAATTTAGTTCTACGAATCAGAATCGGACACATTTACTATTTCAAATCCTGATTCATACTACTATTAATCAAATGCTTAAAATTGGAACTTAGTGTCCCTTTTCCGGATCAAAAAACTGGCTGGATATACAAAAAGAATTCTCCTGGAATTCACTTTGATATAGAAACAAATTTGTTAACGTTTTTTACTGAAAAACCTACTCTTGTGAATGTGAAAATTGAATCAATAATTTCTGATCACATGTAATTATTCTAATTAGTGTAACATAACCTACCTCGAAACCATAAATATCCAGTATTGAGATCTTCTTATTGCTCTCATTTGACTGATCGATTTCATTAATCTCCAAGAGACAATTGATCCTAACAACCAAAGCATCAAAAAGATTTGAATAAATCCTCTTGGCCATAGCATCACAGGCCGTATAGCATTCATCTGGGCTATTTGTCATCGTAACAGTTTCTTCGTTTTTCACAGACTTGAAAATAATTCAAGAATTAAATAAGCCGAATGGTCAGAACAGTAATAGACAGACCAAGAGAATTTCATATGCACTAAAATCGATGCTTGAGATTCTACAAGAAAAGAAAGGGCAGAAAATCTCAAAAATTCGATCAATCCAAAGATTTAAACTCAGAGTTTTTCTTGAAACAGGCCAAAAATTATTTTTCAATCCATTTGAAATTCTATACATGAGTCAAGTCTAACAAAAGTTTTCAAGAACTTTAAAACACATATGGATTTTAACCAAATTTTCAATTCTAAAAATACTTGTATATTCGTGTTGCATTTACAAGTTGCATGATTTAAAAATTATCAATTTTTATAAAATTTTTTCATGGTATAAATTCTGATATTTTCATCATTAAAATTTCTATCTTTTCTAAAAATTCTTTCCACTTCAGAGGTTGTAGGTTGACAATTTTAAAGCTTAGCATAATTTTATGACACACTCAAATCCTGACGAATAACGGGTATTGGTTTTATATATTACCTTGAATTAATCAAAATTCGATGTTTGGTCTGAAAAGAACAGACGAAAATAAAGCTTTATTCGCCAATATTCTTTCTTTCGTTCTTAACACTACCATAGCTTCCGGTCAGGCAACTCAATGTCCTTTAATAATTTTAATTAAGGCTTTATTCCGAAAATAGCGCCAAAATTTTTTTGAAAGATTTAACTCCTATTCTAAGATTGAAACTTTCAATTTTAAAGTAAACTTTCTCTTCATATAGAACCCATGATGAACAAAGATGAGTCTACATGTATCTTGCAAATTTTGTGATTAATTATTTCAACTTACTAGTTTCTTTTCTGTAAGAGCAACCAACAAATCATTTGGGGAAATTGAGAGTAGATGAGCTGTCTCGCGCAAGATTGGCCAGTCTCTGCAAGGCTGCTAACAAACGGGAAAAACAGAGTTTCCATGTGAAAATATCGAAAAAAGTAAAATTTATTTTTCATCTACCAATAAGTAGCTAGAAATTTCAATAAAAATACGACTTCTTTGGAAAAAATCATAACATATTATTGCTTATTAATTTTGCTTGTTAATTTAATCCTATTAGGGCTAATTCTTAAAAAGCTCATTTTCTCAAAATGATGGTTGATTTGTAACACATCTCTATAGTCGCGTTATGGTTAAAACTTACTTTTGAATCTATTTCCCCATCTTGCTGGTTCCAATGGATATTACCCAATAGTAATGTTGCACTTATAATCTTGTAGACATTTTCAAGGTCCGTCTGAGACAAACCAATTGAAAACCAGTTATCCTTTAGTACATTGAAATCAATGCGATCATTGTCTTTTATTGCTTCTTGACACTTAGAGAATAATTAAATTGAGAATACTCACAAAATCCAAGTAACGATATTGGTTTGTACTTAAGAATGAGAATCTCTTTTTAGTTTCCATGTCTAGGCCAGATAAGATTTGGTAGAAAATGTGAAAGTTTCTTTCCTTGGAGTTTTTCTTACTGCAAATTCTACTTTTCTCCAACATAAAGTTTATCTGGTTAGCTTTGTTTAGTTTTCCTCTGTTGTCAAATAATTTGATTTACTTCTTAAAAATTAACGATATAAATTTTCCAAATCTTGAAGAATTGTCATTATGACATGTTGAAGCATTGCCAAAAGACTCTAGAATTGGAATAGCCTTAGTTAACTTTTGAGATATGGAATGAAATTTATAACAGGAGGCATAGTAAAGAATTATTTTCTTAACAGATTCGGTCTTTCCAGCTCCAGATTCCCCACTGATAATAACAACTTGATCCATGCCAGAAAATTTACTAGCTTTATTAGCTAGTTCAGCAATAGAGTTGACATGACACGGAGAATCTTCAAACTTTTTGTCAATAAATAAACTAAAGAATGAATCTTCGTTCTTTGATTCGCATTTGTATGGGTTCAGAAAGATTAAAATATTTCCAATATATGTCTGAATTGTTATTGAAAAGTAAGTTACATAATACAGGGATTTATAATACCGAGATTTAAGAATCTCAAGAAATATATTTTCATCGAGATTGCTATAAAACTTGTAATTCTATAGATTTACTTGACCTCGCTAATATCTCTACAGAGGTGACTCATTTTAAACTGCCTCCTTTTCATTTGATCAAACAAAGATTAAAATTTGTTTACAGAGTTTCTTCTTTTTCTCTTAGCGGTAATTTAACTGACTAGAATAGAGTTGGTTTTCCGATCACTTACTTGAAACGCAAAATGCGAGTTGGATTTCATTTTTTTCTTACCTTCTTTTGTTTAATACCTTTTGTTAGACCTAATTTTCAATTTGACTCTTCTTCAACAAGCATTGCTATTGGAAAAATAGAAACTTTGAGTCTAACTAACACTAATTCATCTACACCAATTACAGAATTAAAATTTGTCTATTTTGATAATGATGGAAACGAATTCACCCCTTCAAACTACTCGAAACTTCCAATCGGTATCATTCCAAATGCCAAAGTACTTCATAATGATAAAATTCTCTTCAATATTACCAGTTTGCGAGTTGGACAAGTTATTATAAATGTTTACAATAAAATTAATGGAGAATGGCTTATCTCCAAGTCCTCTTGTAAAGTAGCAGTGATGAAATACCAAGCTTTGTATATTTTACAACAAATTATTGGATGGATTTATTTCCTATGCTGGATTATATCATTTTATCCTCAGATAATTATAAATTTCCGTCGAAAAAGTGTCATTGGGCTAAGTTTTGACTTTTTGGTCTTGAATCTATTTGGTTTCATCTGTTATTCTGGGTTTAACTTGTCCTTCTTTATCAGTGAAGATATTAAACTTGAATATTTCCATCAGCAGCATTCATCTGTGATCCCTGTCGAGATAAATGATATTGTTTTCTCGCTGCATGCTGTTTTATTAGTCATAATAACCCTTATTCAGTGTTGCATTTATGAAAGAGGTGATCAGCGTGTTTCATATCAAGCTTGGGGCCTACTAGCTGCCTGTATACTGATTTTGATTATAGTTCTTATCCTTGCGACACAGGCCATCATTAGCTATCTCTCATTCCTGTATTACATTTCCTATATAAAATTATCAATATCAATCTTTAAACTGATTCCACAAGCCTATTTAAACTTTAAAAGGAAGAGTACAGTTGGCTGGAGCATAGAGAACATCCTTCTCGACATAAGCGGAGGAAGTCTCAGTATTTTACAAATGTTTATTATATCTTTTAATTTTGATGATTGGATGATCTACATGGGAAACCCGACCAAGTTTCTTCTTGGTATTATTTCTATCCTCTTCGATGTAATCTTTGTTGTTCAACATTATTGTCTATACCGTCACAACAGACAGGACCCAAATGTGTCAGTTGACTCTGATGACCCAGACAAGTCATTAATTAGCGAAAATGCATAAAACCTATGTTCTTCTATAGAAATTCCATTTTTATTTTGATTAATACACTTTTTATTCAATTTTGATTTTTTTTTCATTTCTTGATTTTTCAATAATTCATGTTCACGATAATACTTTGGTCGCGTAAGACGCTTGAGATATCTTACTAACGAACTTGTCTATACGTAGTATGCGACAATAAGCTTTTCTAAAAGTTGCATTACTAAGTCCGTAGATGATGGTATTAACAGAACTGTTAAAATGTGCAAAAATGAGGCTGATTCCATGCCAGAACGGAGAGAGATTATTGTAAAAGTCTGCTGAAATTAGAATCACATAAGGTCCCCAATTACACAGGAAAGCCACATAAACCATCGATAGAGTCTTTGCTAGTTTATAGTTTTGTTGATCTATTCTTGAACTTTGCTCTCCATCCATTTTTGCAATGTTCTTACTACTCTTTCGGACATGAACAAACAAGTGGATGTATAACAACTAAAAAATAATTAAAGTTACTTTCAGGTAAAAACCAAATGAATCTTGATAAAAAAACCTCTTTATTATAAGAGATTATTAAGACTGTCTGAATTGAATAGCGGATGACGACTTAATTTTTCTCAGAAATTAAAATAATAGCCTGTTGACAGCTCTACAGCTCTAAGAAAACTTTTTTATTTGTAACATTGGTTTCAAGCCGAAATAGAAATTTCGAAAACCCCTTGAGAATAGACTTGATTTTATTGATTGAAAAATTATTTTTAAATTTAACTTACAAGTGTGGTTATCATAGGAACACCGACAGCAACAAATGTGAAACTTAGGTTGTACGCCAATGATCTCAGTCTGTTCCATAAGCAAGACCTGGTCGCTCTCTCAAAGTACCAACCATCCCAGGCTGAGTAATTTGGCGTGGTCAGAATGAATGCAATAATCCATGTAAGACTACAATAGACTATTGTGTTTTTATGTGTAAAAATTCTTTGAAATTGTTGAGGCCAAACAACACATGTATATCGACATATTGCTATACCAAAGATACTCCACACCGAACAGAAGCAAACGATGAGACAAAAAGCTCCGACAAACTTGCAAAATATCTCATGAGTGATAAAAAATATTTCCCCAGCGAATATGCCTAGAAAAGATGAATGGTCAATGTTAAACAGAGAATCACGATGACTTGAATTCACTTACACACTATAGTCTTACAAATCAAACATTTATATTTTGTAATACTCAATGATATATTCTCTAGTTTTGTTTTCAAAGTGTCTACTGCATCCAAATTGAGTTGAATTTGAGAAATAGCTCAAAAACTATTTGGCTTCTCTTACTATTTTGTTTAGCATTTAATCCTGAACAGTGAACAAAGATAATTTTTAAAAAATCTCATTCATGCTTTCCTTTGTATTAGAAAGACGAAGCCGTGCGATTTGGGTTTTTAGTTTTTACTCGTAAACTCTATTGTAATCAGGAAAAAATTCTCTCCAAAACTGGAGAATATCATAGACTGGATTTTTTTCATGTAAGACTATTTTAACCCTTTCGGTGCCGAGACTATTTCACAATTTTTATAAAAACCAAAATTTAGCTATCAAGATACCAAGTTATTTGGTCAAAAATATTACAAATGCAAGTTCACATTGTGGGCTTCAATTTAAACTTTAATTGATCCAGAAACCTATCAAACTGGTAGAGTTAAGAAGGTTCAGAAAAATTGGAAAATGGACATATATGTCCATCGGCAATGAAAGGGTTAAATTAAATTCATTAAACTAATCAAAATATGGACAGTTTGTCAAGATGAATTTAACATATATGATCTTTTTTTGCCATTAAAGGATTTGTATTGATATCTTAAAAAAATAAAATCTTGAAAAGAAATTTTGAAAGATTTAAATATGGGATATGTATTTGAAATTTTTTTGTAGATTTGCGAGACAATCTCTTGATTACTGAAGCATCCATTGGCAACTTTTGAATTAAATTTTTCATTTGAGGCTTGAAAAACTTTTTTCCAATTTCACAATCCATAAAGACACTTTTGAAATCAATACAAACTCTAGACTAATTTTAACCATCAAAGTCTTACAAGATTTCTACCGACTTCCACTGGAATAGTGAACTGATAAGGAGTCTGTGATCGGGGCGAGGTTTTCAAATTGAAATTGAATTTTTTCAAAGAAATAACTCACATTGCATCGTGTATGGGAGATGACAGATTCAAGATAAGGGAAGGGTTTTAGCTATGGAAATTTTCAAAAATATCAATTTTACAAGGAATTCATTTGGTGCATTAAGTTTTCCGTATAACTAGCGTTTTTTAATTTTAAACCTTTATTGTGAGTATCAGAGAAGTCTCTAAAAAACCTGTCAACTTGTAAGTGACCGATCAAAAGCAGGATTTCTTGATCACATAGTGAAGGGGGTGTGAATCAAGAATTTTCGACTCACCAACCAAGTTCATCGGACCCACAAAGGAGCAAATAAAAATGTCAGCAACGCACAAGTTCAATATGTAATAGTTTCCTGGATTTCTCAAAGACTACAAGGAAGGTATTTAGTGAAATATTTTGGTCTCACCCTTGTTGTAATTATTGAGGTCATGATCAGAATGTTTCCAAAAGTTCCTGTTAAAATGGATAGGCCAACAAAAAAGGAATATGACCCAGCCATTGCTTGATAATGATAGTTAATGTGAATGATCCTTAATTACCTGGCATTCTTTGAATAAAATCTGGTCCTGTTACACTAGATAAATTCTCCATTCTAAGCAGATACATTAAATCCATGGTTTTTTTCTTGGATTTTTCTGTTATTTTATATGTAAGAATAGACGTTTAAAGATTTTAAAAATTTAATCCTTTTTATATTCCCATGGACCAATCAAATTAAAGTTTTCTTTAAGGAAATTTTTTTCTCAAAGTGTGTTTTTTGACATGATCTGAAAATTATTACTATCATAAAAACCATTTTAATCTGGTGCCAAGTTTAATTTGTGTTATTCCATAGACAAACCTCCGCTAGATGATATGTAAGTTGGAATAAGCGCCGTATAAATTTGAAAATTATTTATTTTCGAAGAACTGATCTAATACTCATCAATTGTTGAAGTTCAAGAAGAAAGCCTTCTAAATGAGTTTAAATAATATGACGTGTAACTCTTATTTTTATCTGGTTTATATTTTGATCGAATATTTGACTTAGATTCTGAATCTGTTCATCAAATTTGGGAAGTGAATTCAGTCTCGGAGATTTTCCAAAAAAAGAGAATTTGGATTGATCAATGACTGAGAATTCCAAGTTTAGATCATTTTTACAGGATCTTTAGGTATTTGATGAATAACTTTAGAGTTTTGTAAATTCTCTCAAACAAGAATTGTTTTAAAAACAAGAATTGTTTTGAAAACAAGAATCAAATTTACAATATTTACTTTATTGATATATCATTAGGATACAGTGATATGAAAAATATTCCTTAAAAATCAACATAGTTTGTACAGCCTTTTTATTTTTGAAAATCAATACTTGCAAATATCTAAAATTTGGAATTGTATCATTGTTACATAAATAATAATGTTTTATATGATTTCTAGACAATGTTTCTTCGATCAAAAGTTTTCGATACTAACGAATTATCAATATTTTCAG
This sequence comes from Gyrodactylus bullatarudis, assembly GCA_012064415.1. Lineage (NCBI taxonomy): Eukaryota > Metazoa > Platyhelminthes > Monogenea > Gyrodactylidea > Gyrodactylidae > Gyrodactylus > Gyrodactylus bullatarudis. The sequence continues at coordinate 321,244 of SSNU01000068.1, forward strand.
ACTTTTTAGCAAAGCCCTTATGGGCTGTCAAAGTCATGTAGCCAGAGTTTGCCTTTTGTGAAGCTAAATAATTGATCTGAATTGGTCCATTCCTCGATGCATCATTATTTTGGTCGCCGAGCATGGTGTAGTTTTCATCGAGAAACACTTTTAAATATTGGTTAGGTGTCTTTTGAGCTTCTGATAGGTATTCATTGTTGAATTCGTATGCTTTGATCTGGAAATGTTTGAATTTCGAATAGATTTTTGAAGAAAACTCAATGAAAATAACTCACTTGTGCATTTAAGCTTGAGCTCTCATCCAATGTGTTTGATTTTCCAAAACTTTTTCGAAACAATGGAATGGAAGTTGAACTAGTATCTGAAAACATCAAGTATTATATTTACGTATAGCACAAATTTCATTAAACCCATAACCAGTCCCATGTCTAAATTCATGAGATACTATCAAGAATAGTTATAATATTTCAAAACTATAAGAATCTCTTACAGGTATGATAAAGATTTTCTGAAGTCAAAATTAATGGGGTTCCTTTATAAAATTTAAAAGATGTTCAAATTTCCATTTTTACATATGAAAATTTTTTTTTTTTTATGAAATACATGCTTTTCTTTATTTGAAAGTGGAATGATGATCAGAAGAGGTTTTTCAGGGATTCAGTGAATTTGGTATTCAAATTCCCTGATTAGCCATTGACTAATAACTATTAATAGTTACAGTGAATCTGAAAACTTTAGGAATTCTGCAAAATCCCTGGGCAACAATCAGTGAGTCTGCAGACTCTCATGGATTCTGAAAACTAACTATTCCCTTTTTAAAATATTGCAAGAAATTTTTTTCATTTTTTCACATTATGTAAGATTTCCATAATTTTTTTACAGAGATCCTGTTTCTATCAATTTTTTAAATGGTTTTAGCCAAAGAAAAATCTCGAGTAAATTTAAGGTAACTAAACCTAATTGACATGAAATTCGTTATTATTGTGGGAAATCGAAAAATTTGAATTCATTGATTATCACGAAGGGGAACGATCCAAAATTCAAAAGATTAACTTTTCCTTGAAATCAGTAGATTCCTCTCTACCTCCACGGCAGAATTCGAATTCTTCGTCTAATGCTGATCTCGAATATCTGCATTTAACTGCTTCAAATCTTTGAAATCCATAAAAATTTTAAGCCCAAAAGTTGAAAAAAAGGAAACTCGGGGCATTTCCAAAATTCGAAAATCGGTCTAATTTTGGTCGGATTGAATTTTTTCTGAATTTTATTTTAATTTCCACAACTTAATGGCTCATTTTATGATGAAATTTGAAAAATAAAATTTTTCCTGACTTTTCTGAGAAAAATATTGAATTTTTTGTAGAAAATGTAAATTCTCATCTTCATGTCAACTAGCTTTAGTTAATTAGTAATCAGAGAATTTGAATACCGAATTTACAGAATCATTGGCTTGCAAATATATCTACAAATCAGTTTCCTTGAATCAAATCTTGATCATGAAAAACCTCTTCTTACCATCCTTCCAAATCAACAGGAAATGTTCAGTCAAATTCGAGTAAATGGGAATTTGGTGTCAATTCCAAATTTGAAAAATATCCTTAGAAATAAATTTTCAAATGATATTTAAAATCATGTATAATATGTATATTTAATAAAGTATAGTATTTCTCACCCATATTATCAGCTGAAACCTGATATATTGACTGGGCCTTGTCGAAATCAGATCCAACCAGAGTGTAGCTCGGAGTCATATGACCATAATTGTTATTAATGTTAGCTTGACTATTATGCATGCCAAGATGATTTAGGGGAGCTTGATGTGTCCGATGATTACGCTTCAATACTGAAGTTCTATTTGATACTAACAAAATTATCATAAGTGCTATGCAGGCCAAAACAACCAGGACAACCAGACTGGTTGCCAAACCCAAGATTAACTCTCTTGACAATAATGGTTTCTCATTAGACTGAGAATTTTTCCCACGAAAATATCCATCAGTCTTCCTATTGATAAACAGACCATTATCTGACTGTTTAATATGATTCCAAATATCCAACCATATCTGTATGGAAGAGCTTCGTGGCTCTACACCAAGATCACGCGCGAATATTTCAAAGTGTAAATTTGTCACAATCTGCGAATTTAACTGGGAGTATTTCTTTATCAATTTTTGGATATTCTCGGGGTTAGTTTGATTCAAGAATACTTCACCACTAACTTCGTCTATCCATATCGTGAATAGATTATCGGTAATCTTAGTGAAGAAACTGTTTGATTCATTCTTCTTTTTAAGATAATATCGAACAGTTCCATTCTGGCCTTTATCATCGTCCTTAGCTTCAACATGTGTTAATAAGAATTCATTTGGTGTATCTAAAGTGATATTGAACCTAAAAGGCTTAAGGAAATTTCTCTTGTAGTCGTTTTCGGAGAAAATGAATTTTGGATCATTATCGTTAACATCCAGCACTCGTATGAGTATCATAGTCTTGGTTGACTTTGGCTTTTCTCCACCATCAACTGCCATGACCTCAACATTGTGTTCCTCCTAAATAATAGAAAATAGTCAATTTTGTCTTTTAAAGTCTTATTTCTAACTAGATTTTAGGTTTCTGAGCCCACAATAAAGATTAAAGAACAAATTGTATACTTATTTAAAACCTCCTCCACAATCCCATTGGTTTTTATTTGACTTAAAAAGATTCAGTGAAATTTTATTTTTATCTAAATAATAAATCTTATAATGATTCATTATTAATGAATCATAATTATGATATAAAGCTAATTGATATGAAGTTGGGAATTTATGATTTTTACAGAAATCTCGACTTTTTCATGAAGAATTCAAATTTGTTACAGATTTTTTGGAATCCTACTCATGCTGCCCACTTTTACCAGCTCAAGAAAAAAATTATTTTTATGAAAAATATGGTCATTTTTCAATTCCCATTTTGCGAAAAATCCTATTTTTTCGAAGTTTGAGCTAAAATTTTTTATTGATTTGAAAGTGGGAGGCTGATCGAAAGAGTGTTTTCAGGATCAAGATTAGACAAAAAAATCAATTCAAATGTATTTGATCTTATCACTTTATCGTTTAGGAGCGGAATTTCGATTTTTTAATCATTTTCACTACTTGAAAATCAATGAAATTTCGATAATTCAAAATCTCTTGAAAATAGGGAAACTGTCGATAATTTGACGGAGCTATTCAGCTTTATTATCTAATCTTGATCCGGAAAATAGATTTATTATTGCTCTCCCATTTTCAAATCAACAAAAATTTTCAGCTCAAATTTCGAAAAAATGGGATTTTTCCTATTTCTCTTTTTCGAGTTCTTAATGAAAAAATCTAGATTTCTGTAAAAATCATAGATACCCAACTTCATATCAACCAACTTTATATTTACATTAAAGCTTAGTAGTTGAATCAATACATGATCTCATTTTTAGCTTCCAATGATCAAGAGTAAAGGTTGCACTAATCAGGAAATAACAATAAAAATAAATTTTTAAGAATCTAAAGTTTTGATTCAAAATAAATTTGGACCAGCCAATAACAGGCTGTCGGATCAAGACTTGAAATCGATCAACTCCGTTCCTGAATGAATGTCCCAATATTTTAAAGAAACTAATGATATTTTTTCTTAGGCATAGGAAAATTATATTGTATACATTTTATAGTGATAAATATGCAATGTGCTGTAATAATATGCTAAAAGGATGTAAATATCGACCGAATGTTTTGAATGTTTCATAACGTTTTAGAATCCATGCAAGATGAAGGCAGAAATTTGGAATGATTATTCAAAAAATTAATGCATGGTCTAATACCAGAGGTTGAACTCATGATAAATTAACGAACTTTTATCGAGACATAAAATTCATGTTGATTCCGAATCTGTGCTCAGAATTCTCCCTACAAGGTTTGGGTATAATTTGGGAAAATGTAAAAGAGCGAAGTTTCCGGAACAAATCTGATGCTAAATCTAAGGGTCTATTCATTGATGTATAGTATGAGTTTATGTTGCTCCTGGTCTCAAAGTTATTAAGCTTTATTCAAAGGTGTTTTTAATTCGATCTGATTGGTTCATTCTATGAAGAAGAAACTACCAGACACAGCTAGACATGATAACATTTTCAAATCTTGAACAAATCTGAACTAAAAATAAGAAGTCCTCAATATGGCTTTTAAATATTTCAGTCAGTTCCTCCTTCTGATGTAATTCACTTAAGTTATAAAAATAGTTCATTTAGCAGACTTTTTTTGTTATTTTGACCTTTGATTTTGTTTTGAAAATCATCGGTTCTGATATTAATCGATTCGAGGATGAAAATCGAGTTGATTCAGCATTACTAAACTTTAGAAAGGGAAGAGAAACATGTTTTTTCATGAAGTGAAATAACTCGTTCATTTTAACTGTCAATTAAAGTCTTTCATTATCAGAGCAACCAAACCACCTTGGGTATGAGAGTGTCTTATAAAATTGTCATTAATATTAAACTAAAGGTTGCAGATGTAGAGAAATTTCGTTGATAAGAATTCTGACATAGAAGGACTAATATAAAACGTTGATTATCAGGACTAATGGTTCAGTGAGGAGTTTTAATATGGACGAAACGTGTCTGCATGAATTCTATACAAGTCTCTTATGGAACTGACATGGGAAATAAACAAGCCTTGACTTACTTTATCTTCCCTATCCAGATTGTAAACATTATCATTGGTGTATAGACGTCCGTCATCGGTCAGTTTCCATTTACAGTGATCCGGCATTTCTTCCAAGATATCACTGTTATCAACTCGCTTTGATTCAAATGCATGTATTGAATGGCATCTTTTATTACTGACATTTGCCAGACGATACTTGACTTTTCCATTTTTACCTTCATCATTGTCATAGGCTTTGATGATCCCGATAAGACCTTTATAATTCTCCTGAATCTTGAATAATTAAATATTTATATCATAACTACTTTCAAGTAAACACACAAAATAAACAAACATGGAAAATTAGAGTTTCATTGAAGTACGGGTCACTGTCATTCTGATCGATAATCCTTATTTTCACTTTAGCCGTATCTGAATTTATCTTCTCCAGACACTGAGCATAATCCGTTTGGGAAATTTCTCCTGAATAAGGCTTACTAAGGAACTTCCACAGAGTTTGATTATCAAAAACTTTAACCACGAGCCGATACTCATCACGATGCTCACGATCGAAGCTATAAAGAATGAAATTATAAAGATCGAATTTTTCCAGAATTAAAATTTTTTCTCTTACATTTCCTTTGAGTATAAAGTTCCATTGGCTGAGTTAATATTGAAAAAAATTGAATCTTCATCATTCACGAGATAATAAAAAGGCTTTGCATTCAGTCCAAAGTCAGAATCTATGGCAATTGGTGAACCTATTGGCGTGTTGATTGGTGAATTTTCAGGAATTTCAAATTGGAAACTCTCCTGAATGAATCTTGGGTCATTATCGTTCTTATCTAGGACGTTTATCGTCAATTTCTCCAAGGCGTAGCGCGGATTTTTCTCATCGTGATCTCGACAAATGAGACAAACTGATAATTGATGTGTTACCTCACGGTCAATATTTGTATTCTCCTTCACTGCTAAATGGTACGTTTTTTCCTATATAAAGATAAATTCAGTTCAGAATTTGATAAAGTGATGATTCCGAAGAATTTCAAATTTGAGAAATTAGAAATTTAGCGCCAGTGTTCATTTGAAAATCCGTTTTTTTATTCATTTTTATTTTAGACGTTTTATCATACATCGAACCTAAATCAAGATTTGTAAACTAGAGGCAATCAAACTGTCCTATTATATAATCTGATAATAATTTATCCTAGAAATATCTGTACATATATTATCTGATTTTTTGAAGAGATAAAGAAAAAACTGTAAACATGAAATTAATCAACAATTCTAAGAAAAATCTATTGGCAATTTTCTTATGTTGCATACAATTTTTTTCTGTTTTTTTCATAATTCAATAACTTCATGATTGCTATTTCCATTTTTTAATGTAACTTAAATCAATTTTACTGAGTAAGATCTACATCAATGTTATAAAAACTTTTTTTCAGGGTATTTCTCCTTTTTTTGTATAACTCAGTAATCGTTTTTTTTAAATAAATTCTTCCCTATTTTAGATGAAATTAAAGGCAAGCGGTAGAAAAAATCCTTCAAGCATAAAGCTTTCCTCACTAATGATCATAGAGTTTTGAAAAATTTCAGTACAATTCCTGGAGAAATAGTTTTGACGTAATCTTGTTCAATTTCAGTTTTCTTGTTTACAAACTATCAAGAAGAAAATCAAATTTTAATCAAAAATAAGATTGAAATCTCATTAAATAACTCTAAAACTTAGCCCTTTTGGACTGATTGTGAACAAATTCAAGTGTAAACCCCCACCACTGGTTCGAAAAAGTTAAGGGTTATGTTAGAAGCATTATTATAAGAAAGGTTGATTTTAATTCTTTGATCACTGACAAAAATAAGAATAATTTGATGAGCCAAGATCTTGGTGTTAACTTTTTCAACTGTTCTACTTATTCGAAATTCTTCTATAGATAATTCCAAAAATTCAAGATTAAGCTTTTTATTAATACTGAGTTTAAGAAATTTACTCTTTCACCAGTTCTGTTAAGTAAAAGACTCTGAATTGAGAGCAAAATCGTATTTTTTTCAAATAGATTCAGCTTTCATTGCATTGTTTATTATTGCAAGCAAAGAAGTTTGGTTTATGATACAAAATGGAGCTTCTCATGTTCATCAATCAACCACCACTTTTCGTTAATCTCACAAGCTTCACTTGTTATTCAATATACTTTAGTACGAATAGAACATTAATAGATCAAAAATTTTATCGCAGTTTCTTGAACAAAGCCAACGATTTTCGCAGCTGACTGTAAGGTCTTTGTCAATTTTTGAGCTCCTTTTCTTCTACATCAATTCTTAATCGTTCAAGAAAAATGATTGCTTTAATTGAATTTAACACGTAGAAAGATCTCTCTTTTATTTCAGAATGTATTCTACAGTTAATTCTTCATCCTTCTCTGAGTTTAGCAGAGTTTTGAATTTATATTTGCTCAGTTTAAACACTTGAGAGTTCATATAATGCAAGGAGAGGCTTGAATTTAGAATCAATAATTCATAAAACTACACTTGTGATATGTGATTATGCATAGTTTTATTTCTCGCGTACTTCTCATTAGTACGAATCCTTTTCCCATAGTTAAAAACAAGATTTCTCATTTTGAATTACTGCATTATGAAGCGACTATGTAAATGTTTGTAAGGATAATCTTGAGAATTGAAGCATTCTTAGCATTTTGAGAAAGAAGCTAAAAACTTTTTACAATAATCTGATTACTGTAGATAATATAGACCAGACATTCATTTAAAATTATAAAATTCCAGTAATCTGTGGGTTTACAAAAACTAATCCAATAGATTTCAGTAACGTAAAATATTTTCTTTGTTACTATTGGCTCTTTCTGAATGGATTCAGAGGGTTCGGAACGCTACTACTCTTAAAACCTGCTAGTCCAATTTCATCAATTTAGCTTTCATTTCTAAAGACAAAGATTCTAATTTTATATTAAGTCATAAGGAAATAACTAAAATCCCTAAAAATAGTTCATAAAAAGTACCTGAGGAAAACTGTGTATTATTTTTGAGGCTCAAGCAATTGAAATTTGTGAAAGTGTATTTTATAATTTATATTTTAAAAACTCCTCCATATTCAAAAGATAAGATAAAGGTTATTTTAAAATTCATAGATTCCCAACTTCGATCAGTTAAATATTACAAGTGGTTTTGAGTATTTTTTCGAGAGACAATCCAAGTTGAATTTGATACAAACAAAAATGATTTTTGATGAAAAACTACATTAGCTCCTGTAGAAAAGACACTTCAAGCGACTCTCCGATGAAAAAAGTCCTTTCATTGAATAAATTAGTTTTAAATACATCCACATAGATTTAAGGTCATCAGAAATTTATTTTTTCTTTGGTTTTTCATCTTCATTGGCCTTCTTGAAATTATTTGATTAGAGGAAGAATTGGTGGGGAAATTTGATTTAATTTTCATATGAAATTTCACAAGAATCCCTCCACTCTCATCGATAATTTGAATAATCTTTTCACATCTCTTTTGTTATGGAATAAATGTATTTATTCCACCACAAACTTTTACTAATTACAGTTAAGGGTAAGTGTTACATATTTCTCGTAACAATTCTAAAGATTAACTTTTACTTTCAAATGTCAACCTGTTTTGCAAGGTAGTAGAAAATTTTTCGAAAAAAAACTTTTTTATTGGCATCAATTTTAGCTTGTAATTCTAAAAATGTCTTATTTGAAAATCATTTTCTCCTGGTATGTAACTATAGACTAGGACGAGATTTTCCAAAATTACTAAACTCACCCATCGATATTGTAAATTTGATCTTCAGATATTTTTATATTATCCCAGCAAATTTCGCTTCAAATAATATGCTTCTGTGAAAATTTTCAAATTAAAAACGTTTTTTGACCGATCAAAACCGTAATATTCATGAAAAATAAGAGAAATTTCATTTTAACTATTTAAAAAAACAATTTAAACAGGATTCAAGTCATTTTTGAAACTCTTTTATATTTATATAGAACATAATTTGAAAATTTTGTCTATTTTGTTCCAGAAGCATAATCTTTCAGATTATCTTTAATCAAAATTGAAAATTGATCATTTAAGTTTCCAGAGATCAGAGGCCACAAGTGAAATTTCACTCTAGTCTGTTCCTCAAATTTATCCTAAACCATGATCAAAATAAAAAAAAGAAAAGTTTAATCTCTGCCACCCCCTAAGTTAACAAACTTATCAAAACCTCTTATAAAAAAAGTTAGAGTGTTTCTTACCAGGGTAGGATCTTTGACCAATTTGAAATAATCTGAAGTATCAATCCCTTCCCATTCATAGTTTTGTTGCATCGCATTGGAGCGGAGCCAACATTTTTTGATATCTTGACTTAGAGTACAAGAACATTGTCCACTTGAGCCAGAATCTTGATCACTGACCTTGATAAGGGCAATGTAAGAATTTCCGTTGGAATTTTCTCGGACTCTGAGACCTTGTTGTTTTTTTGTGTAAGGTGTGATGCTGCTTTCTAAAGAATATTTAAATAAAGTTTATTAATCTAAATTTGATCTTTTAAATATTAATAAATTTAATAATAGGATGTTCTGAATTCTGATTTATAATATTAACAGGCATTCGGAGAAAACTGAATTAAAGTCAGTCAACGGTATCCTAAAACTTCCAGAGAAACACTGAATCGCACTGCCCTTTAAAGACTTCAATTCTATAGTCATTAGTAATAAGTTATTACTCTAATTGTATGATTGTGAAGTATTAAACACTAATGCAACCGTTTTTTGATGTCATTCAGGTGATTAATAAAATAGTTTTCAAGGTATGGTGTTTTAGTTTAAATGGCGAATATATTGTTGAATAAAATCTCTTATAAAAGTAACAATAATAAAAACGAGAAACTCCTATTATCGATTGCTTCTATACAACTTTTAATGATAATGAAAAAATGCTCTAAGTAGGCAAGAGAAAAAATGAATATACTATTCGGACGTCAGAGTTAGAAATTTGATTTATTGAAGGTGAAAAGAATGGAAATAATAACTTTAGGAATATTTCTTTGATCTGAATGATTTCTTTCTCTGTGTGATTGTGAATGAATTTTTACAAAAACGACAAAATTGTACATTTCATGAGTCATTAGCTAATTATAATATTTAATAGAGGTAGATGACTTTTTATATACACCTAGTTGAAGATGATTTTATAAAATTTTCAATCGAATTTGATCAAGAGTTTTTGGCCAACTTTAACCATACGAAGAAAATAAATTAAGGAAATTACGACATATTTCAAATCTCGAGTTTACAAATTCCAGCATGATTGTGGAGCCTCATAAGGTTGGTTGATATGGGGTTGGGAATCTAAGATTTTACAGAAACCTCGATTTTTTCATCAAGAATTCGAATATTTATATATCCTACTCATGTTGCACACTTTTACGATTTGAAGAAAAAAAATTATTTTCATGAAAAATATGTTAGTTTTTCAAATTTCAATTAGGCGACAAAATCCCATTTTTTCGAGCTTTAAAATTTTTATTTATTTAGTTAAATTGATATTTTTGTCTAATCTTGATCTTGAAAAAACTCTTTTGATCACTCTTCAACTTTCAAATAAAAAAAAATTTTCGGTTCAAATTTCGAAAAATGGAGCCAAATTGAAATTTGAAAAACTCTCATATTTTTCATGAAAAGAGGGCAACATGAGTAGGATTCTAAACAATATTTCGTAATATTCGAATTCTTGATGAAAAAATCGAGATTTCTGTAAAAATCGTATATTCTCAACTTCATATCAATTAGTTTTATGTTAGGAAATTATCTACAAGAGCGGAGAATCATCTAAGAAGATCTTAGACAAGTGGAACATGCAGCTTCAATTTTATAATAAGGATCATCTAGGGATAAACTTGGCCCAATACAAAGCTTATTTCAAAAATTTATTGAAAATTGTCAACTCTCATACAATCCATCAGAACAAGTAACAGTTGATGAGCAACTTGTTGGGTTTAGGGGAAGATGTCCCTTCAAAGTGCATATTCCGTCTAAGCCAGCCAAATACGGTATGAAAATATGGGCTCTTTTTGATGCGAAGAATTCCTATCTTTGCAATGCTCAAGTTTATATCGGAAAAGAAAATGATCTTCCAGAGAGAGGCCAAGGTGAAAGAGTAGTGAGAGAATTATCATATCCATTTATAAATAAAGGAAGAACGATCACATGTGACAACTTCTTCACAACTTTTGATCTTGCTAAGTATTTGTTCTCTAAAAAGACAGCTCTTGTTGGAACGTGTAGAAAATCAAGAATTTTCCTACCTGTCGGCTTTCAATCAAATAAAATTATTGAAGGAACCTTAGAATATGCATTCAGCGATCGAGTCGTTATCATGCGATTTGGCCATAAAAAAATAAGCCTGTTGTTCTACTTTCAACACTACATCAAAAGCCTGATGATACTGGCAATAAACCAGAAATTATTGAATATTATAACTCCACAAAAGGTGGAGTTGACACTCTTGATCAGTTAGTCGGTAACTATACAAGTAGAAGATCTACTAAGCGATGGCTACTGTCTCTGTTTTGGAATATCTTGGATATAGCAGCCGTAATTGCCTTTGTTTTGTATCGATTAAAATGGCCTTTGATCAAAAGTTCTAAAGGATGCACCAGAAGAATATTTCTGAAAAACCTATCCTATCAGCTTTTGAATATTGAGAGTACACCATCTCAGCCACCACTAGCTAAGAGGATAAGGGCCTCAAATCACTCCTCTGAAACTCCAAGTAGGAAAAACAGCGTATCTAAAGGAAGATGCGTCATTTGTCCAAGGTCAAGAGACAAAAAATTTCGATCTTTATGTTTAAAATGCTCGAAAAATGTTTGTGATGAACATTATGAAATTATTTGTGACTCGTGTAAACAATAATTTTTCATATATAAATTTTTTTCTATTGAAAACCCCCAATATTTCATATTAAAATGAATGGGGTATATATGGACCCCAGAGGTATTATTTGTAATTTTTACATTGTATAGGGCAAGGGTTAACCTAATTGATGTGTTCAGTAAAACTATAATCTACAACTAACTTGGCCAATGTGAGCTTTTTCATTTTTCACTCCACTATTGCTATTTATTGGAGAGTTTTGCTGTTTTTTCAGTTTACATTCTATTTTCTTTAACTTTTACTATTTCTTTCATAATTTGTAAATTATTATCTTGATTGAACTCTTAACTAATATCATTTTTTAAGTATTACTGTATCACTGATGATGGTTCGAGAAATGTACATGGTTTTAATACATCTTCTTTCTAAATTATGAATTTAAGTGGCTTTTCGGACGTGCTTGAAAAACAACGTGAATTCGTGATAATAAATTTAAAACCATCTACAATTTATCTTTATTCACGATACACTCTAATTTTTGGTACCATAATCAACAAAAAGAATCAGTTAGTCAAGATAAATCAAACATTTTTTTTCCATTTTAATTAGAAACTACTATAGAATTGAGATTGTTAAAGTATTATTAACAAGTGATGTTATCAAAACAAATTTAACTCTTCATCCTTTTATCATCAACTAAAAAAATTATTTGGAATAAAGATAAAATACTTATCATTGACTCTTTTTGTTGTTCTTATTCATTATAGAGTGGAGTTGAGTAACATTTAGAAAAACCAGTATTTGTATTAAACTAATTTTCCAGAGTTTCTTTTTAAAGGTACTTAGTTCTAAACGGTCTATAGAGGAAGGTTTAGAAAGCATTTCTTAATCTAATTTAGGAATATTTTAATGAATATTTCGAGTTTCATCGTTAGTGACTTGCTAGTTGCTACGTTAAATTAAAAGCGGATCAAACGGTCCAAACTAAAATTTGGACCTCTATACTAGTGAAAAAATCATTAAAAATAAAATTCAATTCAAAAATATTTTGGGACTTTTTCCACTTTTGATTAAGTGTCTAATTTTTTCCATTTTTAGAGGGATAAAGAAGGTCAAAAGAAGTTTTACAGGATCACATTCAGACAAGAAAACCGAAATGGCACAATTTTCATAAACGGAACTTGAATAAACCATTTTTTCGACTTGATCCTCAGACATTTTAGAGTCAAAGTTGATATCATTCGAAAGAGCGTAAAATTTTCTATAAGAAGCGTATAAGTTCAAAAATGCTTTTCAAATGGATCATTCTTAAAGTTGATAATGATGCAAGATGATAATAAATTTAGCACAAATTATGTACTAACCTTCATTTACATCTTGTTCTTCTTGGTCAAGCTGAAGGGGGTAAGGAGTGACCTTTATACTAGGCTCATTATCGTTTAAATCTGTGAGTCTCACATAGACAGATCCTTGATAGATAGCATTCGAATTATTTGCAATGATTGGTATCTGTAAATCAATAAAGTTGTAGGCTTTTTTACCGATTACTTCAAAATCAAGCTGATTTTGAAGTGTAATAATTCCCTTTGATGAGATCCTAAATAGATCTATTATTTTCTTATCAGCTTTGCGATCAATTTTAAATGAAAACGATGATAAATCATTTTTCTCAGATCCAAATAATTTCTCATAACTTGATCTTGTGAAGGGATAACTGCATTCTTGATTATAGAAGTTTGATTTTGTCTGATTACTCAAGCCAATAATATCATCATCCCTCACGGATAATTGAGCCAACTGTGAACCTATTGGTGTATTCTCTGGGATAATAATGCGTAAAGGAAACTTTTCCAAATCATTCGAAAGAGCTGATCCGTCAATGAAAACTTTCTCAATATAAATGCTTGCTGGATGATCATCCTTATCAGTTAAACGAACTCGAATTGTTATCGATGTAGTTAGCGAGTAGGCATCTGATGCGATCAATTGGAGATCATATCCCATGCAAGATTCTCTGTCCAGTTTAGTTAATAATCGAAGGGTTGGTGTTTCCTCTGGTGAATGCATAACGTTGAGAGCGAATTTGTCTTCGTGTCCCTTTAAAGTGGAAAATGTATCAAGTGATTTAATTAATAAATGGATTAATCAATCAAAAATAATATTAGTTTAAAATGAGTCGATCAGAAAGAGAAGACGTCGGTGAATATCTTAGCACCATGACAAGATTAGAAATTAAGTTGAATTATGGGATTTTATCTAACTTCTTGTACTTTTGAGCAGAAACTAGGATAAAATGTTGATCTACTCATTTTTATTGAAATGCACAAAATACTTTGTTAGTTTCTTGTTCTAATGGATTTAAAATGTAGAGAAAATCCTTTCCGAAATACCGATAAGATGTCTCAATGCTCCACTTTTTCAATATTTTATCAAGTTTATGTAACCAAATACTGATATCTAGGATCATTTTCAGACGATTTTGGCTATAGAAGTTACTCAAAAACTCCCTTTCCGAGAAGTCTTCGAAATTGATTAAATAAGTTTACACCCTTAAGCTCAAAAGAATAAAAATTTGAGCCAGAATGACATCTTGTGACTTTTTAACTTAAGGGCGTCTGGTAACATTCGAATTTAGGAGAAACAGCAAGAAAATCTTGTCTGAATTATGTTGAAAAACAACTGCAAACTTTTATAGGATTGATAAAATTGTGTTAATTTGATTAATTTGATCTATCAATCATTGAATTCTACATAAAATTACAAGGAGGATTATATATATATAACTTTTAAACATTTTATGTTGATTTTGTATTTAGCTTTTTTAAAATACACACAAACGTGTGTAAAGATATATCTATATTTATCATTTTCACTTTTTCCCTCTCATCAGCTCACAAACTTTTGCAGAGTGTAGTTGGTCTTTCCCTCACTCTATCTGTTTATTACTTGTATCGTAGGAGAAACGTGAATTGGGGTAGAAGAAGGAGAAAAAACTAGATATCTCACACAACATCATCACCATAAAAGTCAACAATGATTTACTTTTTTTCCAAATTCTAAAAAGTGTATAACAATCAGAGTGAATAGATTGAATTCTCCTACTTCTGGATGTGATTGTGAGAGAGTTCAATTAAATTCAGAGTCAACTCTATAGATGTTGAATAAATCACTCAGATTTTGGAAAAGTTTAATCTCAAACTCCTTCATCCATCATTAACAGTGTCACATAAATGATACATCTTGGCAATTTGGTTAGTGGAAAAAGTCTATCTGATTGCGTTTCCCATTAAAATTGAGTAAAGTTGTAAGGATAAGAAAAATTATTTTTTCCATTTATGAATATAAAAATTCTGATCGACCAATGAACCGCTTAAAATTTCAACAATTTGTTAGGAAGATGTTAAAATATTTGAAAAATAAACTTTTCGCATGGTTTTAATATTCGAACGCATCTTTAGATTCTTTAAATACTCTTGCATGAAGAGTAACGTAAATTCTCTAGTTGTCGTATACAGAAATTCATGATCGAAATTAGAAAGTGTCAACTTTTACTTTAAACTGAACTCTGGACCAAGAGGGTAGAGAATCAGAGTTGCTTTACATCAAAGTCAATTCCTTCAAAATCTCGTTCTAGAGTATAGATGTTTTTTGAAAAATAACTTATCCTAATTATAAGCTTGTTATCACCCCATATCGGAAGAACATTAAAATATATACCTAGTTAATATGAAGATGGGAATTTATGGTTTTTTTACAAATTTTTCAATTTTTCGTCGAGAATTCGAGTTTGATCAAGATCTTTTGCAATCTGGATCATGAGACCCAATTTTACGATTTGGAGAAAAAAAATTTGTGAAAAATCAATTTTTAAGGAAATTATCGCATATTTCAAATCCCGAGTTTGCGCCAAACTTGCATTTTTTTGAAATTTGAGTTGAAATTTTTTTGTTGATTTTAAACTGAGAGAGGGATCAAAATTCGTTATTTAGGATCACAATTAGACAAAGAATGCAAATATGCTGAATATTTTTTTGAGTACCCATATCCGAAAAACATTAAAAGTTTGACGCAAACTCGGGATTTGAAATATGCGATAATTTCCTTAAAAATTGATTTTTCACAAATTTTTTTTCTCCAAATCGTAAAATTGGGTCTCATGATCCAGATTCCAAAAAATCTCGAACAAACTCGAATTCTTGACAAAAAAATTGACAAATTTGTAAAAAAACCATAAATTCCCATCTTCATATTAACTGGTTGATGGTCAAATGTATATTATGTCAAATTATGAATATTTGGATTTATTCAAAATAATAATCAATGAAATCAAGACGTAACTACATATGAATATATGATGAATCAGGGAGAAATTTTTGAAGAACATTAAGAAAAACTGGTTCGAATCCCTGCTACTGATAAAGTTGACCTACTTTAAGCATATATTTAAGAATGCTATTGGAACCTGCATCAGCATCCTTAGCCTTGACCAATGGAAATGTAATTTCTGATTCTTCTTTCATTCTAGGATCTATTTCCTCTGGAATGTCCACATTGAATAAATCCATTTCAAACTTGGGCTCATGATCATTCTCATCTGTGATAACAACATAGACATGCTCTATCCGTGGGGGAAATGAAGATTTATCTAGAACGGAAAAGTTTAAATCTTTCCAACAGGCACTTTCGCTATTTCTCTCCGGATTGGAATTGATTTTTTTCACCTCCTCATCAGAGAGACAGTCTCCCATCTTTGCCATTGATTCTCGATCAAATAATACTAGATTAAATTAATTGATTTATCATCTATGCAGAAATATATAACAATTTGTATATCATCCTTAAATTCAAAAAAATAACTAAAGTCTGATAGTCAAAATTGAGATATTTCAAAAGTTACTTTCGGCTGAAAACGTATTCTGTGATTTATACATTTGATTATTTTACGGGTTAATTCCAGTAAACACCCCAAGAATGACTCCAAAATTCACCCTAATGAAAATTTCAACTCTTACCTTCAAATAAATTATAAATGTTGTAGAAAATTTCTGTCGCAAATTGGGATTTTAACTTCTAATTTTGCTGATTCATTTAATGCAAGTCTATTGAAAATCACAATTTCATGTATGAATTTATTGTCAGATAAATTTTTAGAACGGCTAAACTTAGAAATTTCTCCTTATATAGAGCTTTTGATGGAAAAAAAACTTATGCGAATCTAGGTTCTTACTAATGTTTGTCAAGATCGAAATAGTGAAATAAGAAAAATTGTCAATTTCAATAAACTACAATGTTCTTGTAGTTTTGGAAAAATTAATGGATATCTCTGTAAACCTCTGAGTGCCGTAGCTAATAAGTTAGAAGTTTCTCCTGAAAAATATGTCCAAAGTGAATACAGATACTTTAAAATAATCTCCTTGAAAGCAGCTTACTCGGAAATTATCATGCTCTGTGACGTCGAAAATCTGAAGGAGTCGGAACTTGAACAGAATAAATAAAAAACGCGGATGACCATGTAAAAGCCGTAAAAAATTAGGAGCAAAAAGTGTAATGAAATTTAGTGTTTAATGAAATTTTTTCTAGTTATTTATAAAAGTATTTTCTTTTGGAAAAAAAAATTTCTGTTGTTGTTTTTTTGGAATTAACCCTTATTTCACATGGCCATAATAAAACATATATATTGCTCCTTTTTGGTTTAAAAATGTTGGAATCTTATCTAATGATCAAGATACACTTACGCTTTTATCGGTAATGTAATAAGAATTCATTGAAGATTAGGTAGCGATGAGAAAAATTCAGGTTGTTCAAACATAAATGATGTAAAAAAAATTTCGACGCATTTCTCAATGCAAAATAATAGTTATTATGTCCTCAAATATTATTGACTGATGTTTGTTGGTTTTAGTCTTTAAGAATTTTTAAAATTTGATATCCCCCTGAATCCTTATCAAGACCTGATCAAGGTAATGGAAAGATAGACTCAAATTCCTCTTTTATTCTTATCGTAAAAGTTAATACGAAAATAAAGTACAAACCTAACACCTGTACACCATTTTACATATTTTAAGGATTACTCATGGATTATCGGTTTTCTGACCATCAAAGAAGATTTCCTAATTTCAACTAGTCATGCAAGATACATACAAAAGAACGAATAAATGAAAATGAAAAATATCTTCATTATAATGAATAGTAAAGATCAGATAATTATTCCTTCTCACCCTCATTAGTTAGTTTGATAATTCCTGTCTCATATTTGAAGGAGAATTTATCCTGTTCTGTCATCAAATGCCAAATTCCATTGTCTTCTGAAGTACTTCTAACATCAATTGTACAAATCAAAGTGCCCGCCTGTGTATTCTCAGCTATTTCACATATTCTCACTTTGTTGTAGGAATTTGATTCTATGCTGACGAGGAAAATTATGCCATAGAAGAAGAGCACGATGTGGAGATGCATTACATCAAGATTCTGGAAAAAAATTTTACAAATCTTTAAATATCTCGTGAAAAAGTTGAACAGATCTAATTGGACAAAGACATGAACAATGCTCATAGGCAATTTCAATTTCTTTTGACAAAAGGGTAAATCTACTCAGTACTATAATCACTGATTATTAATCGGTAAACTTTAAAATCATGTTGACTGAGCCAAGAATGTGTAAAATCCAAGATATTTGTCAAGCTCAAGAGATATTTCGATCAAAGATCATTTGAGTAGATTGAAACTTGACCGAACCGAAGACTAAGTACTTGACCCATACTTTTATGTTTAAAATCTGTTTTATAATAAAATTTTGGTAAATTTTAGTAACCTTATCGAATGAAAATAGCAATAGAAAAATTAAAATCTTCAATAAAATTAAAAGTAGATCTAATTAGAATATAACCAACCTTTTTCCAAAACCTCATCCAGACGTTTCGTTACTGAGATAGTCAAGTAATTTCTTCAGTGGGTGAGACGCTTGTAACCTGAACTCTTTTCAATTTAATCGAAAACCCTAAAAACTGTTCAAAATTAATAAAAACGTGAAATTAACCATTTGCTAAATCAGTAGTTCATGAAAGTCTTCTTCTCTTTCCGTATAATTGCAATCAATATTGTCATTGATAGAGCCATTTTTATCTATTTCTAGAGCCTCATTGATTTTTTTCCCAAAATGATTTTGACCCTTGAGACCCTCTATTTGATGTTCATTAATCCTAGACTCAAAAGATCTATCCGTCTGGAAGAGGCTTTCGAAAAAGGTTGTTTATCTAATTTTATTACTATTTATTGAATGAGAGATTTTTCTCTTGTTAGCCTCGTCAGAATCTTTTTGGAAAATAATTCCGGTGCAGAGAAAATTAACCGAAATAGTTCCTCATGGCCGAATGAGCACATTTGAGAATGTATGCATGAGATAGAAATGAAGAAAGAAATCTGACCAAATCTGCATAACTACGTAAATATCAAGGGGGAGTATATTTTCATTCATCAATGTACTGCAATCGGACAAAGTTGAATATGAAAGACTATTTTGCATATTTTAAGTGGTATTCCTTTATTTTTATTGTGAAACGAGTGAAAGCCATTACATTTTCCCTCAGTTGATCATAGTCAATGAGAAGAATATTAATTTCATCTCAGAGTTTTGAATAACTGCCAATTATTAAAATATAGATATTTCACTGTCTATTTTTTGCAATGACTCATGAGAATGCAAGTTCCACATGGTATGACTTGGATAATGAAAAAGATGGCATTCTCTCAATGTCAATAATAAACTGAAGAAATTTCTTTCAAGTAATGAGAAATTTACCGGCTCTCTTACCCAGGAATAATGATTAAGATGTAATTAGTATTCAAGATGAGATATAGTATTCCTGCACCATATCAGAGTGTGAATAAATCATATTTCTATTTAATCAGGAAAGAAACAAAGGATAGATATTCCTTGTAGAACAAATTTTCTAGACTATAGTTTAATAAAGAATATTTCATCCCTATTCTAGAATGGTTTTTGGCAATCAAGACAAAATTACAGCCTTTCTTGATGAAATTGGATATTTATGATTTTTAAACAGTCAATGAAAATTCAACAAATTCTTCAAGCAATAGAAAAAGTTAAGAATTAAGAATAATTACTCAAAAATCTTCAATATATTGCAAAAATGAAGAGTAGGGTGAAAACGTTTACATCGGCCAGGGTGATCGAAGATTATACGAGCAATTTTTCTGAGCATATAGATTTGGTTTTTAAAGTTAATAAAGTTAACTATAAATCTATGCTGCCACCCCCTGGAATTTTATAATGAATATAGAAATTCGAAATTAAAGCAGTATGATTTTTATCATCAAAGTCTAAAATTTCAAAAGATTATTTGGGAACTGAATCAAAAAGTTTACCGATTTAGGAAAAAAATATTATTTTTTGGATAAAATTCGAGCCGGCACCATTTTTTGAACTTTGAGCTAAAATTTATCGTTGATCTAAAAGAGTAACAGAGATCAAAAGTCACTTTTCATGATCATGGTTAGACAAGGAAACCGATAATCACAAAGGAATTTTTGATTTAAACTTGATCTTGAATAGTCCTAATTTACTTACTCACAAGTAGTCAAAGTGCGCCTTAGAGGTCTTAAATTTATCGGTGATATTCGGCTTTCTTGTCTAATTCTGATCATGAAAAATATCTTTTGGCCACACTCCCACTTTAAACTCAATAAAAATTTTGAACTCAATGTTCCAAAAAATGGGTTTTTGGCGCCAAATCGAAATTTGAAAAATGACCATATTTTTCATGAAAATAATTTATTTTCTTCAAATCGTAAAAGTGGACAACATGAGTAAGAAAATATATTTAACGAATTCAAATTCTTGATAAAAAAATCGAGATTTCTGTAAGAATTACAGATTTTTAACTTCATTTCAGCATTAATAAACATAGAAAATGAATTTGACTCCAAAGAGAGAAACTCAATATTTTCAAGAAAAAGTTAAGCTTAATTTTTTTGATCATTCCTATTCGTGATAATTGAAAAATTTAGATTGTTCGATTTCCCACTACGATAACTAATTTCTATGAATTTCTTTGGCCAATTATGATTTGAAATTTCAGTATCGAATTACTTCGAAATCGCTAAAAATTTAGTCTTCAAAGTAGTAACCTTTTGCTATCCGGAGATGAATAAATTTTCATATTCACGCCAACATTAGGTTTCATTCAAAAAATGATTTTTTCCAAAATCTAGCAATGCAATAAACCCGTTTCTTTATCAGCACTCCAATCTATGATAACAATGCCTATCAGAAAGTTTTCTCTTTGAGAATTTCCAATTTTTGATGTTGTATTTAGAATTCTATTAAAGTATGGATGGAGTAGATTCCAAACTTATTTCTTCATTAGTCTTCTCGTATAAGTTGGTTTTATAAATCATAATTTATTTCTTAATTATAATCAAAATCTACTTGGATTGTTGTTTTTTTTGGAACGAGGGAAAGATAGATAGATACATTGAGGGTAGACATTTGGAAGAGGGAGATACGTAAAAAGTTTATTATTATTTTTATCTCTTCAGTCTGTGTGTGTATTGAATATTCTTCACAATGGAAATTCCAATATAAAAATGATGATACTATAATTACTACAGTAGAATTGTAATGAAAAACAATTTGAAATTAAATTTAATTAATTTTGACAAGTAATATGGAGAAAAATACAATAGAATATTGCAGAGTTTATTTGTCTTTTCATAAATTTTTTTCAATTTCAAGTATGTAGTTCAAATTCGACGGCCAAGAATTCGTAAAATACGATTACGAACAAGTTGCAAGACAAGTTGCCGCAAATTTTGTCGTAATGGATTAATATGCAGTTCAAAATTTCACGGTAGCAGTAGCTGCCACAATAAAGTTTGAATTAAAATAAGTCAGATATCATCTATCATCATTGGTTGCATTTTATCAATTTATTACTCAAGTTCAAAGTTACCAAGGTAGTTTCGAAAACAACTTTTGCAATGGACCATTGACACCTCTTTGATAGATTCTATGAATTTAACCCTTAAAGACCAACTGGGTTATTTCTATCACATTTCATTTTAGCAAATCATTATTATTCATTTAAACCTCAGAAAATATTTCGTTTACCCCCCCCCCCCATTCGATAGGAAATCTATTAATCTCCTGGAATACGCAAAGATCTTGGATCTATCATTCGTCAAACTCATTCTATACTAATTGAAAGAGAGTTGATTTTTTCAAAAAATTAATTTTTGTTTAAAACGTTTTTTTGAAAACCTACTCCCCAGTGTCATAGGTAAAAAGTAAGATAACTTTTATCGAGTAATCATACCTGTCGAATTCAAATATGCAATTATCTGAACTCTATCTGCTAAAGCTACAAAAATAACCTGTTTTTGGATCAAAAAATGACCCATTTTTTTGATCGATGACTTCTGAACCAAAAATAATTGCATTGAAACAACTTTAGATTCGTAATCAGCGAATTCACAAACCATAAGAAAGACAAAAGATTGAATCCAAGTCATGAAAAAAATTCTCTTGGATGTTAAACATTTTTAATTTTGAATACTAGGTCTGAAGGGTCGGCAGAGTTAATTAAAAATATATTATTTGATAAGACGGAGATAAAAATCAAAATTTCCATATATCATTATCCCCCCCCCCACATTTACATTTGACCTGGATTATTTTGTTTTCATTAGATTAAAACTACTATTCCATAAATATTTGTGCATGTCATATTTAGACTCCTCATTAACCAAAAGAGATTTAATCTAATTTTGAAATGATTCAAATTTATTCTGACCAAATAGAAATTAACTCATTCGAGCAAATATCCTGTGATTCTAATTGTTACATGGCCACAGTTATCAGTTATTAGAGAGCATTTTATTTATATTTTTTTCGGAATTTGAACTAATCTAATTTTTTGTAAAAATTTCTCTAAAATAAATGAAAACGTTGAGTACGAAACATGTAGCTATTAAGCATGGTTCAAGAGAATTGAGACTAATTAATTTTTGAGTCAAATTAATACAATTGATTTCCGGAATACCTGAGAGTCTGCAGATGCTCAGGGATTCTGCAGAATTCCTAAAGTTTTCACTGTTTTCATTGTGACCAGTGAATAGATTAATATATATGTTATGTTTAAAAGCGGAAACTCCGTACAGTGTATACAATGGTGTTGAGCTTATTCGTCTTGTGTAACCCATAGGCCTGAATTTGAGAATGCCCTTCAATGAGTCAAAAAGATGCAGGCTTCATATAGTTTCAAGTTAATAAACCTCTTCTCAGGTCTAGGCTAACTTTATAATTTAGATATTAGACCATTTGATGAAGTCAATTCAGTATTCACGAGCAGTTCAACACCGTCCTTTGCAGACTCGAAAATAGCCAAAATTCATTAAGGCTCAAAGATACGGAATATTCTAATCTTATCAATAAACCTCTTAAAGATTGAAAAGAATTCACTGAAGGAACTCTATCTATCTGAACTGCTTCAAAGGAAGCCTCATTTTAAAGGGGCAAGGAATGTTGAGGTGTGATTGTGCCACTAGTTACATGTCAAATAGGTGAAAATGCAAAAAAAAATCTTAGCAATTCTAGATCTCATAAAAGTTTGTCATGCAATAATAAATAAATATAATATTCGAATTACATATCATTTCCTCAAGATCAATAGATAAAATTTATTTCTATTAAGTCTACTCATTGTACGTTTAAATCATTATGTTTCCACACTGACCAATTAGTTGTACAGCAATAATAAACTCAGTATTTTTCTTTGATTCTAACGGTGCTCTCTAAACGAATCAACTCTCTCTAATAACAAAGTTAGTAATTTTAGGTATCATTGGAAGCCCGCGATGCATTGGATTGAGGACCAAAGTAAGAGCAAAATATTGAACTTGAAGAAGCGCAGAATACACCATTTTAAAAATCTCAAAAAGCTTTATTAAATTCAGCCTGAGGAAGATCAACTTGGAAATTTCATACATGTCTAGTGTATACGCTGGCGTTCAGTCACTTCAGTGTACAGAGTTTCCACTTTAAAGGTAAAATATATATGATCGGAAAATCTGGAAATTTCAGATTCCCTGGTTTACTAGGCAGTCTTAAACTAGTTAATATGAAGTTGGAGATATACTCACAAAATATCAGCTTTTTTCATTTTCAGTTCAAGACACCGAAGATTAGATCTTGATTTTCTCGATCATTTCGATAGTTATATAATTTTCAATCACAGTTTTAGAAACTTAATTGAATCTGGAATCGAATCAGTATATTTTTTGGTGGAAAAGATCCGAAGATAATTTTAAAAATTCAGGATCAAAGTCAAATTTTCATGTTTCACCTATTAATGGGTAGACTCGATTATTGTCATTTTCAATTTGTTTTTTAGCAGTCTAAGGTATTTTTTGCGTTGTTATGCTTCAACACCCTATCTTTTACGGCTGATCTATAGGACATTTGTCCCCTCTTTTTTGGCAGTAATTTTTCTGAATGACAACGAGACTCAGGGCTTGCAGTGAGTTTTCATGTCATCGATAATAAAAACAACACGATTCAGAGTAAAATTATAGAGAAATAAGAGAGGGAAACTGTTCTCTAATTTAACCTCTTTTACATTCTAAGTTATATTCAACTTCGCAAAAAAATTGGATTTTTATAATTTTCAGAAATTTCCCAACTTTAGATTCCCTGTAACAACCGAAACAATAAAAAAGGAATCATGGAATTAAATAATGTCTATAAAAATTGATGCTTACAAATTATTACAGCACCAATGGGAGATTTTTTAACCAAGATTTACGAAAAAAATCTTATTTCTTTAGTTAATTAACTTGGAATCCTTATCATCAGAATACCAGACAGAAGGAATATCTCTTGGCTATAGCCAGAATTTCTCAAGGAGCAAGAAATTAGACTACAATTAGATATCCTCAGAAATTTTTTTCTCCTCTATTTTTTTCACTTGTAAATCTATATAGACTTTTTCTCCTCTTAATTTTGAGCATTTATTTCTCATAGAGGAATAAAAAACATTGAATGTACATATTTTCTTGTTAAAAAATAAAACTTTAATGTCAAACGTCAACAGGGATGAGGAATTGCATCAGTGCGTGCTATCAATTTTGGTATTTCAAATAATATCAGCCATTGTATGAATGGGGATTTAACTCAGAAAAAAAGAGAAAAATGCCGAGGTCAACTATTTAGCTGGGCATTGAAGCAAGACATTTTGTTGTAAAAAATATGATTATCTCAAATGAATTACATTAGATCAGATAACAACAATGGATCACGAATTTTGTTGGCAGTGAATTTCCATTTTTTGAACCTTTGAACTCGGAATTTTTGTCGGTTACAGCCATCATAGACCAAATTAAACAAAAAATATAATTTCAAGTTCCGAGAAAATCACCATTTTATGATTTCCCACAATGATGGGAATAAATAAATATTCAAGGTTCTGACTATTAAATAAAGAATATTGAGTAATTTTTTTTGAAAATTTATCTGATAGTTATTGGCATCAAAATTGATAAAAATCTCTACAGGTGTCTTAATTATTTGGCCAGATTCAGGTCTCATCTGTAGTAAAATCAATTAATCAACACGAAAGAGACAAGGTCAAAAGTCAAGAGTGGATTCTATTGTTACTTATGATTGATTGAGAGGAAGGAGGAAGATCCATTGACAATAGTTTCTTGTCAATATACATAAATGTTTACTAATTAGTAGCTTGAGTCAGGTCAAAGAGAGAATACTCAAAAATACTGGGTAATATTTCTATCCCACAAAAATATATAGACTTGTATCCCATTATATAGTAACAATGTAGAATAAAAGTGTGAATGTGTTAAATAAACATTAACTACCTCATGAATTACATATGTGCATTTTGAGTAGAGAGTGAGTGACTTGAATTAAGAAAATGAGTTATCTTTCTTTTTTTACGACTTGTGTATCCATTGCGTGTCAATGAGAAAGCATTTTTGCTTTTGTGTTGTTGATCTTTTTCATTTATTACAAAAAGTGTTTTTAGAAAAAATTCCCCAGTTGTAGAGAAAATAAAATTACAAATTTCACAATGAAAATATCCCACGTTTATTTCTCCAAGACTAATTTTTGTATTGAGCAGAAATATTACACGCATCAATTGACCTTGATTTACGTTATAATTTATCGAAATTGATTGTAATTTCTTTTTCTTGAATTGATTCAAAAATATCAAAAGTAATGGGACCAAAAAAAGTAAATGTTCAAACCAACTTTTCTAAAATGGTCTTAACCCTCTCGTACCCATTTGATTGTAAGACCAGATAGAGTCAATATGAATATACATTTGGAATAAGCATGTTCAGGATAGAAATGATCGTGCATTGAAATATTTTACAAAAAGTTTACAAAAAATTATTTTTTGAGTAATTTCAATACATTTTTCCCTTATTACTTATTAACGAATTTCTTCGGGTATGAGAGGGTTAAAACATTTCTTCTGGAATGTTTTTAAAAATAAATCACGAACTATCCAAGTTAGCTACTGTATTAATGCACTCCGCCAGTTTTTAAAACTTGAGAAGGTGTTTTCTTATCTGAATTAGATCAAGTATTAATTGGAATTAATTATTATTTGGGTAAAAATCTTTACTTTTTCGGTTTGTTTGTCTCATTCCTGCCGATTCGACCTGTACCATTAAACCCTAATGAATAAAACTGGAGATAAAGTTAGATTTTTAAATGGAGAAGTTACCTCGTAATCTTCACTTGGTATTTTTTTATAAAACCCACCTTGTTACACTCAGGTCCCGCAGACTATGTTAGCTTGCACTAGGGTTAGGGGGAATTTTTAATCTCATACTAGTACCAACTTTCAAACTGCCGCTCAATTTTCAATGAATTTTTGCTAAACAATCACTAAAATCCAGAGTATCTTGGCCATTTAATGAATTTCTTACGTTTTATCTTCAAAAATAGTAATCTTAATACCAAGAGGGCCTTAAATTTCGTTTTTTATCACGTCCGTGGGATATTGTGGGAAAAATAGACAATGACATAATGGAGAATGACTCTTACGCTTTAAAAATATGCAAAACATGATTTGAGTACTAAAATTTATCAGAAAAGTAAGTCCTCTCGTGAGTTGTTCGGAGAAAAAAAAAATTTCCCCCTAGCCTAGCCTGCACTGAGGAATTTTAGCTTTACCTTCTTGTGAGTCACGGCCCAACACTTTTTAAAACTGAATGCTTGCAACTCAAACAGTGCATTCTCACGCAGGAAAATTGGTGAAGAACTGTTTTTACCAAAATCTTTTTCTTTATTCGTTCAACATAAGTTCTTGAAAAAATCATAGATTCCCGATAATATAAAAATAACTTAAAAAGATGAGTTGTTTTTTAAAATCGAATTCAGCGTAATCATTTGGGTGATGAAGTGTTAAATCATTATTAAGAAACACAAAAATTTTCCATTACTAAATAAAATTATCGTTGTGCATTTATTCAACCAGATATGTATCAAAGAATTTAAAAGAAGAAAGTCTGTAATCTACAAGATATCACTCTTAGTTACAAACAATAGATGAATGTTTTCAAGAAATAATAAAAGGTACCCATTATCTCTCTTTGGATTTGTAAATCAGCCATCCTCATTTTCTATAAGTCAAATCTATTACTAATTAATAATTTGATTATAAATAAATTTAGTTTACTATGGGAAGAAAAACCATGAAAACTACGCATGTAAGAAAGAAATTTCTACCTCCAAAAATCGAAAAAAATCATACAATTCTAACCGAATAAAATGGATTTTATTGTAAGGAAAAAATTCAAAAATTCTTTTCCTATCCAAAAAGTTTATCAGAATAATTTCCAATCAAAATAAATACAAGTCTAATGAACAGTACAATTAATTAAGTTGCACGACAAATTTAATCGATCAAATCATTTTAGGGCAATTTATCCTAGGAAGAATGAATGAAATACCTTTTTTAATTTACATATTCTTAGTACTAGCAAATAGTATTAGTAAATAAAAAGTTTCTATCAATGGAATTTTTCAAGAGACTTGGGTCAACCAAACACAAGTGATAGATAGGAGAACATAAAGCTAAGAGTTAACATGAAGAGTTAGCGACACATTCCCATTTTTTATAAACTTTGAATTGAAATTTTTAGTTGCCTTCAAAGTGAGAGAGAAATCAAAGGGCAAGGGTCAGATTAGGAAACCAAATATACTAAACCTAATTGACATGAAGATAAGAATTTACAATTTTCACCAAAAACTCAATGTTTTTCTCCGGATTCACAGAAAAAATTAATTTTTTGAATTATAAAATGGAATGAGCTAATAAGATGTGGATATTAGAAAAAATTCCAAAAAAACTTTTGAACCCAAAATTTTAATCGATTTCGATGATTCGAAGCAGTTAAGTGATGATATTTGGGATCAACATTGAACGAAGAATTCGAACCTGTAGAAGTTCACAGAAGTTCGTCATTACTGTGGGAAATCGAACCATTTGAATTTTTCGATTATCACGAAGGCAAATTATCCATAATCTGGAAGTTTAACTTATTCTCAGAAACAGCAAATTCTTCGTTATCTCTTTGGCCAAATTCGAATTCTTTTTTCAATGTTGATCCTAAATATCATCACTAAACTGCTTCGAATCATCGAAATCGATTAAAATTTTGGGTTCAAAAGTTGAAATTTGGTACATTTTCGAAATTCGAATTTTGATTTATCGACCATTTTTTACTGCTTATTATCTAGATTTGAAAATCAATTTTTGATGACACTGAAACATTCTAAAAATTTCTATTAAGAACTGACAATAAAGAGCCTTGTAAAAGTCAAAAGATTCAGATTTCAAACAGTTATCTCGAATGAAATTTTGCATTTATTAAAATTTTCAGAAATTTTCATTCGAAAAAAACCCACAATTTATGATATCAAGAATGCTTAAAACTGGTTGAAATTTCATTCCAAGTAGATAATAGAGGATGAAATGTGTGTCGTGTAAACTTTTTAGAAAGTCAAGTCATAATCTCTATCTACAGATGTCACTGTCAGGAGGAGTAAAATTGTCTGATTGAAATGTAGTCTGTGTGTAATATGATATGATGTATATATATTTGAGGAGAAAATTTGCAATAGGATTTTTTTCTGTTTGAAGAAATAGTGGAAGAAATTGAAAATCTGATCAAAATAATTGAACGATTGATAGTTGTACATATACGAAGACATAATAAATATTTAAATATGTAACTGAGAATAAATCAAATCTTTCCTTGCGTTTTCTTCCCCTCAAAAGAAGGATTTATCTTTTCAAGAAAATAAAGAGATTTCTATTGATCAACAATCGATTTGTTTTTCTCCCCATTAGGTTGGCCTCGCTGATTCATTATGGTCTATGGTTTTGTTAAGAATCTTATTTATTCAACCTATTCATTGTTTGTGAGTTGAAAACCAATTTCTTGATGAAATTTCGATTACCAAAGATCTGTCGAAAACAATGGCAATGTCCGGCTTTCTTAGTCAATAATGATCTTTATCCTAAAAATCTCTTTTGACTATTCTGCCACTTTCAAATCAAAGTTTGAAAAAATGGGATTTTCGCACCAAACCAACATTTGAAACATAACTATATTTTCTGATTTTTTCTTCACACTGTTAAAATAGGTATCATGATGTGGATTCCAAAGTTTAGACTTTTGTAAAAATCATAGATGTCCAACTTTAGATCAATCTATTTTATATTTTATTGATGAATATGGGAATTTATGGTTTTGATATTTTCCAATAACCCAAAATTTTGACTTTTTTGGGTCTTATTGTCAGAGAGCAATTAAAATATCAATGTTATATTAAGAATTGGTAAAACTTCAAATTTCTGAAATTTTCTATATTTGCTTCGTATATTCATGGAGTTTTCTAGAAAAAATTATGTATAGACACGAAAGAAAAGTATGGGAGAACTTTCTTTCCTTGTCATTTTGAATTTTGCTTGAAGCGTGATTCAAGAAAAGACAATAAAATTCTACAATCTCTCCACTCAGCTACAAGTACACCGAGGAAGTTGATCCCAAAACGTAATGTTTAAAAAAATACGTCTGAGTTAGTTGCAGTATTTTGTCAATAAATCGTTTGATAAATATGCAATTAAAAAAAAAATTTCTACTTTCTATGAGAGTAGTATTCATGATGAGCTTAGAGGGAGTGTTGGTTTTAAAAGAAAAAACAGTCGTAACTAAACAAATTGATTTAAAAGAGGGTTACTAAAATTTGAATCTCTGTTGTCTGATTTGTCACAGTGTAATGATGATTTTGTTAAATTTTATTCCATATTTTTTACTAACGAAGGGAGAAATATTCTCCTCTTTTTATATCCATCTCATCCCTCTGTGGTGAATTATTCAAAAGTTGAAAAAAAAACTTAAAATAAGTACACTTTGTATCGTACATACTCTTATAGTACTCAAAATCAAACTGATTTTTGTTAGAATAGATTACATAAATGAAAGAGGAAAACTGAGCACCTGACTTGTGTGTTTGCCCATTGGAGAGAAAAAAAACAATAATCATTCATATAGAACAATAGACAACGCAAAGTTTACCCCCTATCTCTTGACAAGGTCATCATTAATAAGCAATTATTTGAGTAATCAGAAATAAACCATTGATAGGTATATATTCTTGTCAGAGTATCCCCAAACACTTCTGGATTATTTTCCTCGTTTCATTCTATAGATGAGTTATAGGCTTTAAATATTTTTGCAAGATAATTACCGACAGGGTCTATCGAATCTGAATAGTAGAGAATACAACTCTTAATTTAATCAGACATAAAATATTCAGACTTTTCGGATTATCAATTCCCTGTCACAGTAAAAAAAAACATTCAACTCAGGGTGTAGGGTGAACAGTTGCATTTTGAAAACTCAAAACGTAAGTTCATATCAGTTCCGCTAGAGGAATAAATCACAGATGTACTTATACTATTGGATATTACCAAAACTGATAATTAGATTTTTCAAATTTGTAGACTTAAAAAAAATAAAAAACAAAATACAATCTTGTACAATTAGAACCATCTGAAATTCAGGTTAGTGTACATGTGTGGTAATTATCAGTAGTTTTGTTTCTCTTAAATAACTTTTTTTACTTTCTAATTAATTGCTTTATGCCAATTTTAGTGTATCGTAGAATTTCAAGAAGCAATATAATTCTTATTTTTCAAGGTTAAATAAATTTATTTTATAGTAATTACGGCTAACCTATTTATCCACTATTATTAGATGAATATGTTTACACAAGAAAAATAAGGTGAAAAATCACTTTAAAATGGAGAAAAGATAAGATTCATGCCAGAATATAGAAGAAATTTTTTTCTTGGAAATAACCTCACCTCTTTAATGACTGTAATAGCAACAGTTTTTGTTTGTATATTCTGGGAAAAATCATTCAACTTTAGTGACCGAGAATAATTAAGGAAAGTAAGGGGAAAATGAAGAGAATAATTTTCTTCCCACTTGCAGTTGCAAAATTTCAAAAGAGGTTATTTTCCTTATACAATTATGAATACAAGTAAGAGAGAAAAAACCCAAAACATGAAAAAGAACATTTTAAATACTCACTAATAAGATGTTTTGTAATTCTCTGGTACTTTTTCGTCAATTGTCAAAGGAAAAATTTTTCAAACATTCGTATCTTCAATAAGATGTGGTTTCGTCTGCTTTTATTTTCACAAAAATGAACGACAGTAAGCAGAGGTTATGTGAAAATAAATTTCTTAGCTCATTGAAATTGAAAGCTTAATCTTATTGGTCGAGATTTATGTGAGCCAATCAGATACGAGATTGACTCAATAATTATTATTTTAAAGAAGTACACAGGATAGATGGGTAAAAAAACATTTAATTAGATTTTAACCAATACTAGTAAATAGATTGATAATAAACTTTTTTATGTTTGCTCAAAGTTTGTCTTTTTTATCCCCACCATTTACTGTTTGAATCCATTCTCCGTTCTGCACAACGAAGAAAGCAATAAAACTTTACTTTTTAGATTTAAGTCTTCCCATCTTATTTTACTGTAATTAATATGGAAAATTGAGTTGTTGTTTTTTCTTTCCCATTAAAATATGGGCTCAATTATTGATATCAATATGAATGTGGATGGATTAAATTAATTTAGGTGTGTGAAAGTTTTTTGTGAGTAACCTAAGACAAATTCAAAAAAGTCCTGTTGCCAATAAAACCCAATTTTCCTATAATTTAAAAGTCTTTTGAGAAAGAGACTAGATTTTATTATTTTGAATTATAGTAAGAAAATATGCTGAGTCTATTTAGAAACTGCTAACTTGTGAATGTTATAGAAAGAATAAGTTTGTATTTTTTAATATCTGAATTAATAATAATAATTATATAATTATAATTATATATAATTAAATATTTATGCATCTATTAAATATGGCAAGCTTTTTCATTTGACCAAATTCTGGGGTATTGTTGCGTAATCCCTGTCGATTGGAGTAGACTAGAGGTGAAGATTTAATAAGGGTGAGCGTCTTCAGTTCTCTTCTTTGTCTTAAACAGTTTTTGGGTAATTTCAGCTCGGTCTGGAATGGGGTTGAGAGTCGGCGTATGAATCTTTTTAATGTAGTCTGAATCTTCTTTGACCATTTATCACATTCAAGATTCCATAGTGCAGAGCAGTTTTCAATTATTGGCCGAGCATATATTTTGAAGAGAAAAACCTTCATACCGTCAATTTTGATACATTTATGAATATGAATCAGTCTTCTAATGAATTGATTAATTATATTATTGTAGTGATCAGTAAAGTCAAATTTCCATGAATAGGTAACTCCAAGGTCTTTGACAAGTTCTGTTGGTAGGATTTTATGCTCATTGATGTATATATGTTTATATCAAAAATTGCTGTTTCGTTTGGTATAGTGTAGAATCTATATTTATCTATATTTGGAGTTAATCCAAACATCTTAAGTTTATTCATTATGGTTGATAACTCAGAGTTGATGATGTTGCAGTCGTAGGTGCTGTTGAAATGAAAAACTATTTTGAAGTCATCAGCATATTTGAAGATTTTGTATGTTGAAGATTGAATTTCAGCAAAGACTATATTAAAAAGTAGTGGCCCAACTCTTGATCCGTGAGGAACTCCAGAGCAGATTTTCTGGTATCATTGCATATTACATTCCACAAATTGTTGTCGGTTAGTGAGATAATAACGGAAAAGGGCTTCATGGAAGAGTAAGCTATCCCTGGTGTAAATTTAAAAAATCATATTGGAAAGTCTATTTGTCCTCAAAAAACTCAAGAAAATCGAGCAGTTTTTTTATTAAGCGTCGATTAAAAAATTGAACGGACTCTACACTTATCATATTGACGCAGAATTTAAAGTTTAAACCAAAAGTGAAAAGAATCACAGTTTTGCAAATATTAATTTTAGAATTTTTCAGGTCTGAGAAAAGATTTGGAATCAGCTCAAAAATTTACACATTCTCCTTAATTTTGTATTATCATAAATATCTTGTTCATAATCTCTAGACATTAATTGGAATTAGTCATTGATCAGTGATCGTCAAAAGACCTATTTATGAATAATTAGAGGTGTTTGCTGACTTCAAATGTCTAGTTCGAATCTTGATTCGATAGAGAAGTAATCAATTTCTCTAACAGGCAGAACCTAAATACTCAACAATACAATGTATAGTACACATTGATCCCTATCTGATTGTCAGAATGAAGCAATTATTACTTGGTATTTGCTTAATCTTCAATCCATTTTTTTGTATTAAGTTACATTCGAATGGGGGTAGGTCAATAGGGTGAAACAAACAGAATTTCTTAAAAGAAAATCATTTCAATTTACTGAAACAAAATCCCAAATTTTCCTTAAGTAAAGTTTTCCTTACTCATAATGATAACACACAGAGGAGAGGAACAATACTGCTGATTTTTAACTTTCCTCAGATGCCTTCCCCTTTTTTTGTTATATTCCATAACCAAGTCCATTAAGAGTTTCATTCAATGTTTGCTTAGGATGTATGCAAGCGCACATATTTTACTTGCCTCAAAAAAATTATTCTAAATCGGTTTCTATTTACATTTATGCTTCAATATTTCCACTATACACAAAAAGAGAAGATAAACAAAATAAATTTTACTTTTTTCTACAATTTCAAGAAAATGTACAATACAAATGATCGATTATGAATAGCTCTGAAAACTTTGATTTTGATCTCCTTTTGAAGCTCATAAGCAATTCCATACGTGTTATCTTATCGGGACCCTACGAATTGTGACAAAAACCTGCGAAAGAAACGAAAATGAAAGCATACAATTTATATTTTATTGTCTAGGGAAAATTTAACTTCAGATTAAAATTTCCCTTTTCAATTTGATGCATAAATTTCAAACAAATTATTTTTTCTTGTAAGGCAAAGTAATATCGCTGATTCCGAATTTGCATTCGCTTTTAATGACCAAATCTTTGTTCAGAAGAAGGGTTATTAATAATAACTTATTATTTTCATGCTCAAAAACTATGAGAAAAATCGAGCAGTGGATTATAAAATTAACAGGTACAATTTTACGATACTGATGGATAAAATTATTTTTTTGTCTCTAAAATGGGTGATCTTTTATTGAGGAAGAGATTACTGGTACGATTGAACTTTATCTCAGTAAAAACTATTTGAATATCTGTTCAAATGTTAAGTTGATCTACCGAGGATTGAACTAAGTCCAATACGATCCTGCCCAAGTATTTCGATATAAAAAAAGCAAACCCTGAGCCTCATCATTGAATTTCAATTGAATAAATCAATAAGAAACTTAAAATATTCAAAGATCAAGCGAGAACTTATTTGTTCACGCAAGTCTCATTACCGACCATTTACGTACATTAAGAATCCTCAGTATGCTCTATGTTTTCTCCGAGATTCACTTGCAAGTTTCTCATTAATTTAAATAAAATCAAAGCTAGTTTATGATAAAAAGTATTGCTATTATTTTCCAAATTAAACTACAAATAAAACAATTGTGGTAACTATTATCATTGAATAGATTTCAACAAGATATAAATTTAACTTAGCGAATAACCAACGCTGCTTGGCTATGTCGGATGCTTGGCAAATTTCAATCCGTTGAGTCGACTCTCCTAGCAGTGAATTTGAAGAAAGTTTGGTGCCTCTAAAATAGTATTAAGCCCATTTAAATTATCACTTATCAAAGGATGAATAGGTTCACACCAGAACTTAACTAAGATTGAACAGGACACATAATAAGACGCAAATTTCAAAATGGTTTTATTTTCCGATCTGATCGAAATCCAGTATAAATGTTAAATCCTACAGAATCTATTGTGAAAACGGATTTTCCTACATGGTTGAATTATTAACCATAATTAATTTTCATGAAATTCTTTTTTCGTTATCAGATGAGATTATGAATTTAAATTTTATCAAATTCTAGTCAGCTATAAATAGGAATCACATTATTATATAGTAAATAACTCTGATAAAATTACAACGCAATGAATTCAAGTTCAGAAAAAAATTCTCAAGATATTTTAGTTTTTTGATTTTTAATCTTAACTTGAGATAAATTATAGAGGTCCTTTGAAAATAATATAATTGGATCATTTTACCATTGCTGATGAGATGTTCATTAGATCTGGAACAGTGGTTTGTTTCATCATGATCACTTTTTGTCTAAAATAAGTTTGATTAACTCCTTTATCTATGCAACTAATAGATTATCCTCTTTCAATGACCCTAGAATCTTGAGGTAGATAGCATTTGTTCTTCCTCATTTGGATTACTTTTTCAGGCATCTTCCTCATATTAATAACTCCAATTCCCTAACCACTGAAAGGATCCAGTACAGATTTCTTCACTCCTAGGATCCTGTTTTCCTGGTATGCAATCTTTGGTCTTGATCCTCGATCAGCGATCATCATAAAAACTTTCGCCTCTCTCTCCGAACAAGTTCTTGAAAATATTCTTCACGTTTTTCAGCTTATTCATTTCACTTTCTTTTCAACCATTTTGGATTTTTAGACTCTAAATTTGATCTCTCACGGACTGTGATAATTTTTATAATCTAAAAACCTACAATTTACTATTTAAGAACTAAACTATTTTCATCAATTAAAATTATAACAAAAGATTTATATTCAAAGAGATATGTACATTTCGCCAGGTCTCGTCAGTCTCAATTCCTGGTTCAATATTTAATAAAATTAGGTCCAAACTTCTGTGTAACGAACAAATCTAAAAAGAGAGAAGATAGAGCTGACTTTGAAAAATTAGCGTATGATCTGAAAGAAAGTAATAAATTGAAGGAGGGAACAGATATAGAAGATTTTAAGATAGGATTGATGAGCATTTACAAAAGTTATAGAAAGAAGAAAACATTACATAAGAAACTTAGAAGAGAACACTTTGAGGGACTAAAATAATTGACAAATAATAGGGAACTAATCATTGCTCGACCAGATAAAGGAACAGGATTAGTTATTATGAAGAAAGAAGATTATATAAGAACAGGTTTGGATTTTCTTTCGGAAGGTGATAAATTTGAAAGAAAAGAAATATTAAGAAATGAGTATAAGATGAAAGAAGAAGAAAAAGAAATAGAAAAATCGACATTAGAATTATATAGGAAAGGCTTAATAGATGCGAGATTAAAAGAAAAAATCTTGAGAAAGAACTCGATGCTGTCAAGACTTTATTTCTTACCTAAAACACACAAAATAGATCGCGAAAATATTCCGGATATTCTACCTATGAGACCAATCTTGGATATGTCAGCGAGTCCGCAGCACAATTTAGCAAAATGGTTATTAGATATTCTGAAGCCAATTCATAGCCATTTCAATCGATATATAGTGAAAGATGTATTCCAATTCGTGGAAAAGGTTAAAGATTACCAGGTAGGATCCAGAGAAATGATATCACTAGATATCAATGCGTTGTTCCCAAACATTCCGATAGAAGAGACATTAAATATCATTGGCACATATGTCAACGAAAATAGGGACAATTTCGAATTAAGTGGAGAAGAAATAGTCAAGATATTAAGAATTTGCTGCACCAACGTACCGTTATCATTCCAAGATCAGGTGTACATCCAAAAAGACGGGATAGCAATGGGATCTCCACTTAGTCCGTTGTTAGCAGATATTTTCTTAGGATACTTGGAGAAGAATAGAATGGAAAATTTAATAGAGGGATACACAGATTTGTATGTTAGATATGTAGATGATACGTTCATTGTCATGAAACAAGAAGCTTCCGCCGACGAATTCTTCAGTGAAATGAACTTGATACATCCGAACATCAAATTCACGAAGGAACAAGAAATAGAAGGTTCGATAAGTTTCTTAGATGTAAAGTTGACAAGGAAACCAGATGGGAGTATAGAGAGAACCATACATAGGAAGAAAACAGACACAGGAAAGTATTTACATTTCTCGAGCTTTTGTCCAAAGAGTTATAAATCAGGATTAATAATAGGACTTGTGAAAAGGACCAAGAGAATAGTCAGTGAAGAAGAAGTATTGAATGAGATTAATGAAATCCGAAAAAGACTGAAAGAAAATGGATACCCTGAAAGATTTGTTCAGAAATACATAGAGAAAGCTTTAGAAGATGAAGCAACTCAACAAACAGAAGAAGAACAAATTGAAGGAGCTATTCCTATTTTCATAAAATTAAACTTTAAAGGAGATGGGTTCAGCTATGAACTAAGAAGAAAATTGAATTTGCTTGTAAATGAACATTATAATGATATACAATTGAAGGTTGTATACAAGACCACAAGTCTCTTCAAATTTCAACTTAAAGATAAGCTGAACGAATCGGAACAGTCAAATCTCATTTACTGCTTTCAGGCATCATGTGGAGCTAGGTATATAGGACGAACACAGAGAAGGTTAGGGATAAGGATCAATGAACATCTGAGCAAGAATAGTTCATCAATTAAGAAACACATTGTTAGGTGCGGTTGCGAGGCGAATGAAAGCAATTTCAAGATAATTTGTAAGAATTCAAGCGATCAAAGTATGGACCTTAAAATCAGAGAGAAATTTTAGCACTTGGCTTGTTGTCTTTGCATACTTTGTATTCAATTTCTACTCAGTGAATATTTGAGACTGATTCTGCTGAAGGACCTTAAGTTGATATGCCAAAAACAGAAAACCAGGATGTCTCCCACACGTTTCAGAAATCCAAGAGTAAACTTTATTCTTAGTAATCTTATCTTAATTGAGTTCAGTTCTTGATCGAGCGAGATCTAAGATTTTCTGATCTTGCATAGCTATTTTTCGAATACCATTAAATTTCGAGGTTGAATTTTTACGAATAAAGATAATAATAACGAATAAATATTAATGTGATTCTGAGAGATTTCAGCACTTTTGTCCAATTTAGCCCTATTATACTGGACAAAAGATTCTCTCATGCAATTGAGATGAATAAAATTTCTGTAACAATAACGTTGAGTATGTAAATCTACTATGCAAGACAGCGATAGATAGAGTAAGAGAGATGGGATTTTCAACTGTCAGTTTGGATTAGTGTTGTAAAAATTATTTATAGATTCATTCTCTTTCAATTAACCAAAAATAAAGTGTTATTACTACACAGTATGTAGTACACACTACATTTCATTCATTTTGAGAATATATTTTACAACTTTGTTCAATCTTTGCTCGTTTACTCACAAGTAGATAGAAATATCCCATTCCCCATCCTAATCCAACAAAATCTGTATTCTCTCTCTTCATCTTCTCAATCTGGATAAAAAAAGAAACGAGTAAAATAGGATAACTTAACAAAAGAGATTTTCAATTTATTTTTCTGCATTTTTTCACAAAAAAAACTAAAATTGAAAAGAACTTTTCCTGACTGCCTGCCTGCCAATTGGATTATAGGGGGAAATTCAATTATAATCAAGCAGTTTTATTTATTTTATTTCAAATATCCTCGAGATTGAAATGGTATATAACAAAATGAATTAAGTGGAAGATGTAAATTAAATTTGAAACGGGACTTTTTGAACTTTTAATTCATTACCTTTACAATATTTTTTTTAGTGTTAGCGACTCTCTCTTTATTACAATTTACTTTCAGATTGAGCCAATTGTATTGAAGATGATTCTGTGTCTTTGAATCCTTTTCTGGATGATTTTCAAGTATATTCTAAATAATAATTCTCTTTTTCTCAGATTTACAATTCTTTGATTTTTCTTCAATAAATTTTCCATTTTTGTATTTTCAACCGTCTTACATCTCAGCATCTGAATTATCTTAAATTTATCTATTTAGTTTTTACATGGACAGAAATACATTTTCGAAGTTATTTTGATTTTCTCAAATTCTCTTGAGTCCTATGTTGACTAGTTTCAATTATTTTACAATTCATTTTGTAACCCTCTTCACTTTTCACGGAAAAGAGGATCATACATAATTCAAAAAACTGTTTTCTAAAATTTAACTTCGACACGTTTTATTTTGTATATCGCACCCCTCAATTATTAAGCTCACCTTTACAGATAAGCCAAAATTTTTTTTATTATTTTTTTTTTCATTTATGTTTTATCTTCTTGTCTAACTCTACTATAAACCAAATTTTGCAAGCTACTTTTGGTTTTTGAAATCTGTTGATCCTACTCGTATAGCTGATTAACGTTCTTTCAATACATATTTAGAATGTGGATCGTAGAAATTTTATTTTGTCTGAATTTATTGTTTCGTAGCATTTCTCGAAGCATACCATAGTCTAGAAAATCTTTTAAATCTGTAGTAGAAAATATACAGGCTCTGGAGTAAAGTTTCGATAATTATAATTATTATATCTGTATCCATAATATTCCGAAACACATCATGGTTCATGAATCTCAACACAGTTTTCTTTATAAGAAAGTTTTAACCATGACTCTAATATTTGAGTCAACTGTCTGAACCATAATTTCCTAGAGAAATTTTTCACCACACATATTTGAAATTCTGTGAGTACTCCAATATATATATTTTCAAGTATTTTTTTCGAATGGGTAGTAAACGAATTTCTTCATGATGCTTATACGAATAATAATGAGTTGATAAAATGATAGAAATGACCCTGTGGGACTTTAAGTGCTTTGTTCAAAAAAAAAGGTTTTCCATATTTAAAAATACTTTAATTAAATTCATTTATGTCTTTATTTATTTGATACCATAGTACAGTATTCTTCAAACTTTTAACAATTTCTTTTCTCATGTTAATAAATATCGATGGGAACAGTTGGCATATTATTCGAAATTATTTCCAAAGAAATCTGTCAGTCTTAATTTATTTGTGATTATTATGAATACTTTCAAACTTGCCCAACAACAGAATTTATCAGGATGATACTGTATTTAAGAAAGAACAAACCAGCAAGGATAGACTTTTTCACATTTCGCTATGTTCACTTGCTTTGATTCTTAAAATTTTATTTTCGTACCAAGTTAAACTATCAATTTCATGTGATTTTACACTCATAAGGAAGTTTAGAGAAAGCAAACGAATGTCATTATTATTTCAGAAAAGTTAAACTGTGATTTTTCATTTTATTTCAAAATTTTTAACGAGCATTATGTACCATCAGATTTAGCCTATAAACCAAATTATTATCAGCATCCCAATATATAGAAGTAATGGAATTATTATTCAGCTGATGGCTTCAATTTGCATGGTAAGTATTGGCCTGTTTTGTCTTAGATTAAACATTATTTTTTCAGGATTATTTAATTCCAACCATCACAATTAAAAAAGAATATATCATTTTAGAGGTTATTATGAGAAAAATCATCAGGTGGTTTGAGTCATTATATAAACTTATCGACTGATAATAATAATGCTAGATTTTTTAATTTTTGGTTCTTAACTTGATTTAGAATCTAATCCAGTTCCTTGAGAGGACTCTAATGGTGTATAGAACATCATGTTAATAGATTGAGTCACAATTGATTTCAACATTTTTTATCCTCATTAATTCTCTATAAATCGGCTTTCCATGGCAATATTTCTGTTATCACAAGTAATATTAGATAAATTAACTATATAATACAATATAGGATTTCTTTATTTGAAAAAATGTATAAAAATAAAGAAATTTTCCAAAGGAAATGAATCTTTTAGATTATTTCTGTTGACTTTCATCACCAATAACTTTTCCTAACCATTTAACTTGGGCCTCTTCGGACCAATCAGGTAGAAAATTTTTTATGCGAGTAGCATATTCGTAACGCTGATGTTCCGTCTGTAATTTGACATATCTCTCAAAATACAAGGTGTACTCAGGATCGGAAGTTGGCAGAATCGACAGAAATATGGCCAATCTTTCAATTTTCAATTCTAACAGGTAAAATTCAAGGTATCTCTTTGAGTTAAAGTCCAGAACTATCTTTGGCGCCGCCATTTTATAACTCAACTTGGGAATGTCACATATTTCTAAGATGACAAAACAAAATCCAACGAAAAGTAAATGAGACCTGGCTAGTTTCACCAAAACTGGATATTTCATGTCCATAATGAATTCTTCGTATGTGTCAAGTATCATTTCATCAATTTCCTGCTGAATAGGATCCATAAATTCGAACCTATATTTGTGAATAGAAACCTTTTCAGAATAGTCTAGAGCATCATTCTTGAGAGTAATTTGAATTCCAGTCATGAGAAAGTAGAACTAAGTCTCTATATTTATAATAATTTTATTCGGATCGTTCTATCTTATGATGTAATTAACTATTGAATTTATGATGCAAGTTTTAAAATATTACTTTCACTATTTCCAGATCATCTATTCCAAACTCTTTTTTCTATTCG
Source organism: Gyrodactylus bullatarudis (assembly GCA_012064415.1). Classification (NCBI taxonomy): domain Eukaryota; kingdom Metazoa; phylum Platyhelminthes; class Monogenea; order Gyrodactylidea; family Gyrodactylidae; genus Gyrodactylus; species Gyrodactylus bullatarudis. The sequence goes on from SSNU01000068.1 coordinate 362,675, forward strand.
TCTCGTTATTGGAGGAGTTTTAGATTTTTTAATAATCTTTTGCAAGATTAACTAGAAATATTTCGTTCTAGGTGCTTAGGTAATATATCCCACAGTTTCTTTCGTACCAGTCTCGGTAGGACCCATTAGTAAGCTGTAACATTCAGCGACATGGGCTAATTCATTACCAAATAAGACGTTCTTGTGGTATATATTACTTAAGCTAGAATGAAATATTTCTAGTTAACTTTGTATAAGTGCTGCACTATTCATTCTTTTGCAAGACATTTTGGGATCGCTCTCTTAATTTTCATGAGTAGTTTCTTACTAATAAATAATGATATATTACCTAAAAACCTAGAACGAAATATTTCTAGTTAACCTTATTAATTTCTTAATTTTTCAGGCGATATTTTGGATTTTTTTCTAATTCTTCTCAAAAAGTTAATTTTTTAAATGGGTCTTTTGTGCCACTGACGTAAAAATTTTATTTCAAATAGATATAGAGAAGCTAACCAAGGATACGTTCAATGGTCAAAGGATGAGAATAATTAGCCGGACCAGTCGATTGATCAATGACAAGAACAAAGAAAAGACAAAATGGTACAACAGGAGAGGTTGCGTATACGAATTCAGCTGCACATGTGGAGAAACCTACATCGGAATGACTGTTAGACCAGCGATAGA